>QLTV01012198.1:2853583-2878717 GCA_003457575.1 Thermophis baileyi | reverse complement strand
TATGTCCCCTTCTTGGAGGTTAGCTCCACCCACTCTGGAGAAGGGGCGTTGGTCTTCCCTGATACGCCTCTTCTCATAGGGTGGAGCTACCCTCCAATCCCGCCCTAGGTTTCTCTAGACTGATTCCTGGCCGTGATATTATGACCTGCTGGACATCCTGGGCGGCAAATTGTAATCTTTTATTTGTGTATTGACCTTGGGAGCTACACGGCGAGTCTGTGCTTCGTTCTTCGTCAAAGAGGGGATAATGAGGCAAGAGGACGAAGATATACAATTTGGCAGACTCAGTCCTCATTGGCTGAAGGGACAGTGTCATCCCATTCTTGGAGGTTAGCTCCACCCTATGAGAAGAGGCGTATCAGGTAAGACCAACGCCCCTTCTGTCTCTGGTGGGGAAGGAACTCAGATCAGCAATTGCTGCCGTGTTGTTTTTCCTCTTCTCTATAAATATTTATTACCTTGCAATTCCTGAAGCATCATTTTTTTCAAGGATATTTTTATGGAAAACAAGTCTGATATACAGTGAGATGCTCTTGGGTGGATATTTCAGCATTGAGAGCTATTGGACAAAAATAAGAGGCTGTCCATTCTTTTTGACAAAGTACCTAGAGGGCTTAACTTACTTTTACAGTGAAAATAAATGGAGCACTTTGCAGGAATCAAAAGGTGGAACAGCTAATGGTGGCAGAAAAGTATGCATGATTAGACTAGCTTTTTTGGCAACTTCAAATATTAAGCTGGAATAGACTAAACAAAGTTCTGATTCCCTTAGTAGCTTCATTAGTAGATAAGGATGTAGTTGTACTAATAGTGCCCCAAGACAAGCAAAAGGGAACAGTTGCTATAAAAACAAACAAATTGGTAAGAGGCAAAACGTGTTTTGCATTAGGATGCATAGACATGACTAGCAATGGTAGAAAATGGTCTTGCATTATCTGATCGCTATATAATATCTGCTTTAAAGTACGAGTCCACTTATGGTGGCCACTTTGCTTATCTTCCTGGAACAATACAACTTGTTACAATTCTGTGAGTTTTGAGTTTCACTGGGACTATAACATCAGCTTCTGATGAATGCGCATGTGCCCGCCACTTGCGCAAATGGAGCTGTCCGGGCATGCACTTGCCGCCGCTCACACAGAGTGGCGGCGGCCCCCCCCCCCCAGTCTGCAAAGCTAGAAAGGTTGGGAAACTCTGCTCTAAGGCACCCTGGAAATGAGCTTTATAGGTCAAAATCAGCACTTGCTTGGACTTCAAGGTCTACCGGCATTCATTCAAGAGTCCCTTGGGAGTTGGGCGGCATACAAATTTAATAAATAATAATAATAATAATAATAATAATTGCAGTGACTAGTCACAAGAGAACAGATTTATGCTTACATAGTACGTCTTAACCCGTTAGCATGTTGGCTACCTCATTCTGTACTGACTATAATTTCTAATTCATTTTCAGAGGTATCTCCATGTAAAGTGCATTCCAAGATTCTAAACGTGGCAATCAGGGTGTGAATTATAGTTACTAAGGCTTCAAATAGAACTGCAACTGGCTCACCAGCAGGCAAGGGCCTTCAGATCATGGTTTCCACCTTCTTATCCAGCAAGAGTTCGAATCCAAGGGGACTCTTGGGTTGAAGATCTGGTCTGCCAGGGGGATAGCAACAATGTTCAGAGCCACCACAAGGATCTGTCACAAAGTGATGGATTTTCTGGACAACAGTTGGCTGAGCTTGAAAATAAACTTAAGACAGGGGCTTTCCTATATTTTGAGATGGTAATTCCCCTATATATGATGATGAGGGAATCTCAAAAACTTTGCACACTAATTAAGTTGTATACATTACTACTTCTCTATTTTATCTTGATGATTCTTCCCTAGCCAACATATGTATAGAAATAAGGATGGAGGACATGTGCAATAGTGATATGATAAGCCTATTTTAATATGATTCATTGAGTATTAAGAAAAGATGAATGTCATATGTATCCAGATCATTCAGATTATCAGTAAGCCTTACAAGAAGAGACTTTAAAAATAAATACATTACAATTAGTTAAAATAATAAAACTATAAGACTTTCTCCCCCATTCAATCATGTCCAATTCTTGGACACTTCCCTGCAGTTTTCTTGGCAAGATTTTTTAGAAATTGTCCCCTTCTTAGGGCTGAGAGAAAATGACTGGTCCGGGGTCACCCAGCTGGCTTTTTGTCTAAGGTAGGAGTAGAATTCAGTCTCTCAGTTTCTAGCCTGATGCCTTAACCACTACACCAAACTGGCTCGCTAACCTAACTTTTAAAACCATGTAATGAAGTAAAATAGTTCTTAAAGCCAAGGCAATGTTTTACTTGCCTTTTATATTTTTTTTTATGTAGAAGCTTGTACCATGCATAACACAAAATACCGATTTGCTATCTCTAGTCTAATACATAATAGAACACTTTACAAACAGTGGTGGAAAACATTTTCAGTTCAGCTTGCTGTGAATATTTCTTACACTTTTGTTGTGGTCCGCCAGCGGCCTGCGGAGCTGGCAGCAGAGTCGGACAGCAAGGTGGCTGGGGAGGAACATGGGCCAGTCCTGGAGTCTGGAAAAGGCTCGGTGTCAGAGGCGGAGATCCAGCCCAGGCCATCTGGGAGGTCTGTGCTGACTCCAGAGGCTGACATGAGCGAGGCAGAGGAACAGGGGGAGCCTGTTCCCAATGCGCGCATGCGCAGAGCTGCCAGAAGGCAAGAACAGTCCAATGCGCGCATGCGAAGAGATGCCAGAAGGCCAGAACAGTTACGGAGGAAAAGGGCTACTTGGGAGTAAGGCTTGGAGCTGATTGGCCCTCCCATTGGATATAAAAGTGGAGCAAACGGATGTGCTCGTTGCAGGAAGCAACTTGGTTCAATTCTGGTCGGCAAGGTTTGGCCTTGCAAAGCTACTTGCCAATTAGGTCTTTGGCAGTGTGTCAAGAGAGATAAAGGTTGGTGCTTATCAGCCTTCTTCCAAAAGACTGTGGCAGACTTCTGTCAGACTAATTAACATTGTTTGGGACTTATTACGACTGTGAATGAACATAATTTACAGCAGTTGAAATAAAAAGAGGTTTTTTGGGACTACGTTTGTGTTTTATGATTTATCAGGAAGCCTAGGTCAGAACAACTTTAAGCATTTATATGTAGGGGATATCTCATAGGTTTGATAGTGAATGCAACTCACATTTTGCCTACAATCACTCCTGGATCATAACTTCAATAGAATTTTGGATTCAATAGAATTTTCTCTCAGCCTTAGGAAGAAGGCAGGGGCAAAATCACTTCTTGCTAAACCTTGTCAAGAAAACTATAGGGACTTGTTCAGACAGGTCATTAGGAGTCAAGATTGACTCAAAGTTTCAAAAGACACATAAGGCAGGTATATGATCTTATGTTGTTCAATAGTTTTCAAATGGTTAGAGGAAAGCAATCTGATGTCAAATCTATCTGTGCCGAAACAGATAAATAGAATTTAGGCCTCGCACCCATAGAGGGTACTATAACCCAGGGGTCCCCAACCCCCAGGCCACGGGCCACTACTGGACCACGGCCTATTTGAAACCGGGCCATGGGAGAGATGGGCAAGTGCGTGTGCATGAAGCTCCGCTCACGTGAATGGAGGGCGCTCACGTGAGTGGAGTTTTAGTGTCCTCTGCTCGCGCAAGCGGAGCTTCACGCATGAGTGCAAAAGTGACTGCTGCTCAGGTAAGTGGAGCTTCACACATGAGCACAAGTACCCTCTTACTTGCACGCGAAGCTCCACACGATTGGAGGGCACACGTACCCACCACTTGTACACATGGAGCTGTGTGCCTGCCACTCACTTCATCCCGCCCCCGACGCCAGGCTGGGTTGCCAAACTGGAAAGGTTGGGGACTGCTGCTCTAACCAATTTAGATAGCCCAGGCAGGAGGAGTTTGATTTTACTGTAAATGCTTCCTGAACTGAGGGATAGTGCCTATAGAGGAGGAGGAGGTGTGATAAACCTCAGTGAAGTAGCAGTTTCCCAGAAAGAAGGGGACACATTCCTAGGAGGGGGATGAGACAAGAGGCAACACAGTCTGGAGTTGGATATGAGACAGAAGAAGAAAGGATAGCCACTTCCTAGAATACCTCATGGTATATCCATCTGGGTGAGAGTAGTAAAGATTTAGTCTGGCAAGATTCTGTATATTTGGTATCAACAAATAAAAAACTGAACTTTGGCTGAATTTTTCTATGTCGTTCTTGGGCTAGGCCTGAATCTTGCTCTTGATATACAATTGCTGGAATTTAAGTGCTGTAGAAGATAAATAAATAGATTAGATAAATTACTTATCAGACATTCCTGAATTATTTTGTGCCTATTTTATTTGTTTTAGCCCAGCCTTGAATAGGAGATGCCAAACTTGTTGGAGTACCCATAGTAGAGAAAGTTATATCAAAGAATGCTTCTGAAAACCTATTACATCTGTACAAACATTTGGGTAGATCTTCACGTGAATTTAGGAAGAATAATCTTATATTTCTTCTTCTTTTGTATATCTCCATTTTGCAGCATTCAGGTTTTTCCCTATTATTTTCTGATTATCCTACCGTCTGTTGCAAAGTTTCTTTCTCTGGCCACTTTTATTGCCTTTTCTAAGGCAGAGCCAAAAGTTACCAAAAGCTGGAAACTTTTCCAGATTTCCATATCTCATGAGAACTGATGGTAAATTAAATGTTAGGAAGGGAAGTAGAAAAAGTGGACATATTGATGTCTGTGTATTTAAAGCAAAATGTAAGAGTAGGTTGCAGACATTTTGCAGACATTCATATTAGGTTCTGTTAGAATACTTTCAGCTTGCTTTTAGGAGCCTCCCAAGAAATGCTAGGAGGAAGAGAAAAATGTACAATAGCTGATTTCCTATTTTTAAGAATATGAGATGGAAATATATGGATAATGCATGGATACCTGCATTGGCATTAGGCCAAAAGTTTGTGCCTTTTTTTTTTAACTGTTTCCTACCCAAATGGAACATTGAAAATAAATTATGCAAAGGGCATCAGGCCTCTGCCCATCTGGCTGCTCATCAGTAAGAAACCGTCGAACCTGGATAGAATGGGACCAAATTTGGTGTGGCAGGAGAAACCAGCAAAAGAAAGTTTGAGTTTGAAATTGAGCTGGATCCAATTAGGGTCTGAGGAGGGGGGTAAATCAGAAAAAAATACCCAATGCGTCCCTATGGGAGAGGCATTTGGGCAGTAACTTGCAAGGCTTCTGATTGCTTCATTCTTAAACTCTGTTCTCTTCTTGTAATGTGACCCAGAATAGATAGAGCTTGTCTTAAGGGGTTGGAGAGGTTTCCAGAAGCCATGCTCTGCATGTTTTTCCTAACTTGTTTAGAATTTCTAATTTATTGTAAAGGTAGTCAGCTTCTAAAGGTCGTCACAAAACAACACCCAGCATAATTTTCAGTTCCAAGAATAGGCTGCCTATACATTCCCTTAAGTATTCTTGGAAAATAAACATGGTGGGTGACTAACACCCACTGCTGTGTTTGATTCTAAAAAATATATATATATAAAGTAAGCTGGAGTGTTAGAAAGCATTTTGCAGAAAGAGCAGCCAGATGGGATATTGAGAAGTAAAACCTCAGCAGTTTGCCTTCTGGCAGATGTCTGTTTTGTGATTATCCATGGCCACTGTGGCATGCCCTTTTGGAAGGCACAAATCCCTCCCCCATCAGTCCAATGACAGCTAATTTAGGAAGGTGCCATATCCTCAAAATGCAAATGTATCCATAGTAGCCCAATTAAGATTGGGTGTCATTGTTCTAAAATAACAAATTCAGCTGTTAATTTGAATGTTGTTCTGTGTTGTACATGGAAGATTCCCAGGGAACTTACAGCAGGACCCATTGGCTGTGTACATGCAGCACTCTAAACCCGGAACCACCAGGCTAACAACCTATGGTTACTGTGTTCCTATAACAAGCTGTTTCTAAACAAATAAATCATATGAAGGCTTAACATGATTGCTTAGTTTTTAATTACATTTTAAGCTACTTTGGTTGCTTGTATGAATCCCATCAGTATTCCTCTTTCACCAAAGAAAAGGGTTTTTATCAGTGGTGAAATCCAATTGTTTTTACTACCTGTTCTGTGGGCGTGGCTTGGTGGGTGTGGCTTGGTGGGCATGGCTTGGTGGGTGTGGCAGGGGAAGGATACTGCAAAATCTCCATTCCCACCCACTCCAGGGGAAGGATACTGCAAAATCTCCATTCCCACCCCACTCTGGGGCCAGCCAGAGGCCAGTTCTCTGAACTACTCAAAATTTCCGCTACCGGTTCTCCAGAATCTGTCAGAACCTGCTGGATTTCACCCCTGGTTTTTATCCTTTCCTCAAAATGTCATGCAGGTTCATTTTCATGAGCACTCACAGAGAAATACACATGCACCTTTCTTCCTCTTGGGGAAAAAAAATACCCAGAGCACCTCCATCCACTTCCTTATAGAATTGCTCTGGCCCTCTTCTGAACAGCAGGCAACTCTGCTCAGGGGGCTCCAATTATCCTTATGTGGGTTGGGTTTGTTATTGTTGAGGGGGATTTTCTGTTGGTCCCTCCCACAAGGGGGCGGTGGCTGTTGCCTAGCAAAGAACCCTGAACACACAGAGGTGGGACTACCGGAGAACAAAGGCAGATCTGCTGATATCTTCCTCTTTCTTCTCCTTTTCTCCTCCTTACTGGTCTGGCTGCGCTCAGTAATAGCTTGGCCTGCTGCCAAGGGATCACGTGGCCCAAGTTGTCCCCTTTGTATCTGCAGCAACGGGGCAGGTTGCTTCAACTGCTGTTATGAGGTAAGTTCCATGCTAAAACATGTAGGTGCTTTGTGTGTTGGAGAGTCTTTTCTTTGGGGTGTGGGGTTTGACCTGGATAATTGCTATGTGTTTTTGTAAGCCTTCCTTGGCACCATCCAACTCTTACCCTTGTGTTTGGAATTTGCAATAGGCTGCCTGGGGGGGGGGGGGGGGGGGGGGGGGGGGGAATCTGATTTGTTTGTGTTTTTAATAACAAAGAATAGAAGGCTTGGTGAGACTGAGCAACGCTTTCCCCTGCAGTGTCTGTAATCCAATCCTTTGATTCTTCTTTTGCAAACTTTATTTGCACAGCTAGATAAAACTCATATATTATATTGTGTATGTTTGTGAAAGTTTACCAGCTTTTATTTGTTGAATGGTATGTTTCCGGCTTGTTTTCCTTGCGTCACTCTCCTTCCAGCTTGCTTTAGATTTCAGGTATATATAAATAGAGTTAAATATGCTCTCACATGGATAATAATTTTAAAAACCCTGTTATTTTGTAGTAAGACCTAGCAATTATGTTTTTCAAAGATGTTCATAAAGATGCATGTTAATGACAGAGTCTAGATTGGAAGCAGGATCATTTTATTTTTAAGCATGTTGAACAATTACCTATCACAAATCCTAACGCTAAGCATTTGCCTCCTAATTTTCCGCTCCTCAGTGAGTAATATTCCTGCTTGTTTTTGGCTGTGGTATAAGGATCAGGACCACCACCACTGCTACTTCTCCTCCTCCTCCCTTTTCTTCCCTAAATTGTACTTCTATTTACTTAACCTCAGAAAGGTTCTCTAATGTAGAGATTGCAAGCAAAAAGAAAAAAATTCCCTCTACTTTCTATTACTTTATTGGAAACATTCCTGTTTGTTCATTCTGGATCTCTAATCACTGGAAAGGATGTGTTAATTCCTTATAATTTCTCCTGTGTTTTTAAATGACAGTTAAATCAGCCTTCTAGATTCCTAGGGTAACGGGGCAATAAGAGAATGTCAATTTTGACGTAAGTGCCATTTTTACCTCCATCTGCTCTTCCCAGTAACATGCTGTGCACCATATTGCCATTTTTTACAAGGATATACAGTGTTCAAGTATGGTGGGAATTTCCTTCATGCCCATTTTTCAAATGAAAATGGGAATAAGATCTTTATTCATAATATCACTTTGTTGGTTTAATCTTTTAGAATCTATTGTCTGAGTAACCTGTGGTCTGTACTAACCCCTTTGTTTTTTCTTCCTTAAATGGAGGTTATACTGAAAGATTATGTCCACAATGGTGTACCCCAGGGAGGAGAAAATGGACAAGCTAAGCCAAGAAGAGATTATCTCCAACACTAAGCTGGTGATGCAAGGGCTGGAGGCCCTTAAAAATGAGCATAACTCGATCTTGCACAGTCTACTGGAGACTATCAAGTGTCTGAAGAAGGATGAAGAAGCCAATCTAGTACACGAGAAAGCCAACCTGCTGCGCAAGTCAGTGGAGATGATTGAGCTGGGACTTGGAGAAGCTCAGGTGAGCTGCAGTTTGTACATGAATCAAAAAAAGCAACCAAACACAGACAATCAAACATAAGGATTCAAATACACTTAGAATAGGCATGCATACTAAGTAAACACGGTTATGGGCATACCTTTTGTCTATGAAGTGCAGAACAGTCAAACTAGCAGGCACAGATCACATTGGTAAATACTGTATTTTCTTAGTGCTGGTTTTTAGTTTTATGATTGTATGGATAGGATTGAAATTGAATAGGTGTATGGGTAGAATTGAAACCTGTGTATATAGTAATTGACACTTGATTATGAGCGGAGAGGACTTCTTTGAGTTTCCACTTTTTGCCCATCTGCCCAAGCATTGGCTTCTTTTCTCTTTTGATTTAGGAAAAATGGGATTAATTGTTCAGAATAGCAAATATATGTATCTTTTCAAATTAAGGACATCAGTATATCAGGGGTTTAGCCTTTGCAAATGTAGATGACACACCTTTAGCCACCCATGTACAATGCAGGGCTTACAAAGCTGATATGAATGAGATGAAATATCCAATTATATTTGTTGTTCCTTTTCCTCCTTTCTGGCAACATTGTTGTTCTCTCTTTTTCCAAACCAAAAAAAAAAAAAAAAGGAACAGGCATCTACGATGGTTTATGTTACACAACACTGGTTTATGGTCCAAACTTGCATTATTTAGTAGTGCTTAAAAATCAGCTCTTCGTTCAATTCTACCCTTGGCTTGTTCCAAGACCATAAGAAATATGCTCACTAATTTTTGTGCAAGTCTTGGAATTCTGTTCGGTGGTGTGTATGTTTTCTTGTTTGCTAAGATTGAAAAGTTTGATTAAAGAACCATTTCTCAAGACAGACATTTCTCCTTTTTTCTCTTGGACCAGGTCATGATGGCTCTGTCAAACCATCTGAATGCTGTGGAGTCCGAAAAGCAGAAATTGCGGGCCCAGGTGCGCAGGCTATGCCAGGAGAACCAGTGGCTACGAGATGAACTAGCGAACACTCAGCAGAAGTTGCAGCGCAGTGAACAAACTGTGGCACAGCTTGAAGAAGAAAAAAAACACTTGGAATTCATGAACCAGCTGAAGAAATATGATGAAGATGTATCCCCAACGGTGAGAATCTATAGGGTAGAGCATCTGTGCTAAGTTTCTGCATACAAAATAAGCTAGTAATAGCTTTCACAGAGTTCCTATCTACTAATTTCAGTTTGTCTCTACTGGCTATGACAGGCACAGGTCACCTACCCTTGTAATTATCATTTTAAATTATCTTTCTGAGGAAAAAGAACATTTTATCATTTGCATCAGTGTTGGGCATAAAAACCTTGCAGTACTAATGCATAATCTCTTTCTACCCCTTTCTGTTGGTGCTTTTCTATATTAACATTTCAGGAGGAGAAGGAAGGTGATTCCACAAAGGATTCTTTGGATGACTTGTTTCCAAATGAGGAAGAGGATCAGGGACAAGGATGTAAGTTTCATTCTTTCACTCTTCTTATGGGGAGACCAGACACAAATACTGTATGAACTGC
Organism: Thermophis baileyi; assembly: GCA_003457575.1. NCBI lineage: Eukaryota > Metazoa > Chordata > Lepidosauria > Squamata > Dipsadidae > Thermophis > Thermophis baileyi. The sequence goes on along the minus strand of QLTV01012198.1, from coordinate 2,868,839 downwards.
TATTGAACTTGACTTCCTCCAAATATTCCATCTGATTGAAAAATTAAGGATACAAAGGAGTGACAATTCTTTCTTGTATGAATAAACCATAATATAGCATTGCATGCTGTGCTTCTTTATTTGTTGATGTGGTATGTATTTGCAGTGCCTCATCAACACAGCAGTGCTGTAGCAGCTGCTCAGCAAGGTGGTTATGAGATCCCAGCACGCTTGCGTACACTACATAATCTGGTGATCCAGTATGCATCACAGGGACGCTACGAGGTGGCTGTGCCTCTTTGCAAGCAGGCCCTGGAGGACTTGGAGAAGACTTCAGGACACGATCACCCTGATGTGGCCACCATGCTCAACATCTTGGCCTTAGTATATAGGTGAGGAATAGAGAGGTAGAAGGTACCTGCTTTTTGTGGAGATGGAACAGCATGTCAGGAACAGAAATGAAAGAGGGAGCATGAGGGAGGTCGGTGTAGTCAATCCCTATTGTGGCAACCTCTATTAAGACGGGATGTTATGTCTGTGCAATGTAATCTCCCTATGTTTGTGTTATGTTTATATAAATTGTTATCCCTCTATTTTTAAACAGTATCTGCATCTAACCTTTTGTTACAGGGATCAAAATAAATATAAAGAAGCAGCTCACCTGTTAAATGATGCATTGTCTATTAGAGAGAAAACTCTTGGCAAAGATCACCCCGCAGTAAGTGGCTATTATTTCTTTCACTTCAAGGAGGAGGATCCGCATATATAGAAACTGAAAAGTAATTGTGTCATTGCCTGATCAATACAGCTAATCCACATTTTAGTCATGGTAATTGAGGATGATCGAAACAATGTATCTAGAGGGCACCAGATTGAAAAAAGCTGCTTCTACACACACACACACACACGTGCACGCGCGTGCGTGCGCACACACACACACACACACACACACACACACAAATAAACCTAATAAATAAACCACAAGGAAGGGAATCTGACCAACCACTAATGGAGTATATATCCCTATAAGAGGCATTAATGAAGAAGCACAGCATTAAGAAAGAAAGGAGGACAAATAAAGAAATACCTTTGACTTTTCACTGAGACGGAGCAAACTGAATCAAAAGTCTACCTGTCTACACGTTGTTTCCTAAGCAATAACACATTGGGCAAATAGCTTTATAAGGAAATCCAAGCACGTGATTATGGTAGTGACATTTGGGCCCAAATTTATATATACAGTAATTGTTTTATTTTATATTTAAAATAGCAATACATATGTTGCTTTACAGATTGTTGGCAAAACAAATATGTGACTGAATAGAACAATGTGATTTCTTGAAATCGTATCCTGCTGAGAAATGGTGACACAATTAGGGCTCTGTTTCAGATATCCAGTTACTGTTACTGCTGCCAGCTATAACAAATTGGCTCTCTAAGGAGTATCACTTTTTATGCCCAGTATTAGTGTGTGTGTGTATGTGTGTTTTGATTCTTCCTTAGTTCTCATGCAGTAGTTTCCACATCTCTCTACAGGTTGCTGCAACCCTAAATAATCTAGCCGTTCTGTATGGCAAAAGAGGGAAATACAAGGAGGCAGAACCATTATGCAAGCGGGCACTGGAAATCCGGGAAAAGGTATCTTTCTTTCAGAAGCTTGAAGGAGGAAGGTTTAGGCTATGGGGCTACTCATCACTGAGACTATACAACAACTTTCACTGCTGGCGATTCCTACAATAGAAGCCTGTTTCAGAAAAGAAATATATTTTGGATGAACTATATCCATAATGAGGCTAATATGCATATAATATGAACCTATGTGTACAAAATTCAAGTTTCTAATGGTATTTATGATGCAGTTTTCCCAGGGAAAGAAAAGTTCCCAGAATTTTATAAATTGCAGAATTCCCAGAATTTTATAAATTATTCTTACCTGCTTCATTTTCAGGTTCTAGGCAAAGATCACCCAGATGTGGCCAAACAGTTAAATAACTTGGCTTTACTATGCCAGAATCAGGGCAAGTATGAAGAAGTAGAATATTACTATCGCCGAGCACTGGAGATCTACGAATCCCGCCTAGGGCCTGATGATCCAAATGTTGCTAAAACAAAGAACAATCTGGTGGGTCTATTTGTTGATGTGAGAACTATGGAGGCAAATGATTATCTGAGCTGAGGGGTGACTGGCTATGGAACGGTTTTTTTTGATACTTTTATAACAATATCCCTTGTACTCTGCCAGGCCTCCTGCTACCTGAAACAAGCCAAATACAAGGATGCCGAGACTCTGTACAAGGAAATTCTCACCCGTGCCCATGTGAAAGAATTCGGCACTGTTGATGGTATGTACATCAAAGAAGAAGGAGGCAACATGTGCAAAGAGACCAGGTCTTAGAAGGAGATTGAAACCCTTGAATTGAAACCCTTGAATTGTGAAGGTTTCTCGAACATTCCATAATTGTTAGGACAGATGTGTGTGGAAAAGAGAACTACTTGGGAGAAAATTGGGACAAGTACACTATTCATAAATAAATGAACTATGATCAAGAGCCTATTTTTCCTTTGGACACATTTTGATAAGTAAATGATACACAATCTGTAAAGACTTTTCATTAGCGGTGAAGTTTACACTAATCTCTTGTAGCTTGCTTATCAAGTCTTTGCTTATTTATTTATGAACAAGGGGAAAAGGACCTGAAAGCCAATATATCAGAGGTTCCTCTGAAAATACCATTAGAATGCACACAGAGACCGTTTCCCCTCTTCTTATCTTTTCTCTGCAGATGAACACAAGCCTATATGGATGCATGCAGAAGAAAGGGAGAAAATGAGCAAGGTGAGGATGAGAGCAGCGCTCTCACAGGCATTGCAGTGCCGTCCTAAACCATCAAGTAGCTGAAGGAACTCCTGAATGATAATTGGGAATAATTTTAGATTAGAAAAAAACTAACCGAAAAGAGGGACACAATCTTATAGTAAAATGATGTATAGTGTAGAGAGAGACAAAAACCCTGTCTAAAAACACATAAGAGCCCAGGGTTATCCAGGTAAGCTGAATAGGTACAAGACAGATAAAAATAATCATTTGCCTTCCTATTGTGCTTAGGTAACCTTGCTGTTAAGAGTCCCAATTCTAGTGGGACTGTAGAACTTTCTCTTCTAAATTGGGTCACATGTATGCCTTTTGTCAGTTTTAGTTGATATGCCAACCGCATCCCTTCCTGGGAAAACAACTAGCTCAGTGGTCAAATTGATCTATGAAAGACCTCTCCAAGATTGCATATTACCCTTGTGTCTGAAGCGTTGCACAGACATGTCAGTTCATTTCCAAGTGAAACATGAAATGCCGGTTGTTTCTAAATTTTTATTGCTTGGGTCTAGGTTAGTGGGGAGAATGCTGCTTTTCTATAGGATTCCCTATCCTTCAAAAAAATCATCAATTGTTGAATTGTGTATTTGATGGCTAAATCTTTTTAGTACCTATTCCAGGTCTTTGGAATGTATTGCCTGATGACTAGAAGGACCTGTGATTTTTGTTTTTCTTTGAAAAAGGTCTCAAAGCTATATATTTTTTAAACATGTAAAATGTATATTTAATAATTAAATATAAGAGTGTCATAAAATAGAATATAGATAATCAGCAAATAGGATGGTTTTTGAGAAGGTTGTACAAATTCATAGAGAATGTAACCATTAATAATAATAGATATAAGTTAACTTCAGGATCAGGGCCAATAGGCTCAGAACCAGTTCTTGGTAAGCAAAAGTATAAAGATACTTTCTTCTTTCCCTTTTATGAAGGTATTCTCATAGGCATCAGATTGTGGGAACTAAATACTGTGCTATACAAGCCTTCGATCTGAATGAAGATAGTTTTTCCTATGTTTTTCAAGGTTCTATGGTGTGAACTGGAAGCGTTTGTCCTATTCTTCCCATGCCTTGCATATTTTTTCTTTGTTATAGTAGATTCCTTAGGACATACTGGAAAATGGACGATGGAGGGATTTCAGCAGGTTCTGGGCCACAGACATTTCAGAACCAGAATGCTAAAGTTTGCTGTTTTGAAGGGCCATCTTTAAACTTCTCAGATTTAGAAAAGTTAATTATTAATGTTTCCCTAGATTGGAAGGAGAGAGAATTAAGTTGAAAAGTCTCTGCATACTAGAGCTACAACAAATCCAAAGTCCTTGGCTTTGAACTTCTGCACCTCACTCTTTTGGAAAAATCTGTACAATCTATGAAACATTACTATGAATAGAATAGAAATTTGGTAAACTTCCGGGACATTTTGGGCTAAAGTACTGAATACATCATAGGAGTTCTCAAGCAGGATGGCTTCATTCTCTGTTTTCGTCTTGCGAAAGCTATTGGAATTTTTTTTTGTTCATCTAATCTAGTGACTGATAACTGCTTCCAGTAGTAGATAAAAATAGATATCTATTTCCTGGATTTTTACAGTACTTGGTTTCCCAAATCATTGCTATCGCTGCTAAAAGGAATTAGCACTGTTTATCTTATTGCTATCCATATGTCTTTCTGCACAATGCTTTTCTGTCAAATAGCTGGTTTAAAAGGGATGAAAAGGAATACATATGAATGTGCATACATGTACTAAGTGGTACTAGTTAAAATGTGTCAGCTGTTTTTAATTTTTGCCTAGCAGTGCATTGTTACTACTCATTGGTTACATTTGTTAACTTGGATATATCCCATTTGCTGACTTGGATACAAAAGCTGACTGTACCCATAGGATCATGCTGAGAAGTCTCTGAAATTAAGAACTCTTCATGAAAGACTGTTAGTTTTGAATTGGTTTTCCCTGAATTTTGAGTGGAAAAAGATCTCTCCATTTCTGGCATGTGTGAGAATTTTCCTGATACCAAAAAAAATGACACCATTAAATCAGAAGCCTTCTAAGTTCAAGGGATTGGTTTGGACTCTTTTGTGTTGTGTGATTTTATACATTTGTTGTTTTATACTAGCAAGCATCAATTTATCTTCTAATCATTTTAAGGTACTCGGGTACTTTTGCTTCTACCAAACGTTTATGTCATATTTTTCAAACTCATGGAAAAAGATGCCTACGTGAAACATGATATTGACACCTTCTTCCTGAATACAGCTAATGGGATTTGCAATTGTATGTCATCCAGAAAGCAAATTGGATAATTTAATAAGGAGAGGAAAAGGCAAGGCAGTTATGAATGCAAAAGGTTTATAAATAGCAGACTCACCGATCATCAAAAGTTAATTTAGGTTCTCATTTGTTGAAGCTTAATAAAATGCCAAATGAATCAATCCTTGGGAAGAAGGTAACAGATGAAAAATATTTAGCAATTAGAGGAACAACTTCAGTTAGATTTATGATTTTCAAGTATTTATCTTGCTAGAAAATATTTCTGAGAAATATTTAGGAAAACCTAGACAAAGAAATGCAAAATATTCAGAGTTTAATATTCATCCATTTGTCTATGTAAATCAGTACCCCTATGTGATGCAAACAATGAACTTTCCACCTAATAACTCTAACAGCTAAGTTATATCACTTTTTCTTAAACACAGAAGTGAGCCAGAGCACTTCAGCATGACAACACAAAAGATATTTCCAAGCAGTGGAAAGAAATTAGATTATATGTTGTTATTGGAATAATAGGGTATTATTTTAGTAATGTATTTATTCAGTTTCCATTGTCTTAAATGTATTCTCCCACTAGACTATCTGATTTTTTTGTTTGTTTCATACTATTAAAGGGCATAAAAACCATTTTACTACAGCATTGCTTTTGTCACATTTAATCTATATAGCCTAGTAATGTCATAAATATGATGCAGTCCCAAACAACTAAATTCCATCAAACATACGGAATTTACTTCCACATAAGTGTGAAAAGATTGGATTTCTGTTCATTTCATTCCCTATAGGAAATTTGGGGATTGTAAACATAGAATCAGAATAGCTAGCTATCATTCCTATTGGAATGTTACATAAATAAACCTTGTGGGTTTTTCAAATTACATTTTATTAAGCTTTTTTAAAGAGGAGTAAATAAACATATAGTGAATAAACATAGAATTTACAAGTATTGTAGAATTTGGTTATCTTTTTCATAATGTCATTTACTGGTTTTAAATAACGGAATATGTTGTTTGGAAAATAAGTCATTTTATAATCCAACAATGTATAAATATCAACAGCAGTGGTCAGCACAGTATAAAATTAAAATTAAAATAAAAAATCACAATAAACTTATATTTAAGCTACTGAAGATCTGTTCTGATTTAAGAACTTAGAGTTACAATTTGAATGCTCTGTTAAGAGAAACTCTAATTTCAGATATGGCACAGGCCCATATATAGAATTATACTTAGAGCAGTTTCCAATTTGAGTGAAATTCACAGATTTATTTTTGAGAATACAAAGTTATTTTGGACATTGAAGCATACTCTCACAACTTAATTAGCCATTCTGCAGAGGAAATTGTATTTTTTAGTTGGAAGTATAGAGTATTCTTGCAACACTTACATGTACAATGCAACTTCTGAATATTTTGTGGAAATACAAGATTAATGATACTTAATTTAAAAAATGTAAAATAGATTGAAAGGAAATTCAGCTTTTAGAATTTGTTTCATTCTGGCATAAATTATTCACCAAAATTGTTGTGCTTTACAACATAGCCACCCAATATGAAAAAGTGATCTGACCTGGCTGTTAAATTTCCAATAATTTTTAAAGAAGGAACTATCCATTTTAGTTATTGAGATTAGAGTTGTGTAGCAAGGTAAAATGCCCTATACTAATTTCTCTAAGTATATTATTCAGTAAACGTCTAGTACTTTTTCCCCACTGGAATTCCCATTGTTACATATGAATTACTCTATCTAGATTCTGCATCCATTTAATCAGTCTTTAATTTGCTCTGGTTCTGAGTCATATCTCCAAAAAGGTTTTTTTATGTAACTGTAATTATTACATTTATAACCTTGGAAGATTGTTGGTATTGTGAAGCTACTAAGATGGAGAACAGAAATCATCTGAGGAGAAAAATTACCTGTATTGCAAAAATATACCGTATGGATGTCAGCTCCTTGCCCTCTCTGCAATGTTCTGACCTTGTGTCCCAAATCAGCAATGAATAAGGCTGAGTATTGTTGATAACCATAGTTCTTTTTCCTCAAATTCCTTTCCTTCCTATCTATCCCGGAAATTTTTTAATAGCACATATCTAGCTGCAAATATATTTTGGTGTCCTGTGCAGAAATATGTAGGCACTGATCTGCCTTTGCCACTATACTGCTTGGCCTACAGAGGAGTAGCTGAAAATCAAGTTACCGTACTTTATGAGGGAAAAATGTGAGAACTTATTTAAATTGTGTGTACAAAAAAATGTTAATATGCTATACATCATCAAAATAAAATATTTGATTCTGGATGAATGATGCTGCCTGTCCTGAAGACTCAGAAAGCAGCAAAGTGAAACATATGTAACAGTGATGGTGAACCTTTTTTTGCTCGGGTGCCAAAAGGGCGTGCGCACGCACGATAGCGTGCGCATGCGTGCCCATGTGTGCCCACACCCATAATGCAATGCCCTCCCCCCACGCATGCGCGCACAACCGCCCCCCGTGCTGCCCCCCGCGCATGCCTCACTGAAGCCTCCGACCTTCCAGTAGGCCAGTTGGGCCATTTTTCGCCCTCGCATGGTGAACCTTTTTTTGCTCGGGTGCCAAAAGGGCGTGCGCACGCACGATAGCGTGCGCATGCGTGCCCATGTGTGCCCACACCCATAATGCCATGCCCCCCCCCCACGCATGCGCGCACAACCGCCCCCCGTGCTGCCCCCCCCCGCGCATGTGGAAGTTCGGTAGGCCCGTTGGGCCCGTTTTCGCCATCCATAGGCTCCGGAGGCTTTCCTGAAGCCTGGGGAGGGCAAAAAGCAGCCCAACGGGCCTACCGGAAGTTTGGAAACGAAGCCTGGGGAGGGTGAAAATGGCCTCCCTCCACCCACCGGAAGGTCAAAAATCAGCTGGCCAGCACGCTGGAGCTGACATAGGGCAATGCCTCATGTGCCCTCAGATATGGCTCTGCATGCCACCTGTGGCACGCGTGCCATAGGTTCACCATCATGGATATATAGAGTTAATTGCAGGCTTTAAATGAGAATAAAACATGACACAATAAAGGTAACGTCCACTCTTCATTTAAAAAAAATTGTCCCAGCAAGTGGGAGGACATAATATGAACTACCTGGGTCCTGTTCCTGTTGGGCTTGAGGCAGGGTTCAAAAATGGAATCTGACATGTAGGCTTCCTGGCAAAACCTGATTACATTTTCATAATACATGCATGTCAGAGTACATACATTACATAGCTTCCCAAATCCAGTCCCTAGCAACTCCATACAGGACACCCTGAACAACTGTAGTCAATAACTGAGCTAGATAGAACTATATGGCAACTACCTGTGTTTCTAACTTATCTGCCCAATACATTTGACATTTAAGCGTTACTCTTAACAGGCTTAGAACCATCCAGTTATTAGGGAATCATTCTGTAAATCAAAGTTGTAAGCTACGGAATTGATGACTGAATTGGAGTCCTTTCAGAAAATGCTAAGGGTACAAAACCACTCTGATTCAGGCATAATTTCAGTGGAAAGTTGCATGACAGGATTCTTATGTCCAGAGTTCACACTTACATGAAGCTGTGTCTTTAGCCTATAATCCCACAAGTTTCTCAACCAACTGGATATGTCTCTGAGCATAAATGTTTTATATGCAGAAGCTAAGAGAACTATCTTTGTTTTAAATATCAATTTATGACACCCAATCTACTAATTTAAGGACGGGGAACTTTTGTGAGGCCGTATCTCTGCTCTCAAATGCATTCCTATAATACATGAGCTTAATGATCAAATTCTTTGCCATGCCTATTTTTAACTTTGTATGTCTGTTTTCATAATTTGAACTTTGCTACAAATCAATATTTATAGTATCTCATAGGAAATCTGGGGAGAAATTTATATCCTGCCATACTGACCTCTGAAGAATGGAGAATGCTTTCATACCATTTGGTATTAAGATGCCTAGGAACTCTTGCTGTGGAGCACTAAGTATGTCAGGAAGATGTCCTTTGGGAGTTGGGCGGCATACAAATATAATAAATATAAATATGTTCCTTATGTACTTGGTCAAGTCATAGGAGAACTAACCTGCAGATAACTTTTTTCTTCTGAGGTCAAGATGGAGCCCATCCTTGAGGCATATTTATACTATCATGCTTGTATGAGTCTATTAGCATGATCCTCAACCTGATTTCTTTCATATGTGTTAGATCTCAATTCCCATAATTGCTACCCATGCTGGCTTTGGATTATGAAAGGTGAAGTCCAGCACAGGAGAGGGCTCTAGAAAAGGAAAGACTTCTCCTTATAGTTGGAAAGTTAGAGGAGCCTATATTTCTGCCAAGTGTTTTTTATTTCTCTCATGCATGCAAACAGAAACTGAAACTCTTGCTCTTGACTTCGATTGTTCTAAGAAATCTTTCCCTCTTGCCAAATTCTCTTCCAGAGTAAACATGGAGAAAACATCCCCTATGCAGAGTATGGTGGCTGGTACAAGGCCTGCAAGGTCAGCAGGTAAGGCGTGGTATTTGCTTATGTTTCTAAATCTTTTTATGTTATTCAATATTTGGTTCTTGTAGAGGTTACAGAATCCTTTGTGAGTTTCACATTTGTTCACCAAAGGAATGTGCAAAGGTGACAAGAAATGCGAAGGTGGGGAAAAATATTTACAGGTTCACGAGGATGGGAATGCTCTTATTTCATTTGTCTGCAAATGAAAGGGTGGGGGGGGGATGACAAAGGGTGCCCAGTAAAGCTGCTTATAGAGCAGCCTTTGTCCTCACCCCACTCCCTCCCCCTCCCCTTTCAGGTGCTGCCTATCTGGTATTTCCTCTCTGACGTGCATGCATGGATTTAAATCCTTCTGATTCAGAGCTTGGGGGGTGGGGGGGGGAGATGAACTGCTTTGTAAGGCCATTTGAATCAGAGAATCCTGAATTCAAAAGGAATGTAAAAAAAAAAACCCCATTCTTAGGACAGGCTGCATGCATTCTTCATTCTACTTCATGTCATGCCTCCCCTATATTCTACTGACTAGCCATATTGGGAGGGATGTTTTTTTTAATATAGGACTGTTGCTCTCTTATGTATTAAAAAATTTAAAAAAATCATTTGAGATGGAGCTCCTTCCAACTTCTTCCCATACACACCTTCTATGACCTCCCAACAGGTCAGATTGTTTGTGTTTTTGTTTGACCAAAAAAAAAAAAAACTGACAGGTCTACTCCACGTGCTTAGTGCCTCTTGCAGCCCAAGCTGAAATGAATGTCCAGTACCTAAGCAATGGGGCAGGGTGACCACAGTAATCTTAAGTAGTCAGTGGGAGCTCAGTAGATCCCCTCCTGACCACTTCATGAACCATATCATCAGTGAACTCCCCACAAGTAGGCTGGGGATGTGATGGAATTGTATGATGTCCCTTAAATACAATTATCATGGTAATTCTTAATTTTTGCAAACCTCAACCTCACATCTTGTTTCCACAGAACAAAAGTGATTGCCTGGGCAGCTATTTGGGTGCAGGAAAAGATGCTGCTGTTGTAGTATCCTCACTACATATAAGCTCACATGCATTCTGTATTACATTTTGTCTTCAATGAAAATAATAGGAGCTCTATAGACTGGCATATTCATTCATCAAAGATAACTTGGGCTTTAGTGATCAAGTTACTCCAAAAGCAAAGAATGATTGTTAATTTCAGTTTTGCACATTTTCTTGAATCCCCATCAGCCCTACAGTGAACACCACTCTGCGGAACCTGGGTGCGTTATACAGGCGTCAGGGCAAACTGGAGGCTGCAGAAACTTTAGAAGAGTGTGCGCTGCGTTCTAGGAGACAGGTAAGGCCAATAGAGACCCAGAAAAAATGCTGGCATTGTGCAAAGTGGAGAACAGGTAGTTTCCAAATAAAAGTTATTTTATCCTCAATTTAATAGAAATTCAAGACAAAATAAAAGTTGTGTTTATATGTATAATCTTGAATCAAACGTGGAAATTAAATTAGCCCTAATTGTCGCCACCTTTCAGAGCAGTTGAAAACCATTTTTTCCATTTGGGACTTGGTGCCTGCTTTTCTGTATTGATATACTTTTGTGAATTAAAAAAATAATCGTATTGAATCTTGGCTATTTTATTTTTTGTTTGTATTCTTGTGAAACTACCAAAAGTCTTATGGGAATCCAGCAGGGAGGGAGGGAGGGAGGGAGGGAAGGCAGGCAGGCAGGCAGGCAGGCTGAATAATTCAGATTTGAATTGTATCTTCAAAGCATCTTGAAAGAGCCTGAAATGCTGGTGAAATTGTAACTGTAAAATGCTATTAGAGATTTTCTTGATAATAACCGCAGTGGTGTGGTTAAATGTACTTAGTGTGATCTTCTTTTTCCTGGAAAGTTGCAACTGCTTAACTTAATAGCAGTTCTTCCCTTTAGTCAGCAAAAATCACATAGACAAAGTTGTCTGCTCAATGATTTTTATTTTTATTTTTGGCTGGTTTGAAAGAAACCAGCTGGCAAAGATATAGCCTGCTAACTGGTGTACACTAACATTGAGAGAAGCCTTCTTTCTCTGTTATCTACCCTTGTCTCCAAACTTTGAGCAATTTATAATAAATAGGAATAAAATGTAAAATAAGAATAGCATAAAACACTACGAAATAGGGAATCGTCTAACTTTCATAAAGCTAAAAACTGCAATAACAATTAAGAACCTCAAAATAAAACTCTAAGGTCCTTAGCTCCAAATGCCCATCAAAATAAGACATCTCTCTAGTGGATATGATATGAAGAGCCTCATTGATGCTGTAATGTTATTCTCCAGCTGGTTAGATACTGCCTATTCTTCTTCTTGATGGTCTTTTCCTATATTTCCAGGATATCAGCTGACCTCTATATATTCCAAGGGAGATTTTCTGAAATGGAATTTTTAATGTGCAAAAATCAATATTATGATTTTTTCCCCATTTTTATTTTTTCAAAGCAAACTCTATTTTAAGAAAATTTCTACATACTGAAATGATTACAACAATTTCCACACATTACGTTCATTTCTTAATGGGTTAAATAGGCTTAGTAAGCCCAGATATGTACAAGTTTCACATATAGCCAAAAACTGCCCCTTTTCTTTTTGCTTCATTTTTTTTTTCTACATGGGAAAAGAAACATCAATTAACATCATTACCTGTTAATGACTTCCAAAACAAGCCAGGAAACAACTTAATTTTAAACCATGTTCCCCCCCCATCCCTTTTTTAGAAGCTATTCTTATTTCTCAGTTTTGGACATAACAGTAAGTAATGACAACTACAGCTTCTAGTTCACTTGCTTTAAAAAGCAAATGTTAAAACAAGATTAAAGCAGCTATCCACAAGTGCACATAATTTGGATGTACTTTAATCCTTCCTTGTTAAATCGGGTTTTAGTTCAGCAACATTTCCTTAAAGAATAGTAGCCTTTCTTTTGCTGCAGAATATTCAATAATCCATGATGACCAGAAAATAGACTGTAGCCTTTCTCTCTTTTTTCTTTTTCTTCCATTCAGTCAGATCTGATTTTCAGAGACTGCCTGGACAAGTCCCTGTAGTTTTCTTGGCAAAGTTTTTTAGAAGTGGTTTGCCATTGCCACCTCCCTCGCACTAAGAGAAAGTGACTAGCCACAATCACACCCAGCTGGTTTGGCTTCTTTCCAAATTGGCTCTCTTTGTTCTCTCTAAACTCTCAGAAAATCTTCTTTGTTTTCTTGTCAAAATCATGTCCAGGGTATTATTGCTTTCTTATTGTTGTTTTTCCCTTGCAGGGTATTGACCCAATTAACCAGACTAAAGTGGTGGAAATTCTCAAAGAGGGCGATGGCTCTGAGAGGAGGAGGAGCCGAGACAGCCTGGGGGGCAGCATCAAATATGAGAATACCACAGATGGTAATGAGGAAGTGAGTATGGGCGTGGAATGGAATGGGGTAAGTACAAGTCTACCATCAAGAGCCACCTAATCCAGCCAAGAGAGACGGGGCAGTAACTCCCTGAATTCTGTGCTTCCCTCTGGCATCTCAGGAAGCTGATAGCCTGTCGTGGCATGCCCACCTTCATTCATTCTTCTGCATGATCTCTGCCCATTCCTCTTATTGCCACTTAGGTAGAATCAGGAAAGGTCCTGCCTAGTTTCTCTGTGGTTTTTCCCCCAATAATTCAGAAGTGCTGAGTATTTAGAAGATGATGATGACAATGAAAGAACAAAAAGCAACTAATCTTAGGCACTTTGATCTTCTGTACTATGGTTTCATAGTAGGGAATGGGGAGGGAAAGTGAAAGAAGTGATAGAGATAATTTTAATGTTTGAGGAAATACTTATAGTTTGGCCTGGATTACAGATAGGGTGATACTTTAGGGTGATAGGGTGATACTTTAGGAAATTGGTACAGGGGTAGGGACAGCAGTGTTTGTAGATGTATGCATGAATGGTTGAAGGATATTGAGAAGGGGTGGAATGAATGGGTCAAACTTTATTTTTTTCAAAATAGCAAAAGGCTACCTGCATCTTATTCATATACTCATTGATACGTAAGCTATACACATGGAGAAACACTTTTCTGCATTTGTTACAGGAGAACAGGTGCTAAAGTAGATGTCACTCTCCTTTACCCTTCTTTGCTGCCCTTTCTAGCGTGATGATTAGCTTCTTTCATTACAGCAAAATGTTGCAAAACCAAGTAAGACTATTGAGCTGGCTCAGAATATATCACAAAAAGTTTTCAGTCCTTGAAAAATAATTGTCTCACTTCCAGTGTCGTAACATTACACCCAGTTCATAAATGAGGAAGCCAGATTTTGATTGAAAAAAAATCAATCTGTATAACACTAGGTTTTTCATGAAAACCATAACTAAATTTGTTTACTACTTTTCTCTGCCCCCAAAGTCTGTTCAACCCTTCAAATTCAGAGTTGGATGTTTTGATTAACATTTTGGAACAAAAAACCTGATTTGGGAGGAAAGAGTAGGCATTTACCACGTTACCACCTTTGATATGTTTTTTCTAGGTTTTATTCTAAAATAGATTGAGCAGCAAATAATTTGGTCTCAAATAATTTTGGGAGGGGGGGTAATGGACAATTCATTGTTTCTGTGCTTTGGTCATACTAACAAACACTTGCTTGATTGCTCCTTAACTCTTCACACTCTACTCTACTGATCCCTTACCTGCATGTGCTTCTCCATTCCCCATCTATCATAAGCAAATTGCCATGACAGCCAATCAGCATCTAGGTGTCTTGCAGTCTTGATTGTGGATTGTACCTAGCAGAAACACATTTTAAAAACTTGCTGTAAAGAATACCTGAGCCTCCTAGAATTATGCAAAACAGCAATATATGACATTCCAGACCCTAAAGACTTATCCTTTGCTTCCTTTATGAAGGGTACTTTCCAATTAGACTGAAAACCTATATGATATATATTACCCAGCTGAATGAACCAGTTTTAGTTTTCCCTTATTCTAAGATCTTTGAAAAACATTTAAATGCAAGTATATATTATTTTCTTCTTTCAATTCATTTTTCTGATAAAAGTGTGAGGAAAAGGGTGGTTTCTAAATTTGATAAAATAAATAAATAAATACAGTGGGGCAAAAACGTATTTAGTCAGCCACCAATTGTGCAAGTTCTTCCACTTAAAAAGATGAGAGAGGCCTGTAATTGACATCATAGGTAGACCTCAACTATGAGAGACAAAATGAGAAAACAAATCCAGACAATCACATTGCCTGATTTGGAAAGAATTTATTTGCAAATTATGGTGGAAAATAAGTATTTGGTCACCTACAAACAAGAAAGATTTCTGGCTCTCACAGACCTGTAACAACTTCTTTAAGAGGCTCCTCTGTCCTCCACTCATTACCTGTAGTAATGGCACCTGTTTGAACTTGTTATCAGTATAAAGGACACCTGTCCACAACCTCAAGCAGTCACACTCCAAACTCCACTATGGTGAAGACCAAAGAGCTGTTGAAGGACACCAGAAACAAAATTGTAGACCTGCACTAGGCTGGGAAGACTGAATCTGCAATAGGCAAGCAGCTTGGTGTGAAGAAATCAACTGTGGGAGCAATAATTAGAAAATGGAAGACATACAAGACCACTGATAATCTCCCTCGATCTGGGGCTCCACG
>QLTV01012198.1:2832827-2853110 GCA_003457575.1 Thermophis baileyi | reverse complement strand
TGTGAAGACTTACAGAAAACGTTTGACCTCTGTCATTGCCAACAAAGGATATATAACAAAGTATTGAGATGAACTTTTGATATTGACCAAATACTTATTTTCCACCATAATTTGCAAATAAATTCTTTCCAAATCAGGCAATGTGATTGTCTGGATTTGTTTTCTCATTTTGTCTCTCATAGTTGAGGTCTACCTATGATGTCAATTACAGGCCTCTCTCATCTTTTTAAGTGGGAGAACTTGCACAATTGGTGGCTGACTAAATACTTTTTTGCCCCACTGTAAATAAATAAATAAATAGGAAGTACATGACAATATCATAAGTACTGGTGAGGCCATAGCTATTGGTAGTTATCTTCAAACTGAAAAACCAGTATTTTATTTGCCCCAGGATACACAAAATATACAATGTACATATAATGTATAGATAATAGTTTTGAACTACTATCTTCTTTAAATGTTACATTTCTTGAATCTTTGATTAGTGTCCGTTATCTGCTTTAATTAGTGTCATTCATCTTAGTTATTCTATGCTTGAGTAAAGAAGGATTATCTGCATCCATCTTATATAGTTTGCTTTTTTCAGGATTTAGGGTAGATATCATCCCTAGTAAAAAAGCAAGTAATTTCAGATGATAATTTCCTCTTTACTTCAATGGATGTAGTGTCCATACTGCATCCCATGTTCTTGGCCACTTTATTTGCTGGAGAGGCTATAATCTTGTTCCAGGAATCCTCATTTCAAAGCTTCTTGTTTAGATTAAGCCTCAAAGGATGATAAGGCTATGGATATGCTAGAACATTCCCTCAAATGGAAGGGTAGCAGCATCATATGAGAGATATCTATGCTATATTATGGCCTGCAACTTCTAAAAACGATCTGCTATCTTATCCATACAATGCACAAATATGAGTTTAAACTGTTCCCAGACTCTCCCAAGTCTTCAAGAGGAATTTAAAAAGTTCCTTCTATGTATCTGCCATGTATCTGCCTCTAATCCAATTATTTTCAAACCATGTTTAGAAAACCTGTGTTGTTGGGTTGTTGTTTTTTTTTTGAAAGCTTAACAAGATTCTTCAGAGAGATGAGAAAACTGCCCCAAAGAAATCTTTGTCACTCTTTCCAGTCACCTCTAAAATGCATTTCCTGTAATCACACTTTTAACTGGAATGGCAAAATGCTGAGATCCTACAGCACTGCCCCCAGTAAATTGAGTACTTCCCAGGATGTTCAGCACCAACAGAAGTTATAGTGTGATCATGAGTCAGCGTGAACAAATGGCTCTCTATCATTACAGCTCAGTACAGTTTTAATTATAGGAATTCTTAAATCCTGACTTACTTTTCCCATAAGCCCATGGTATTTAAAGTATAAAGACATTAGTTTGAACCTCAGGCTGTAGGTTTGAATTTAATCTTAATCTCTCACTTCTTCGTCCTGTCTGTTCCCTGTACAGTTAGATCTACACTTATGAAGCTCTTATATTGGCATCCTATTCTCTTTTCCCAGCTGGTTCAAATTTCATTGATATTCTCAGATTTAAAAAAATCCCCAGCTAAAACTATTGAATCCTACCAACCCTTACCTATATTTTCCAACCGTCTGAGGAAGATTTTAATGCATGAAAGGGGCCCAACTCCTGATGTATTCAGTAAAATATTCTTAAATAGCTGAAATCTGGAACCAGATATCTATGAGCTAGGTAAAACAATATAATAATATAACAATTTAATATTATGCCATTTCATGTATGCAAATAGCTCCTCTTGCCCTATTCTGACAGCTTACCCATGAAAGATCCTATTATGCTTAATGAAGTTGCCATTTGCCAAGAAGCAAACTGTTATGTATTACTGCCAATTTACCATCTCCAGCTTCATTTTGCTAATGAATACTTATTGTTCAAGGTTTTTTTTCCTGTTTTGCTTTGTTTGGGAGTAGGATGCTCTTTCAGGAAGAAAAAAGCCTCACAACCTACAAATTGGCCCACTGTGGCTAGGAGAAAGGTTCTATTTGTGTTGCTAAAAAATATCTTCCCATATAATAAGCAGAACATAAAAGAGGGAAACAAATAAATTCTGTGACCTTAACCATTAAACCCATTAAACATTTATGTTAATAATCAGCTTTTCATGCACTGCATTTTCCCAGTTTTTATGTGTTTGAATTAAAATGTTAGCAAACAGTAGTTTCTCCGGATCTTGGATTAGAACTGAAGCAGTGGGAAATAATTGTCTCCCAATAACTGCTCTGGAAGATTATTTTTATTTAGGAATTGTTCCAAGGGAAAATGTTAATTAACATTCTTCTCCTGTGCTGTATTCTTATTTGAATATGGGAAGCCACCCAACTCACATTTCACTAGCATTTTAAGGTGACCTCGGTCTAGATAGTACTATTTTTGAGAACTAACTAAAGGCATACGCTACACATGCATCAAGAGTATATAGGACTCTTTCAGGCTGCTGGTGTGGAGAGATTTTCTTTTCATTCTTCTGCATAATTTTTCTCCTCTTCCTGGCATTTGAAAGTCTAATTCTACCAGTTTTGGTAGAATTTTTGTTGTCTGAAGCAGCATCATGCTTTTTCATAATGCTGCTTGTGTAGAGTATGCCTGGGTTTCTTTTTCTTACTTGAATACAATTTTTTTTTCTATGCCAAATTATCCACTTTAGTTGCTGAGATTGTGGAGAATGGGTTCTTTTCTGAGAAATACATTTTATCCTTTTATTATTTGCCACTAATTTTCTTTCTTTTCTCTTCTACCTCTTCCACACTATATTAGATTGGTTGAAGCAGTGGGACCATGGAATAAATGAAGGAGCCTTCCCTTACATGGCCATGCTGTGCATTGGACCTTGTAATTAAATAGATCTAATTCTTACCCAAAATTGTGCTGGTCAAATAGTGGTGTTTCTACCCAAAAGCATGACTAAACAAAGTTTGTATTTTGAAATTTTCAAAGCATTTTTCACATTAGCTAAAGGGATTTGTAAATCCTCTGTTAAGATCTTCTAGACGACTTTCTACCCCTCCATAATTCTTTGACCTCCTAGTCTATACTGTTAACATATAGCTCTATTCCCTCGCTGTCACTCTTCAGGATACTATGCATCCTCACCGTGGCCTTGTACATTGTGTCTTTCTCCTCTCTGTGCACTAGGCTTAAATGCCTCCTGAGACTTCTCCCCCCCTCCCTTCCAACACAATCATCTGGATGCTTGTGCAGCTTCTTTCGACTTTTTCTTCCAAACCATTCCCCTCCTTCCACTGTTCCTGCTTTCCTCGTCAAGGACTCCACACCCGTCCCAAACCAACCTTCCATCCAAAGTGAGCACCAAGGAACACAGCAGAAGAATACTCAACTGGCTGCACACGGCTCTACTACAGCACCAATCAGCAAGAGAACAGGAAGAAAGTCTACAAGGTGGCCTCTCCCCACATCCTTTGTCTGCCAGAACAGGACTTTTCCAGGATTCCCTGTGGCTTCCTTTGTTCTCTTTCCTGTACCTTAGCTGGGGGGGGGGGGGGGGGGGGGGGGGGGGGAAGAGGTTGATGTTTGAGAGTGACCTTGTTCCCTACTCTGGGGACACTACAATATGCACATTTGCCCAGCTTCCTATAACTTGCCTTCCCATTGTGCTGCCTTCATTTGAACAATATGCCCCTTCCTGATCTTTCATGCTGCTCCCCTTTTCTTCCTCTTGCTTCCATGGCACAAAGTACAGAATTAAGAGATAGAAACAAACACCGTAATATCTCCCCCCCCCCCGCCAGTCCCATCTTTAAATTGTAGATAAGGATAAATGGGCTGAATAAATCATGCTCTTAATTGATGGCAAAATGGTTTGAATGCCCACTGCTGCTATTGTACAAGCCTGGTTTCTTCTACCTTAAGCAGTATTTAAGAAAGATACAGAAACAGTTCATCTGTATTCTCTAGTATCTGAGGCCCTTTAGGTTCAGGATTTAAAAGGATTAGAGGCAAAAGCTTGAGCTGTGGCTTCTCTCTAAAATCTTGCTTTCACAGAAATGAAAATAGGATAAGCAAAGGCATTAGAAATGGAAAGACAACAACAGCAGAAGGTGGCATTCAGAGAGCTAACATTAAGTCTTTGACTGATTAATCCCAGTCTGCACTTGCTTTGCCTGTTACACTTCAGAATGCTAGCAT
Source organism: Thermophis baileyi (assembly GCA_003457575.1). Classification (NCBI taxonomy): domain Eukaryota; kingdom Metazoa; phylum Chordata; class Lepidosauria; order Squamata; family Dipsadidae; genus Thermophis; species Thermophis baileyi. The sequence goes on along the minus strand of QLTV01012198.1, from coordinate 2,848,935 downwards.
TTCACAAGAAAATGTTTCTCTAATATCACAACCTTGGGAATATTTTTTCTCCCACAGTTCCTTTCTCATAGAAGGAATAGTAATTGCCGAAAAAGATGGCCAGACTGCCACTTTTTCCTTACTGTTCTGCCCACACAGCAAGTGGGGTGGGATAGTTGATGGAGTTTCATCTCCAAATGTATTCTCATTAATGTAAATTTTTAACAATGCATTGCATGTGTGGTCCCAGCCAAATGCCACAAAGCAAGCACATGTCATAGAAGATTGGTGTGTTAAATGGTAATGTAGCACTATAGCTGCTGCTTATTTAGAAGCATGTCAAGTGAGCAGAAAAGAAAGTAGGAATTTGCATGTCCTGTAAGAGAATGATGAAACAAGGAGTCTTGCATGCAAGAACAAGGAGCAGAGACAATAGAAGGCAGAAGTTTTAAAGTGGGAATAGGTCGGCCCACTGAGATTGAGCTCTGGAGGAATTTTACAGATGAAGAAAGGCTCTAGTAGAAATGGATTTTCAGTAGACAGTGCCTTCCTGTTTGTGTTTTCGTACAAATAAATCAACTACATTTAATTCTGTTACCTCCCAGATGTCTGGGATTACCACCCTGGTAGAAGTTGTCTTTGGATGAGCATGTTGCCATAGAGTGAGCTAAGACAGGGGTTCTGGGCAGGAAAAAAAAAGCCTGATTCGCTCAGGAATTAGGCTATAATATTTTTATAGGGTGGGGATATGACTCCAAAATACAAACAATTTCATTGACCTGAAATTGTTGAGAAAGGGAGAAAAAACCTGACGATATTCCAATCTGAACAAAGTAGTGACATGTTCTATATAGCAAAATAGGAAAGCAACCATTTTAGAGATCTGGGGATATATTGAAAGAAGCCTTCTCTTTCACCCAGAGAAAACTGGATGTTAAGATTTTTAGGCTATGAATCTAGTTTCTAAGATAGTGAGTTTCTTTATTATTTACACTGGTGCTAAATATGTTGGGGGGGGGTTCATTTCTGAGGGATAGACTGATACTTTAATCCATCTCCAGGGCAAGCATATGTGAGGGAAGACTTTTTTTCAGCCTATCTGCTGATCATACCGTAGTTTTAGGCTATGTGCATGTGATGGGGGAGGGGGTTAATGTAGGTTAATATCTTTGTGAATACAGCTGGTTTCTGAAAGTAAGAAAAGATTAGCTGAGTTTACAAATTAGGCTAGGCGTTAGATAAGAGACAGTTTTTGAAGCTGTGAGTGCTGGAAAATGGAACTGAATAATAAAAGTATGGCATGATGATTTTGTGTGGCTTTTTGAAGTACCCATGCCTGCCTCCTGTTGGAGGAGCAACAAACCAGACCATTCATTCAACCCAGGAGGGTTGTACTCAGGTGGAGTTTTGCCACAGGGCAATTTGAAATATTTTTTATGCAACTCCTTTGGGAAGTTTTGTGGAGCTGTGATGAAACCTTTGCTTTTGGCTACGTCCTTCAGGAAAGAATGTTCAAGTATACCTGAATCAGGGCAGCTTCTCTCTTACCCTATGGCTGAGGTGGGCAATATTTGTGATCTGTTACTAAAAATCCTCCCCTACTTTCATTGGCTGTTATGACTTTCCTTGCCCAAGAAGGAAAGGTGTCTGATGATCCAATGAAGAAAGCCCCTGGAGGTGAACCCACATGCTGCTCTTGCATCTTCCTCATAAAATGCGACCAGCCCTCTCATTCCCGCTTGACTTTCTGTGTTGCAATGGTCTATCTGCAAGTCTTTTTATTGCACTGTCTAGGAGGGGCTGAAATTCTGTGTTCTACTCTCTGCCTTTGAGACCTACATGATACTTTCCTTGTCGCTGTGAACTCATTTACCTCTGATTAAAGGCAGAAGAAGGACCTGAACCTTTGCTTCCTTGTGCCTCTTTTCCATATGCTGTCTTTGTTTTTGTTTTTTTTAAACCAATTGATTTTCATCAAACACAAGTATTTACATTACTATACACTACAAATCATCTGGGTGTTTTCCTTTTTTGTTCACTAGAAGATCAGAAAACAGGTGTGCATGTGTGTTTGTATTTAAAATAGGAATGCTTTGTATGGCAATGGTGCAGAGAGATGAACCTCCCTTAGAAGAGAATCATTGCTTACATCAGGGGTCCCCAAACTTGGCAACTTTAAGACTTGTGGACTTCAACTCCCAGAATTCTCCAGCCAGCTATGCTGGCTGGAGAATTCTGGGAGTTGAAGTCCACAAGTCTTAAAGTTGCCAAGTTTGAAGACCTCTGGCTTATATAGAGTAGCTTAGAATTTAATAACTCTCTAAACTGAAAGGAAACACAGAAATTTTTAAAAGATGTGTTTTTTTGAAAGCTGTATCTGTGAAGGATGTTTTTAAGGTCTGAGATTTTAGTCTTGTAGGAGAAAATGCTGCTAAACAGCCCTTCAAGAGACAATAACATAAATCACATCCCCTTTTCTACATATCCATCTTGCCTTCCTAAAGTCCAGATATGTTGGACTTTGAGTTCCCAGATACTTAGGTAATCTGTGATTCTGCTTGCTATGGCTTGTGGAAGTTTACATCCAATACATATGGAGGGTATCAGAATCAGGAAGTTGATTATATTGTATCCCCAAACTTCTTGTTCTGCTTCTCCCCACAGCAAACCAAATCCTAGCAATAGTGCACAGGCTAATGTTTATTTTCTCCTAGCTGTGTAATTAAAATACATTTATTATTGGGAAATTATGTAAAAATACAACTGTACACCTAACTTTTATAATTAAGAGATTTGTATGTAAAAGCCAGGTACATCTTTTTCTTGCAAAATGTCTAATTCCTTCTAAAATGTAAACTGCAGTTTTCTATAAACCTGAGATGTGTAACAGTCAAGTTAAACACAAGTGGTGGAAAACTAGAGCAAGTAGATTAACTTTTACACTTTGTTATAATTGTTATTAAGATGGGAAAATAAGTGGAGAAATTTTAAGACATGTAAATACATTTAGAAGAGTAGTAGATAGTGTGTAGTCTGTTTTCAAGGAATGAAGGTTTGCTGAAAGGAGCAAAAACAATTGTGTATAACAATGTGCTTCTGCCCACTTCATTATGTGGAAGTGAGTTAGGAGAAACCTATGAGTTGACTATAATAGAAACAGCTGTACAAGATGTCTGCTGTAAAACAAGAAAAGCTTCAGTCAATGAATGTGAAGGGAAGTTGATTCCCTTTCTCAACAGTGAGTAACCAGTATGAAAATAGTATGTTGAGATGGTTCAGTGGTTCATGTGGAGGATGAGTACTGAGTTAAAATCAAATATAGGAAGGAAGTGGGCCAAACAAAGGGGTAGTCCAAGGAATTAGTGATTGTATGGAGTTGTTAATTTTTTTAAGCGCCACCGAGCTCCAGAATGATTCTGAGATCCTAAAAAAGAGAAAGATGAGAATTTTAATGAATAAAAGGCAGTGCAGGAATTGGTTATTGATGTGATGGAAGCAAGGATAGTTTGCAAGGATAGAACAGTATGGAAAAGCATAGTGGATGCTGGTTGTATAAACAAGTTTGAATTGTTTCATTTTCTAATTTTTTTCCTTTGGCATCCTATTTCTTACTCCTTTTCTGCAATCTACACAACATTGCTTACTCTAAAACAGTGGTTCTCAACCTTCCTAATGCCGCAACCCCCGCCCCGCCACCGCAACCCCGCCCCGCGCGTGCGCGTTGCCAGTCACCAAGATGGCGGGCTAGCGCGCGCTTAGGCGACCCCTGTGAAAGGGTCGTTCAACCCCCAAAGGGGTCGCGACCCACAGGTTGAGAACCGCTGCTCTAAAAGGAATAGTGCAACTGGTTTGTATGATGTATATATGTATGCATAGTCTTATTTATTAAATGGTAACTATAGCAGTCATCAGTAGAACTAATATAACTGTGTTAAGGTTGGTTGTAGAAGTCTGTTGAAATAAATTTCAAGCAATCACCTAATTGTATGAGAGAAATTTTAAGCATTTATCTAATGGTATCAAGCAAAGAAAGGAATTTGTCAAACATTTGCAGTCACTTAACTGAGCCTTTTTGGTGTGGTTTCTTCATGGAGTGTACTATTATAATCATTATCATATTTGGCAATTTTGATTGAGGATTTGGGATATGTAGTAACACATCTGAAGAATACAAAGTTGGGAAGGTTGTCCTTGAATTACAGGTAGTCCTTGACTTACAGTAGTTCATTTAGTGACCGTTCAAAGTTACAACAGCAAAAAACTGAAAAAAGTGACTTATGGCCATTTGTCACAGTTATGACCTTTCCAGCATCCCCATGATCATGTGATCAAAATTCAGATGCTTGGCAACTGGTTCATACTTATGACCGTTGCTGTGTCTCAAGATCATGTGATCACTTTTTGCAACCTTTTGACAAGCAAAGTCAATGGAGAAGCCAGATTCACTTAACAGCCAGGTTACTAACTTAACAACTGCAATGATTCACTTAACAACTGTGGCAAGAACGGTTGTAAAATGGGGCAAAATTCACTTAACAAATTCTCACTTAACAACAAAAATGGTGGGCACAATTGTGGTCATAAGTCGAAGAATACCTGTATTTTGTGTGAACCGACCACTTTTAACCAATCAGTGTGTTTTAGAACTGATCTACATCTTTTAGGAATATAATAGCTATACAACAATAGGTTGCCTTTACATCCACGATCACTTTAGACTGATCATTGCAGTTCTATCAGAGTTGCTAAAAATATGATTCAAAAACACATTTGTATTTTTATCAAGCAATACACATCACTACCTAAGGTTACATATGTAATCTTTGTAAGATGATTAATGTTGGAAACAAGCTGACAAGATCAAAACACAGATGCTATTTTCCATGACTACTTTCTTCACAGTCTTATCTCAAAACAAGTAGCTTCCCTGTGAAAGCTACACCTAGGTTAATTTTATTAAGAGAGTGGGCAAGTCTTCAGAAGTCTCTTAATTCTGAATAAAGCATTTGTCCCATGCAGTAAAGCACCTCGCTTTTTCCTTGAGAGTCCTACTTGCCAAAATGATTATGTCTAGATATGTACAAACTGTATTGTCATTCTGATATATTAAGAACACCATCTATTTCAACTGCGGAGGATAAAATCAGTCCAAATAAAAGGGAATCCTAATTTTTTTTGTCATGCAACAAATATCTCCTGTAGCCTTTCATTATCTGGTCCATTCAATTAATCTTTGTGTAATTTTTTTTTTTGGAAGGGTTCAAGTCAGTTTTTGACTCCTGGTGACTACATGGGCTTGGCAAGGTTTTCGGCAGTGGTTTGCCTCCTTCCTAGAACAGAGAGAGACTGGCCCAAGGTCACCCAGCTGCCTTTGCGCCTAAGACAGAACTAGAATTCACAATCTCCTGGTACCTAAACTACTATACAAAACTGGCTCTCTATATCTGTATGCATACGGCAGCAAAAAGAAAAAAATATTCCATAGCAGGTAAAAAGATACCCTAAAAATGAACCTTGATTCACAGGGCTCATATGAACACATTGTTGTGTAGAAATCATTTTCTTAGCATCTTTTTTCTTCCTCCACGATGCTCCTTTGCATTCCAAACAATGGAGAACATTTAGAAAACAGTATTTTCACACTAGAGTCCTTAAAAGCTATACCGTACTCAGGCTATGTCCCATAAGGCTACTGCTCATCTCTGTAGAACACGGGTGCCAAACTCGATCGCATCACATGACGTATCGTGATGTATCACGTTTTTTGCCTTTGCGGAGCCGGGGTGGGCGTGGCCTGCACGTGATGCATCCGGCCCGCGGGCCACCAGTTTGACACCCCTGCTGTAGAACATTTTCCCAAATAATGCCTGTTCCTATCCACATTAATTCAACAGAAACAAACCAATATTTTCAGAAGAAAAGGGTTTTCACAACTCCTTTTTGTTTCACACGTCTGGGATATAAAAATATAAAATATTTTTAAGAGATGCATAGTTGATGTGAAATACTGAATCTGCTAAAAATGTGGAAATTTATTTGTACAATTTACATAGACGCCCATTGCACATGGCTCTGGGTAGCGTACAAAAAATATTTGAATTCTTCCAATGCATTAAAATGTTGAGGAATAAAGACCTCATCTAAACCATGCAGCTTAGTTATGATTAATTATATAGCTACGTCGTTGCTTCATCAAAATATCAACATTTAGCCAGGAAGAGTTATTTTGTATTGAATGCATTTGGTAGCATATAAACTGGATGGAATATCTGTAAAGATCTTTTTTTCATGTAAACACCTCTCCGAGCACAAACTATAATTCTGCACAACTGATATTTGTTAAGTGACATGTGCTGCAAAAGCTCAAGTAATGGGGTGCCTTTTTAAATGAAACACAGATGAAATAGATCACACTGTGAATTCCATGGCCAAGTTTATACACTGTGCTAAACCTTGGTTGACTGAATAAACCATGGACTGGGACTGGGTTCACATAGACATATGTGAGCCTAGGCAATCTCATCTCTCTCAGGAGCTTCTGATTTGAATGGGTAACTGCACAGATTAGTTTAAGCCTATTCACAGCTGCTGCTGTTGCTGCTGTAATTCCAACAGGATCCAACATGAGCCAGGCAACTAGGATCCATTAGTGTATATTCCTACCAGAACAGCAGTCATTTGTAATTTGGTGCTTTTCCCACATTCTGGACTATTAGAATAATCATATGTTGAAACAGAGTATCAAATTGAAAAGATTCAAGTATTCTGGGCAATAATTACCACATGAGAGCCAGTCTTGTCTAATGGTTAAAGCACTAGGAAAGAAAGCAGGAAACTGAGTTCTAGTCCTGCCTTAGGGCATGAAAACCACCTGGGTGACTGGACCAGTGTCTCTCAGCCCAACTCACCTCAGAGTTGTTGTGGGGAAAAGGGTAGTAGTAGTATTAGTTATGTTTTACCACCTTGAGTTACTTATAAACGTAGCAAAGGTGGGATTTAAAAAAACCTTAAAGAATATATTACTGATGCCCCATCATCCCCATGTAAGCCTACCTAAGTCCAAATGGTTTTTATATTGAAATTGCCCCCAGCTGCTTACATGTATTAACTCTTGCACTGTATACTGCTAAGCACACACCGATCAGAGGGAATCGCTGGCCTTTTGGATGTTGAACTACAACTCTCAGCATTCCTTATGCTTGACTCACACCGTAGTATGACATGGGCATGAGTTCTAGAATCTAAGAACTCAAAAAAGATTATGTGAAACCAATGATCTTTTACATTGATCTATAATATAGCATAATTCTCCAAAGTTTCAGCTAATGACTCTGAATTTGCGTTTTTCCAGCACTGAGAACACAGAGTTTAAAAAGTTAATTGTAAAAGAATAGTGGCCTGAGTCTATCTCCAGCTCATAGCCTTCTGTGTAATCAAGACAAACACAAAGAACAGGACTGATGTGGCATGTTTACTTTTTAAAATTCAAAAGAGAGAAACCTGTTTTAGAAGCATTTCGCTTTCCCTGGTATTCTGGAAGGAGATAAGTTATACAGAAGAATCTCTTCATTCTGAACAGAGATTTTTATTTTGAGGAGTCTTACTATTTTCACTTCAGGACTTGGAAGATGTGGTTGATTTAGCTTAACAAGGGTGCAATATTGGAATTAAAGAAGACAAGTTCTCTTCACAACACAGAAGTGGACTGTCTTATGGGGCTGATGGGTACACAGCATTTTGAAAGCATGTGTCCTTTGTATTTGAATTTTCACAAAGTATGTCTGCCACAAATATCTATCTAGAAAAAAACTAGCAAGTGAATGTGCTCCCCTTCTCTCTTATCCTGTCTTCCATGCTTCTTATCACAGAGTTTACATTTTGTTTTTGTCTGGAGTGGACTCATGCACACTGTGATTTTTTTTTTACTGTCCTGAAAAAAAGTACCTATATGTGCTCAGAGGCATTCTTGGAAATAAAGTTGAAGCTGAAAGCCCATGTTTAGCATCTTTTAACTCTTGTAATTTCAATTAAAAAATCAAATGGGACCAGAAACCTCACAGACACCAAGGAGAAATCCATACACTGTACATATTGGTATTCACAGAAATGAGATTGCTGCTCCCTCTTGACATGAGGTGTAAGGAATCTTTTGGGAAAGAGTAGAAACTTCATCTTCTCTCAGTTGGAAATCTAATTACTAGATCTAAAAATCTAGAATACTTCCTGTCTTTTCCACTACAAGATTTACGTTCAACCTTCATGAAACCACAGAGAAAAAGTCAAAATGTATAGTATATGGTCTAGAAAAGTAATATAAAATATTGTATAGGATGCAGAAAAGTAATATAAAGTGAAAACTGTGTTGGAACTGACAAAATCTAGTCTCTCATCCTATTTCTTAACATTCCTGGTTATCTAATACTAAGAAAGATTTGGGGCATGAGCCCAACAGCTTCCTCTTGATGGTGTTCCCTAGCAACTAATGTTGCCCAATGATCGCAATATACAACATAATGACTGATAGCCATTGACAGCTTTATTCTCTGGTAAATCCCTTTGAAAACCACTTTAAAAAGCTTATTGTTTTTGTATGAAGTGTTGAAATATTTTGTATCAACATTAGATGCCAGCAAAACAAACTAATAATTGAAATAGAGATAGTTTTTTTAAATAACTTGGAGCAGATAAGAACTTTCCAGATTTCTTTTTTTTTTTTTTAAATTAAATTCTCACAGTAGTAGTTGTGACCAATGAGAGGACTACAGAGACCTAGTCCCAAAGGTGCTTTTTCAGGAGGCAACTGGACTTTTTAATTTTTTCTTTGAAGACATTTCACTTCTCATCCAAGCAGAAGCTTCTTCATCTCTGACTGGATGATGGTGGGGAAGGGAAGGATTTTCACTCCTTGCAGACAGCTGATCATTTGCATTCTTTTAGAGCAGAGGTCTTTAAACTTGGCAACTTTAAGACTTGTGGACTACAACTCCCAGAATTCTGGGAATTGAAGTCCACAAGTCTTAAAGTTGCAAAGTTGGACACTCCTGATAGAGTGTCCTGCTAGAGCAGGGGGTTGGACTAGAAGACCTCCAAGGTCCCTTCCAACTCTGTTATTCTCTTAAAAACCGTCTTCAAAGCAAAAGCAAAAGTCCAATTGCCTCCTGAAAAAGCACCTTTGGGACAACCATGACCTGGATGACTGAGAATCTCCACAGACTTATAGAGACCTAGATTATACCTGTGTGGTTTCAGTTAAAACTTGCTGGCTGTAGCATCTCACTAGGAATCTGGGTGCTTGAAAATCATATTTCTGGAGATACAAATTTTATCTCAGTATAGCAGTATAGATAGCCTTAAATTTTTGTGACCTGGTTTTTACTTTCAGAAAACACTCACATACACATACATATATAAACATAAATTTCTTTACTGACCTTAAAGCTATCTCCATTTCCCCTTCTCCCAGGATATATTTATATTGATAGAAGCATATAAACACATCACTCCCCTACAGATGTATATGGGAGGAAGGTCTCTTTAAAAGAACATACCGGTATTATGTGGTATGCAAATCTGAAGACCACATTATCCATCCAGTAGAGTCAAGGGAGAAAATCTTTAGCTAATTGTATTTCAGGTTATTGGAAGAAATCACATTTTAAAAAAAATATTGTCCTCAAAAGGAAGAAAACAATTCCAACACAAAGAAAAAAGCAGGAGGAAAACAGGATTGCACGCTTTCTCCATTGGTTTTAACTGGAGGGACTTTTTATGGGGAAGCACTGAAAACTGCATTTCCTACTTAAACACCTGGTATAATCATGCTTTACAGTGTATAAACTAGTTTAAAGTTTAATAAAAACTGAGATGTATACCTGTATTTGTTTGGTAGGATTGCTTCCTATTTATTTATTTTTTAAAGGCAAAACTATCAGTATATTGCTATTACTACAGTCTAACTTGGAATTCTATATTCTGGAATACGAAGGCTTCATCCACCATCTCTTGTCATATTTTTATCTTCCTTTCCAGGATGGTACTGGTGCTCTTCAACGCACTGGTTCGCTAGGAAAGATTCGAGATGTGCTAAGAAGAAGCAGTGAAATTCTGGTCAAGAAACTTCAAGGGAATGGCCCATTAGACTCACGTAGTACTAAGTAGGAAGCACTTCTTGGGCTCATATGTATCTGTTGCCTGTCAGACCTGCCCCTTTCCTTACCATAGACTGCATAACTCATCTTTAATTGGCAATAAAAACAATTTTAGTTTCTACTCAATGTATTTGTGTGACACTAACAATTCTAGATGGCCTATATCGTAATAGATGATAGGCTGATTGCAGTGCTTTAACTTTTATGCTGTACTAGAATGTTTTAGATTTATTAAGCAAAGGCACATTTCTGAGACTTCTCAATGTGTCCTTGCTTAAAGACATGACATGATGAGACTATGAACCACATAGGTCCAATGTTTTTTTTACAATGGTGATACCATTCTATAGAAAATGGCCATTCTTAGTTCCCATTTGCCATTGTTTAAGGTACCTTTTCCAATCTTAATATTCTTTAGATGGATTAAATTACAATACTTCAACCATCATGATTATCCCAGCATGTCTATTGAGAAGACCATATTTCTCTAAGTCTTTTCTGATAAGATGATGCTAGCTTCTAAATCACCATATATTCATTCATTTCAAGTATTAATAAAGATACAATTCCAAATTTTTATTGATACAATCAAGAAATCAATTTTCAGCTTTAGACACGTAATCTTGAATATTCTCTTCTGGTTTTTTCCCTTTCACTAAAACAGAAGTTTTGATTTTTTGCTTATTTAATATTAATCTGGATCAAAGCAAAAGTAAATCTGGAGACAGCACAGTAAAAATAGATTTCTTTCTCCCTACTTTATTAGCATGAAACGAGCTGTTTCATTGAACTACCTGAATAAGTCCAGTGAGGATACTTTCCAGGTAAGAGCATCATTTGCCTTATTTCCTAAATAGTAGTAACAATGAATACTTTTTGCATTATTGTCCTGCCAATCCCAGAGTGAGAAGGAATAGGGAAGAAAATGGATATAAAAGGGAGACATGTTCAGTTAAGGGCTGGATGTGGTTTTTAGTCGTGAACATTTTTTCGTATTTCATTTCTTCATATAATTTGTTTTGATGCTCCCCTTTTCCAGATACAATTAAAAAATGAGTGAATTTGTGGACAAATTTCCAAGTGATTGTTTCTGAGATGATAATCATAGTAGCTTGAAAAACTGCCGTCCTCCTCCTCAAAAGAGCTGTTGTATTCTGGATTATGCAAGGATATGGGGAATACTTAAAATAAAACATAGGGAATGAAGTATGCATGCATAAGACAGGGAAAGAGGAGAAAGGAACTTGTCTCAAAGATTCATATCTTTTGTTCAAATCTTTTCAAATCCTTTCTGGTTTATTGCAACATGGTTTACATGGGGCTACTCTTGAAGAACATTCAGAAATGTTGCTTCATGGATGTTAAATCCCTGCTGTTTCTTTCCAGTGCAATTCAGGTTGCCAATCATCATTTTTAAAGCCCTGAATGATACAAGGCCAAATTATTTGCAAGACCATCTCCCACTAGAGTAGTCCTTTCCCTTAAATGTTGCTAGGTAGGGGGATCTAGGCAAAGTGCCTTCTTTATAGCCATCCCTGTCCTTTGGAACACCCTCTCCTGAGATCTAACGGACCATCCCTACTCCCCCAACTTTCTGAAAAACCTTAAAAGACTTGGGTTTTTCTCCAAATGTGTGAAGCTGGACCCAGAAACATGATTTGTGGATATATAGAAATGCGTTGTGGTTGGCGACACTGGGAGGTTTTAGGTTTGTTTTTTCCCCTACCATTTTTTTTATTGTTTTTACTGCTGACAGCCACCTAGGATTATGTTGTATAAGGTGAGTGATGATTCGGGATGATATGACATTGTGAAGCAAGGATTTTTTTCCTTTACCATTTTTGTGAAATACAGGATTTACAGTCTAATAGACTTTTCTGGATATAAATTTGAGCATGCACTAGATCATTTTTAATGCACACTGGGAGACAGACTTGTGCAGATTGGCAGATTCAAATTCATAAACATTTGTTTTTCAGGGTTCTCAACATCTTCGAGCTGAGAGTAGAGGCTTCAGTGCAAGCAGTGTGGATCTTTCCTCTCACACCTCTAACTGAGTCTACCCTGTTGCCATCTCAGATATTACCTGCTTCTCTTATTATTTGGATATTTCAGTTGCAACCTCTTCACAAGTTACCATTTTCTCATGTTGATGAGTAGCTATGTGTTGATAGAGCTCTCACCCTCGATGGTACTAACTAATGTGGAGCCACTGCCAGATGAGATAAGGAAGCTCTCTTCAGTAATTTGTCATGGACTTTGCACCCTGGCTGAATGCACTTTCCAAGTTGTATTTTGATGATTGCACAGAATGTGCTCCAAGAGCTCTTACATGGAGTATCGGCTCTCTGAAGTGCAAAGACATAGCTCTCCCTTAAGAAGATCTACATTTCCACTACACAGTACTGCTGGGAGAAGTACATCTCCAGCTGGATTCTCATGCCTGACTTATTCCTTCAGTGCCTACCTCTAGGCTTGACTTTGATAGGATTTAGTTGAATTTATGTTTGCACTCTAACGACCCTTATCTTCATCCTGCAGCCTTTTATGATGAATACCTTTCCAAATCAGAATAGTTGCTCCTGAATTTCTGAAGCGGGCAGGAAGTTGGCTAGTTCGGTTTTGTGGGAAATTACTTTGTGTAAGGGATAAAGTCGAAGTAGAGGCACGTAGATTCTACAGAGGTTAAGTATATGTTCACTCTCCTTTCTACAAGCCTGTCTGCATCTTGACTCATTAGTTGTGTCTGTCTTCAAATGAACAATGGTAGTACAAAGCAATGGGCATACGTTACCCTTGATTCACTTCTGATTGTTGTTGTTTTAATTTAATAAAATGATCACAAGAAATGATCACAAGAAACAAACTTGCCAGATGTTTCCAGTTCATTTCATTTGTCTTGGACTTCTATCTTCACTGAATAACAGCTATGACAATAGAACAAGAGAAAGAGCAATACTGAGCACACAAAAACTGTCATAATTGTAGCAGAGAAAAGTGGGGGCACTTTACCATTTTCTTAAGGAGAAGAGCAAGAATAAACATTGCACCGTTGAACACAAGTCATAATTGTACCTATATGAGAGGGTGACTTTTGGCTAGTCACTCTCTCAGTGCAACCCATCTCATAAGAATGTTGTGGGGAAAACAGGATGCAGGATTATGAGGCATGTTTATTGCCTTGATTTGACCAAAATGCATATTTAAAAGGTGAGATAAAAATCTAATAATAATAATAACACATATGACTGACTGTGACCAGCCGTAATAATAACTCTGCATTGACAAAAATTTTATCAATTACAAAAGGCTACTCTCTGTATACATTATACCAAGAGAGTATGATACCTTAGGTCCTGGGGAAGAACTCAATGCAAATGAAAGCCAATAGCAGCTAAAGAATGAGCAGCCATGATTTCATATTTTTGCATATATAATAATAATAATGATAATCTGAAGCTTTATGGAAAACCAGAAATCAAAATATGGTCATTGACAAACACTAAAAGAATTTTTAGCACAGATATAGCAATGGAATTTGTTGTAGAGATATGTGCTACAATAGTAATAAGTCAGGGTAAAAACATGAATAGTAATATAATTTAAATGCCAAATGAACAAACTATCAGGAGCCATCATTTTAAAGCCTCTTTAGGGCTTTCTACAGTTGGATAACATCAAGGATGGACAAATTAAAAATGTGATTAGTAAACAATACATCCAAAGAGTGAGAAAATTGCTAAAGACAAAATTGAATGGTGGAAGCACTATCAATGCCATTAATACCTGGGCCATATCTGGATATGATACCCTGCTGGAATTATTAATTGGACACAAGCAGAGTTGGGTAATTTGGACTGAAAAACAAGAAAGCAAATGACTATTCACTATACATTATATCTCCATAGTGATATTGATAGATTATACTTTCCATACAGAAATGGAAATAGAAGTTTACTTCAAGTCAAACTATTGAAGAAGAAATGCATGCATTGGTTGATTATATAAAAACACCCAAGAACAAACACTGATGTAAGTTAAAAATTGGAACTTACTGAATGTGCAGGAAACAAAACATAAATACTGAAATAACATAATAAAAGTATGAATAAATTGCTGGCAAGGAAAAGCATGTCAATTTCTACAAAAAATCAAAGGGAAAATTGATAAAGTTAAAACCCAACAATGATTTACAACTGAAACCTTACATTAAAAAAAAAAAGCGGCTTGATTTTGGCTGCTCAAGGGCCAGCCATTTGAACTAATGCAATCAAAACCAAAACTTAAAAATCATCAAATGATTCAAAATGTAGATTGTTCGAAGAAGCAGAAGAAATAGTAGTCATACACTCAGTTAGTGCAAGATTGCACAAACTGATTATAAACGACATAACTGTTGCCAAAATGATTGCTATAAAAATTATCTGCCAATAATGAATAATTGGGCAGGCAGAGTTGAAAAACTTGTCAAAAATGAGATTAAAATACTGTGGAACTTCTAAATACAAACTGATTAAATCTTGGTATATAACACCAGATTTAATTGTTGAAAAGAAGAAGGTGTGTATAGTTGATGTACCAATACCAGGGAATAGTAGAATAGAAAACAAAGAATTGGACAAGATCACAAAGTATCAAGATTACAAAGCATCTGGAAATCGAAGTTGAAAGTCAATGACATAAACCAGCTGCAATGATCCTAGTAATTATTGGTTCATTTGATATGGCTGCCATATCAAAACAATTTGGACCGCATTTAGAAAATCTGTGCATTGACAAACTTTCCATCTGTCAATTACAAAAGGCCATGCTGCTGGGATTCGCACATATACTAAGTTGATATATTACAGCATCTTAATTTCTTGGGAAGAACTTAATGCGTATGAAGGCTAACACTAGCTAAGAACATACAACTGTGATTTCACATTGTTGAATATATAAAAATAATCTCACCCTGGCTAAAGCTAGCTTATCCAAGTCATAAAAGTGTAAATGACTAGTAGATAGCAGCAATGAGTTAGGGCAGTGGTTCTCAACCTTCCTAATGCCGTGACCCCCGCCCCGCTGCCGCAACCTCCTCCCCACCCCCTGCCCGCGCGTGCACGTTGCCAGTCACCAAGATGGCGGGCTAGCGCGCGCTTAGGCGACCCGTGAAAGGGTCGTTCGACCCCCAAAGGGGTCGCGACCCACAGGTTGAGAACCGCTGAGTTAGGGTTTTCTCTATCACTTTGTGCCATCTAGCAGTTAACTGAATTCTTGCAATCCAGACATAGTCCCAAAGGTGCTTTTTTCAAGAGGCAACTGGACTTTCTGGGTTTTCTTTGAAGACGTTTCGCTTCTCAACCAAGAAGCTTCTTCAGCTCTGAGCTGAATGAGAAGCGAAATGTCTTCAAAGAAAAACCAGAAAGTCCAGTTGCCTCCTGAAAAAAGCACCTTTGGGACAACCATGACCTGGAGGACTGAGAATCTCCATAGACAATCCAGACATACAGTTGCAAGAAAAAGTATGTTAACCCCTTGGGATTACGTGGTTTTTTGCCTGACTTGGTCATAAAATGTGCTCTGAATGTCATCTAAGTCACAACAATAGAAAAACACAGTCTGCTTAACATAATACTACACAAACATTAGATGTTGCCATGGTTTAATTGAACATAACATGTAAACTTTCACAGTGCAGGAAGGAAAAAGTATGTGAGCCCCTAGCCTAATGACTTCTCCAAGAGCTAATTGGAGCCAGGAGTGAGCCAACCTTGACTCCAATCAGTGTGATGATATTGGATGTGTTGCTGACAGCTGTCCTGCCCTTTAAAAACACACACCTGGTTTGGGTTTACTGGTTTCAAGAAGCACTGTCTGATGTGAACCATGCCTCGCAGAAAAGAGCTCTCAGAAAACCTACGATCAAGAATTGCTGACTTGCATGAAGCTGGAAAGGGTTACAAAAGTATCTCCAAAAGCATTGATGTACATGTGTACAC
>QLTV01012198.1:2810597-2832599 GCA_003457575.1 Thermophis baileyi | reverse complement strand
ACTTTCTCCATTTGTAGACAGTCTGTCTTACCGTGGACACATGAACATCAATGCTTTTGGAGATACTTTTGTAACCCTTTCCAGCTTCATGCAAGTCAACAATTCTTGATCGTAGGTCTTCTGAGAGCTCTTTTCTGCGAGGCATGGTTCACATCAGATAGTGCTTCTTGAAACCAGTAAACCCAAACCAGGTGTGTGTTTTTAAAGGGCAGGACAGCTGTCAGCCACACATCCAATATCATCACATTGATTGGAGTCAAGGTTGGCTCACTCCTGGCTCCAATTAGCTCTTGGAGAAGTCATTAGGCTAGGGGCTCACATACTTTTTCCTCCCTGCACTGTGAATGTTTACATGTTATGTTCAATTTAACCATGGCAACATCTAATGTTTGTGTAGTATTATTTTAAGCAGACTGTGTTTTTCTATTGTTGTGACTTAGATGACGTTCAGAGCACATTTTATGACCAATTCATGCAAAACTCCACGTAATCCCAAGGGGTTCACATACTTTTTCTTGCAAGTGTAGGTTAAATTGGTTAACCAATTTTAAAATGTGGCTGAGATTCATTGTAAGTTTTATGAGACGGCTAACGCAAATTACAGTCATAGTTTCTGCCAGAACTTTGGGCCTTGCCTACTGCCAAAGAGTACTACCATATGAAGTTACACTATTAATACAGGTCTTGCTTTGCAGTATTTAAAGTCCCTACAACCAAATAAAAATGAGGTTAGGCATTACTGTTTAACAATTAGATACTGATCAGGTGTATCAACCGAATTTTTATCCGGTTACAATAAAATAGAGAATACAGAAAGCACCAAAATCTAAGCAGTTATTAACATTTTTGTAAGATAGGGTGAAGTTTTGGTGGCCAAAGTCCTATTATGGACTACAGATCCATTTGATTTTACTGCTTGTTTTGAAGTACCGAAAAGCACCCTCTGGGAATTATACCAGATTATCCTTAAAAAAAAAAAGCACATTGCTCTTCTTTTCCCCTGAACTTTATAGTTTAGATTCTATGCTTACTTGAAAACACTGTACTGTAATCCAAAGAAATCTAGAACACTCTTGCGTTCCAGTTAACTCCTTAAATTCTTCGTCCGTTTTGATTCAAGAAATTAAAACGGCTGCCCTTCTGAGTCGACTCTTCCTATCGCTCCAGCTGGCCCCTGCCCTGGGAGGCTTCGATCGGAACCACCGACAGAAACAAGAAGAACCGGCGGAAGGCCCGAACTTCCACCCACGCGGGCGTGACGTCATCCCTTTCCGAGCCTCTTCTGCTTGGTCTTCCGCCCCTTCCCCCCCCGGCGCCCCCGCCTGAGCAGGCAGAATCCATTCCGGGTCGGAAAAGGTACCGGAAGTGCCAGGTAACCCTCTTTTCCTCCTCCTTTCTGTAGCCCCCCCCCATAGAGAGGAGTGGAGCGCGGACCCCGTCCCCTCTCCCCTTTGGCGCTGGGTGCGCTCCCTCTCTGGGCGGAGCCGGGGCGGGGCCTGATGTCAAGTTCCCCTCCCTCAGGAACGGTCGTAACCCTCGTCCCGGGTTGGATTCCCTCAGCGCCCGACTTACGGGTGCCCCCCCACTCCCCAGCCGCTTTTTAGAGTGATTGGCTTTTTCTCGGCTCTGCGTCGGTGTCTCGCCGTGCCCGCGCCTGGCTCTGCCCTCTTGAGGGGGTCGACCGGTGCTTCGCCAAATTTGCCCCTCGCTGCCCCGCGATTAAAGGTGCTTGTGCCTCTGTCGTTCCAGCCCCGCTTGTCGGAGCGGACCGTCTTGTCACCTCCGTCGAGGAGCTGTGGCTTAAAAGAAAAGCTTACCGACACCTCGCTTTTCCTGCGGAAGCCGGCAGGAGCAAATTCACCCAAGCGCAGCTTCCCCGTTACTCAACCTGCTAGCCCCTTTACCTGTTGAAACTGCCTGTTACACAGGAGGTAACCGGTTAGAAGGAAAAAGGTAATTTTTTTTATCTTGCACGATGTCGCCATAGTATTCCCAAATGTCAATGAGATAGATTCTTTATTCCATAAAGGAGTCTCGGTTCCTGCTATTTGAGATTTCACTCACCCTCTTACTTGAAATAGAAATCTAGGTTTCATTGAGCATTAAAAATGTGGCCTTTTTTTTTTTAATGAACAGTATGGCAGAAACTTTGAAGCTTAGTTATAGCATTTTCCTATGTCTGACCCCTCTGATCTAAAGTGTATAAATAGGAGGAGGAAATGCTACAAAGTTGAATAAAGCAGGCCCACCTGCAGTAACTTCTAAGGGGCACATAAAAAAAGAACTATAAAAGGTAAATTGATAGTTGGTAATAGTTATAATTAAAAATTCACAGATGAATTTTTAATTATAATTATAAATATTATTTTATTATATAGAAAGAACCATATATAACAATGATGTATATTTCACTGTTAGAATTTTTGAAGGTCTTCCCAATTTTCCAAAACATTCTATTTATATAAAAATATTTTTAAACAATTCATTTGGAAATTATCTTAAATAATCAATAACAAAAAGTTTATTCTTAGGTCAGTGGGATCATGTTACAAAGTAACATGAAATAGGAAATTTCAAAAAAGATTCTTCAAACATCTTTGATAAAGTTGAGCCTAAAAACATTTGTTTGACATGAATTAGCAATAAACTTTTTCCCAAAGGAAGTGAACAGCAGGAGAGTAGCAATTGTACATATGCTGTAATGATTCTGAGTTTAAAATAATGTACAATATTTCGTACTCAGGATGAGTAAATACAACTTCAGAATCAAATGCAACTTTTCTCTGAAAATTATTTATATGGTACAACAGTTTGTCATAGCTGTTGTCTTCATGTTTTGCTCAACATGTCAGAGAAATCCAGCTAGCATTTGTGTGACAAGAGTTAGTTGGACTAGATCCAATGAAAAGTTTTAATTCCTAACCAGTTCATGAATACTGCTGGCTTATGTATTGATAGATTATATTTAAAAAGTACAATATTATCTCCAATTTGTATGCATTTATCTTTTTAGAAAACATATACAATACATACAAACAAACATACACAGATACATTCATGCACTCAGCTATATAGAAGTTTTGGTTTTAGATTAAAAGCCATTACAGAATTAGCAAGTGTTATATGAAGTTGTTATATATGTTGAATATCTAAGGTAGATATTTCTTATTATGTACACATATGTAAAATATTCTAAAACAGTTAAGGCTGGAATTCAGGGCATGTTTACTTAGGAAGTTGACCAACTGAAATTCAGAAACATGTTTAGTGTGTTTCATATTCAGTATACTGTAGGTGTTTCGATATTACTAGAAAGAGTACAGATGTATAATTTATCAGTAAATAAGTTATTTGTTCATATTATATATATTGTGTGTTTCCCTCTGATGAAATGAGAAACAAAAAACAAATGTTACTGCTTCTTTTATATATACTCAGGTTAGTGGACTCCAAAACCCCAGAGGGCCAACACAAGCACATCTGGCCTTGAGACAATATACCTACAAGTACTCAAAGGCTAGTACTCACTGTTTACTATATTGCTCTTCCCCAATTGTACTACAGTTCCTGTTCCTCTACTACAGGTAGTCTTCAACTTACAGCCATTCACTTAATGACCATTAAAAATTAGACCAGCACTGAAAAAAGTGATTTATGACCATTTTGCACACTTACAACCATTGCCGCATCCTCATGGTCACATGATCAAAATTGGCAATTGACCCTTGGCAACTGGCATGTATTTATGATGGTTGCAGTATCCCAGGGTCAATTTATCCTCTTTTGTGACTTTCTAACCACCTAAATCAATGAGGAGCTCAGATTCATTTAACCACCGTGTTACTAACAACAACTTCAGTGATTCACTTTAAAAATGTTGCAAGAAAGCTTGTAAAATGTGGCAAAATTCACTTAACAACTAATTTTAGACTTATTTGTGGTCATAAGTCAAGGATTACCTGTACTACTCTTTGTGAGTCCTACTTCTGGAGAACAGTCACTCTTCCATTTCCCTTCAGGCTGTTTTAATTTCTCACAGTAACATAAACCACCATCCCCAGCTCCCTCTCTCTGCTCAGCTTTTATATCCACCAGTTGCTGGGCTGGCTAGAGAGAGGTCTTAAAGGGACAGGGCACCAGCAACCCAGGATGCTGACCATTTTGCAGTAGCCTGTCCTCTCACAAGCAAAATGAAAATAAATTGTGAGCAAGTTAATGGTGCTTGCTTCTTAAGAGTATTTGCACACTCATGTTCACTTAATTTTATATAAATGCCCATGCATGCAGTACAATTAAAAGGTAAAACAATGTTGCTTCAAAATAAATGTGGGAAATAAACTATTTTCAGATATTTTTATTTTTTGTTTTATTTAATTATCAAATAGGAATTATAATTGGAATCCCTCATACAAGATACATTAATTGGATGTAATATTCATATGTAATAGCCATAACATTAGTCACCAGGTAGATACAGTCAAATGTTTGTCTATTTAACAAATCCAGATTGAGATACTGAATTATAGATGGTATTCTGTACTGTAGCTTCCTGGCTATTACCGCAGTTAATATTTTTGCACCCATAGTAACAGAAGCACAAAAAGTCTACAGCTTGTGCATATTATGAGATTTTTTGAGGCTTTAGTATAACTATAATATAAAGCTTCGGGGAAATGAAAAAAAAGAAAAAAAGAAAATGGAAAGATTAAATGATTATGCATTTCTAACAATATGGGTGCTAATAAGTCAGTAAACATTCTGTGCCTATGGTGGAATAAAGGCCAGAATCACAGGAGGGATTATTAGCATAAAGACAAAGAAGTTGGAATCTTTGGTATGCAGAATGAACAAAGACAGACTCCCTCTAGCTGTTCACAGGATATATGTGGTAGTTATGCAGATAGGTGCCTTAGTCTGGCAAGATTTCTAACTACAGATGAGCAACAATGAATAAAATTCTTGGAAGTAACTCCTTGTATCCTTCTTGGTTCTTTGGGCTTGACTAGTTTCATAGACTGCAATGTCTCTGTCATGTCAGTGATCTTTTTATGTGATATCAGAAGATTAATAATTTAGTTACAGGAGTCCTTCGTTAACTGAATATAAAAATCGTAAAACCGAGATTCTGTCTTAGTAAATAACTGTCCATCATTGGCCTGAATTCCGTGTGTGTTTCAGATGACAACCCAATAACTTTTTAGCTTTCATTACTGATTTCCAATATTTTCTGATTAACATTTTTCAAAGTATTCAAATGATTCTGTGTTGAAGCTCCAATTTAGGCTTTGCTGCTGTAAATGTTTGATATGATACATTAGAGGTATTAATAAAAGTGGATCTTTAACCACTTTCTGTAACTATATAAAATTACAGACTCTGAATTTCTCTTTTGCTGAGGCAAAAGCAATTATAGAATTCATAATGGTTATCTTAAATGCATTCCAGAGAGTTAATATATTAGTAGAGCACTGAGTTATTTCAAGGAAAGAACAGATTTCCTTCTTAATATATTTCACAAAAAGAAAATCTCTTTGGAGATAAATATTCAAATATGTAATGCAATCTAGAATTGGCTAATTTATAATTGTTAAACTGTGGTGGCGCAATAGTTAGAATGCAGGTTAATTTTGCTGACTGCTAACTACCAGCAGTTCGGCAGTTTGAGTCTCACCGGCTCAAGGTTGACTCAGCCTTCCATCCTTCCAAGATCAGTAAAATAAGGACCAGATTTTTGGGGGCAATATGCTGACTCTGTAAACCGCTTAGAGAGTTCTGTAAAGTCTTAAGTAAAAAAAGTAAAAGTAAAGTGCTATTGCTGCTATTGCTATTATAGTTAGAGTCACTGGAGCATAGCCTAAGATTGTAGTAGGCTAATGAGAAGTCTATAACTTGCTTTTCCAAAGCATAAGAAATAATAATCTACTCAGAAATAATTAATCAAAATCAGCACAGTAAATTTGAGGGGCTGTCACAAAGAAGAGGGGGTCAACCTATTTTCCAAAGCTTCAGAAGGCAAGACAAGAAACAATGGATGGAAACTAATCAAGGAGAGAAGCCACCTAGAACTAAGGAGAAATTTCCTAACCGTGAGAACAATTAACCAGTGGAACAGCTTGCCTTCAGAAGTTGTGGGTGCTCCATCACTGGAGGCTTTTAAAAAGAGACTGGACAGCCACTTGTCTGGAATGATATAGTGTCTCCTGCTTGAGCAGGGGGTTGGACTAGAAGACCTCCAAGGTCCCTTCCAACTCTGTTATTCTGGTACCTGGCTTAGCAGCAGGACCTGTGAGAAGGATTTTTCCTATATCCAGCCAAACTTTAACTCACTGTTTCTTGTTCTGGCTTCTGAAACAACTCATTCAACAACTCCAGCAACTCTGTTCAGTCTTATAACACCTCAGACAATTGAAAACAATTACTGTATCACGTCTCTACACTTTTCCAGGCTAAATTTACCATGTCCCCACCATTTTACACCAGGATTGATTGTCTTTCCGTCTGTCCGTCCATCCATCCATCCATCCATCCATCCATCCATCCATCCATCTATCTCAATTTATTAGCTGCCCAATTCCAATTGATTCTGGGTTCATACAAAACTGGAAAATCCATAAAAACATAAAACAATAAATCAGTCCAGACTAAAATATAAAAAACATAAATAAAACAAAACAGGTCCCGCAGAAATATTATAATACATTGAACCTCCAGATCCTTTAAATTGTCTTCAAAGGTCATTATTCTACCTATGCAAATTAGATAATATATTTTTGCCTCAAATCATTTATAAATAATTGTACAGCATGGCACCTAGAAAAAGGAGGAGACACATATCTTTTATTTTGGGTTTAGATTTAACAAGAAGATTGAGTAGAAGGCTGGCTGGGTTTCTAAGATTTTGAAAACATTCATTTAGCCTATGCACCTTAGCTTTCCTACTATTTGACATACTAGTTTCTCTTTTATTTTTTATTTATTTCTGTATTAATCTCCATGTTCCAATACCTTTATAGCACCTACAAATCTCACAAGCAAGCAGAAAGTCGCCCTCCATACTGTGTTTTCTCTACAAATTATATGAAACCATTGCTTTGCTATCATGGACAATTCAGAGAATACAATTTGTATTATTATTATTTTTGCAGAAGCTGAGGTGTTAATATGGCTCGTATTACCCTTGAAGAACTAAATGAAATGGATGATGAGATCCAGGATGAAGAACAAGAACAAGATGAAACGGAACAAAACAGGCTGTTTTCTGTGTGGGAAACAGTAGCCAACACTCATCAAGTGATGCTTCCTCAAGGCAAAAAAATGAATTTAACTTTTTATTAACTGCATATTGATATACTGTACTTGCAAAGTAGGGAGAGGGTAGAAATTTTTCACCTACAGGGCAAAGTCAATTTGTATAAAAGAATTGATATTGATTTAAATTTATTTATTTGCAATGTTTTAATCTCAATTTCTACTAAAAGATACCCAGAATCAACAAAAATAGTAAATAACACAATTAAAATCTATTCATTTAAAGCAGTATTTCTGAACCTTTACCAACTTTAAGATGCGTGGACTTTAAGATGATGGCTGGGGAATTCTTGGATTTGAAGTTCATGCATCTTAAAGTTGCTAACGTGAGAAACACTGATTTAAAGTCATGATCAATAATGTATAATTTAAAACAGTGGTTCTCATCCTTTTCTTCACCTTGGACCCCCTTTAAATATCTTTTGTGGCCACAGACCACCAAAACGTAACTCAATATTTAAATCATAACATTTCTTCAAGCCTTTGCAGACCCCCTGTGACAACATTGCATTTCCCCTCTCCCCACTGTCAGACCACAGGTTGAGAACCGCTGATTTAAGACATTAATCGAAAGCTTTGAGAATCAATTACAAAAATAGACTGGGTAAAACCAAGTAATGACATTAAACTTGAAAACACAAACATTGGGTGTTAAGGAAATCCCCAAAATAGGAATAACCCATGAAAAGTCTCACTCCCTTGGGACCAAGGAAGTAAGGAAATAGAAAGTGCAGAAAAAATAGAAAAATAGAAAATAAAGAAATTATACAAATATAGTAAAGAAAAGAAATATATAAAGAAATGAATTCCCCTTCATTACAATAAGTATTAAACAATTTTAGTAACTTACCACCTCTTACACAACAAATGATCTCATTTTACCGTGTCCTACCTCTTATCTATAAACAAATCCTTAAAGTCTCATCATTTGGTTCTGGTCAGCAAAAGTCCATTCAGCGTTACCAGAAATAACAACATATCTATTTTAACCTTGATCAAATCAACCAACTTTACATTCTTTCTTTTAACTATTAACAATTTTGATTTTTAGTCCCTTCTAAGAATGTCCTAGAACTCCCCCCCCTTTTTTCTCTCTTCATCCCTTCTCATAAAATTCTTTAAAACTTTAAAAACAACCGTAATCCTAACAAAAGCTTTACAATTTTTTGTAAATCCAATATAGGAAAATTATTCAGATCACTCTTTTGGTTTGTTTTCTATAGGTTTTAATTATTGTCATCAGCTAGTTTCTTTTGTATATCTAGTGCAGCATTATTTGTCATGTCATTCTTGTAGCCTGCCATTTTTAAATCCACTTTCAGATGAGTCTCAGTCTTGTCCAGTAAACATCTTCCATCTTTTAAACACAGTATATCTATAGAGGCAGACACTCTTAAAATTAACTTAACCATTGTTCAAAATATCCTTCAACGGGTCCAGTTAGATATATTAAAATATTTTTCTCCATTCTGTATTAATCAACTTTAAATATTCTTATCCTTTAATTCTAATCTCTAGTACCTTCTGGTTTCCTCTAATGTCCTCAGTTTCAACC
Source organism: Thermophis baileyi (assembly GCA_003457575.1). Lineage (NCBI taxonomy): Eukaryota > Metazoa > Chordata > Lepidosauria > Squamata > Dipsadidae > Thermophis > Thermophis baileyi. Next base: position 2,823,736 of record QLTV01012198.1, on the reverse strand, counting down.
TTTTTTTTTTTTTTAGAAAATTTAAAACAAAAGATTTCCCATGGTATTAATTAAATAATTGCAAAATCTTATTTCAACTTCATGTAGACCTTTGATCCATTTATAACTTACCAGAATCAAAATTTTAATCAGCCTTTTGCTGTTTATTTCAAAATATTTTTGAAGTACTTAACATTTATACTTAAAACTTGTTTTGTAAGGATTGAAGGAAATTCAGTGCTGTAAAACTTGTTAATCCAAAAGTTCCTAATAGCCGAAAAACAGTAACAATTTCTGAAAGTAATGATAAAAAGAAGTACAGTAATGAATTCACTGATCTATAAAAGCACCAACCACAGTTTGAGCAAAAAGATAGCTATTCCCTTGTCTCCCAGAGGTCTAAAGCAGTAGTGGGTTCTAAAACCCTTTACTACCGGTTCACGCGCATGCGCAGAAGCGTCCCGGGCGGGTGGGCGGAGCCTCCCGCCACCACCGCTACCGGCTCTTAAGAACCGGGCCGAACCGGGAGCAACCCACCGCTGGTCTAAACCTGCTGAGTAGACTTCTGTCTTGCAGTCTCCTTGCAAGGAGCAGTTGTATGGAGCACTTGTGGGTGATCTTAAGTCCTCTCCTTGTTCGGAGAAGAATTATGAAGAGGCAGCCTTTGAAGTCTTTAGAGCCTCTCCACTAATACCAGCTCTTTATTCCACTGCATTCATCACTTTCACTTTTAAGAATTTGAGGACTGACTTATATGATTTGATCCTATTTTGTTACGGCTATCTTCTGGTTTCAAGTTTAAAGATTAAAACAATGTGTTCTGTGTTGATTTTTGAAATACATTGTAAAAATTAGAAGATATCAGTACATTTTTTTGTTATAGTACTGAGCTAATTATTAATACAATATCCTATATGGTTTTACCTTTTTATTTTTCCCTCTTTTATGTTAATTATACATATTTTAATTATATTACTATTAATTTTTGTTTGTTAATCTCACTATAATCTATTAAATAATTAAATAATTTTAAAAACCTAAACATAATTCCTAAACATCAGCAAATGCTGGAGGAGCTTCTTTTTGCAACTGCATTGTAGGTAGTCATCTATTCACCTGCTCTAGTTGTTTCCTCAATTTTATTTGTGGAAATCAAATAAATTGCAGTGGATATCCAACCTTGGATGGATTGTTAGTGGAGTGAAGACTTCAAAGCACAAACTTGGAAGAATTCCTTCAATTCTATTAGGAGCAGCTGATAGAGGAAGAATTGGAAGAGATCTTACACTTCAAAGCAAGTTTAAGATCCTGCAGCTGGGGCATGTCTTAGTGGCAGAGTGCTTGAACTTGATTCCCTCCTGAGCACAACATCAGTTTAAAAGGCAAATGCAGGCTGCTTTGCAACATCATTATGAATAAGTCAGCTACTTTGAAGTGGTAATTATAGCTATCACCACAGCTGTGGAGTTGTCATCAGAAAACATCATTGGTGCTAAATAATCCTATACAGTATTATTTACCTGTATTGTGTTTATCTATAAGCACTAAACACTGTATACACTAAAAATGACTACTACTACTTTACTGCTACTATTCTTTAATTACTTTGAAGAAGAAAAGATTGATTTTTGTTGCTGCAGACCAAAGACCAAGAGAAATAGTGCTGTGAATTCTCGAATGGAATAAAGGAACTCCAGTGTTTCTTTATTTGACTTTTGCTGTTGCCACTCCAGCACTCAGGTAAAGAAGAATAGACAATCTGAGATAGACAAAGTCCAGCATGCTTATTTCTATTCTGCCCCACAGGTTGTTGTTGTTTTTTAGCAATTTTTCTGTCTCCATAACTTAGCACTACCCCCTCCCAATTCCCAGAGCCTCAAAGTCTCAAGCACTTCCTTATGCATAGTTGGAGGCATAACAAATGGAGGACCACAAATACGAAGAGCCACCTGTGCACTACTTTTCACAGTGGAGTACTCATAATAAATAAAAGTACAGTAGAAGGTTATTTGGAAATACAGTTGTGTACAAATGCTTTCATTCTTAAAGTTAACTTTTCCCAATTTACTCTGTTTCAATAGATATGGCAGGTCCAATAGTACAGATGACTCACCATAACCAAGTGCGAGAGCCTGTGCCCTACACTGTTTTATCACAGCATGAGAAAGTAAGCAATCATATTCATGTAAATATTTATTGCCTAACAGGCATAGACTGCTGTTTCTGAATAACGTAACACATGTATACAGCCGACTGTCATATTTTTGGATATATTGAGGAAGAATTGTAGAATAAAATCATACAATGTTCCTGGTTTCCTTAAGTGTCCATGATTTCACCCAAACTATAGTTTTAGCCATCATTAAGTTTCTACCAAATTTGTCTTTCAGATGTGATTTTGAGGATACAGCCTATTATATTTCTACTCAAAAGTAAACCTCATCATCTGCAGTAAAACAGTAGAGAACTACAGCCTAAATAACCTACCATGCAAATTATTCCAGAGTAAGACAGCCTAATAATTTTCAGAATTCAAATCCTGTCAGGTTGCTTGACCATTTGGAAAGATTTATTAGGATTGTAGCCCAAAGGATGGTGGGTAGGAGTTGCATTATACTCTTTCCCAGGAATCAGCTTTTTTTACTGTTTATTATTTCAGTTTTAATGATGGCAATGTTTTTAAAACAGTTATATTTCTAGCCTGTGTTAACTTTGCTTCAGTCTGTTTATATTAAGAACACATGGTGCCTTTTGGGAAACTTCTGGACCAAATGTGTAGTGTAGACTGTTGCCAAGCATGTCCTCCTCAGAAACGTTTTTAAAAGGGACTAATGAAAAACAAAAGATAAGTTGTCTCTACTTTTAGATGCTTTGCAATTTCGGCTTACAGTGATACAAATTAAAATGAATTATTAGGAAAGATATATTTTGCATGTAATATGCACAATAAAGTGGATAAACACAGATATACACAAACACACATGCACACAAACACACACAAGATTTTACTCAAAACATTTACATCAGTAATGTGTATTGGAATATTAACATTACATACAGTTAAATATTTCCCCAAATTTGTATTATTATTTTTTTAAAAAGTAAAAAAGCAGCATTTCCAAAAATTTTATATCACTTGTAAAGATATCAAATTTGACTCTAATAATGTAATTATCTAGATTTAAAAACTCATAAACTTTATTACACTGTTGACATTTCTTCCCCTGGCAGTAAATCACTTCTCTTCCTTCTTGGTTCAGTGCGAGGAAACAACATATGAGGAACGCCTATACCCTGCTGGGAAATGGGCATGCATCACCAAAGGAGAACCCAAGTATGAGCAGAGCACCTCATTGGGTTTCATGAAACTTATAAGATACATCTGTAAAGAGAATTCCCTAGGTATGTACGAGCAAGTGCCATGGGGAGATGTAGAAGTTTACATGACCAATGTAATGGGGTTTGGAAAAACAAGGAATGGATTTCCCTAGGTTTACCTTTCATAACTGGTATTTCTACATATATCTTTATCCAGGCCAGCACTTGGGGATGACAGTACCAGTGATTAACGAGATCCACCTGAATAAGGAGGGTACTGAATTGGTCCAAGAAGTCATCACTGCTTATTATCTTCCTCAGGAATTTCAGCTTAATCCTCCTCTCCCCATGGATCCAGAAATCCAAATCCTAGAAAGATCACCACTTCAGGTTATCACCAGGTGAGTCCTGATGGACTTGGGCTATGCTTTAGATGCGAACAGCCTTTTAAGTAGAGCAGGAATCAACTTGCTTTTTATTCTCAGGTAGGAAAAAAGTATGCATGCCTGGAAAAATAGTTTCTAAGTAAAAGAAAATATGCCTCTGGTTATATAATGAGAAAGGGAAAGGATCTTGTAGAGAGACTGGCTCTTTCTTAGGCCAGTTTTCTCCATATTTTAAAAAAGATTAGGAGCCATGCACTGATTGATGAATAGGTAGATGGGTAGGTGAATGGTGGATAGATGGGAAGGGAACAAGACATTAAATGCAATATATTTATGTTTTGTTGTTATTGTTTTGTTGTTAACTTTCTGTAAAGGGAGTTTTATGGGCCAGCTACTGAGGAGACAATCCTGCGAGAGATTCACTTTCTTTGGGAGTTACTGGGCTCAACAGATAATGTGCTCCGTGAAACGTACATGGTGGCTGCATATCAGAACCCTAGTATACCCAATCGTCGCAATGAGATATGGTTTATCCGGAGAACAGACTGAAAGCATCATGGATTTCTGACAAGATTGTAATCCAGTGAATTCAGTTTAGATGGCAGTTCTAGCCTGAAGGAGATGAATGCACTTTCCAACTTACTCTAGAACTGACCTGATGACCCATTCCTTTTCCTTGAGGGCATTAAGGAGTTGTGTTCCCTTCTATGAGTTCAGAAATAGGGAAAAACAAGAACATGGAAAAGTAGTATGGCTTTCTAATGGTCCTGGAGGGAGCTGGCACTGGAAGAATCTATGGATATCTGCTTCATTGACTTTGAAATTTGCACAGTTGAGTCAAAATGCATCAGAAATTGCAACTGTTCAGCAATCCACATCTGGTATTTCAAACGTTCTGAATTCTTCTGGAAATGAATTTGGAGTGCCAGTCTATAGCTGGATGGGGGCATAGCTCATAGTTTTACTTACTTAGAGAATTTAATTTCTGAGCAAGAGGCTATATCTTTTAGCCATGTATATGAGATACTTTTAATCACCTCTGTTCCAGCTTGACGTGGAATAATTTCAGACTTTCTTAACTGGATTGATTTGAATATATCCTAGAAAGCCCTTCCCAGGAACAATCTCCCCTGAAGGGAAGATCTGAGAATTGGAGATCAGAGAAATCCTCTTCTGTTTTTCAAGTGTGGTATAACCCCTGTCCCTCTGTGACCTAACCGCCAACTGGACTTGTATCCATGGATGCTTTGAGACTGATTACCACTTTCATTTTTCCCTCCTTCATAGACATTTTTCTATTAATAAAAGTAAATGGAAGCTACAGGGGAAAAAATATAGGACACTTATCAATGAAAAACGTGATTATATGAAACCCTAGACTTCTTTTTTATTCTCTTCATGAACAAGGTAATTGCAAAATAAAGGCCATATCTAAAAGCATCCCGTCATTTTGCAAGGTACCCATTGAGTGAGCCATATATTTACTGGAAGTTCTAATTGGCTGCATTGTTACATTGCACTACGTCATATTCTGGTTGGTTGATTTCATGGCCAAGAAAGTTGCTGTCTTCTCTGAAGGAGGAGAATAGCACAGAGCAATTGTGAAATAAAATCTAGCTCAAACCTCTCTGATGCTTTTTATTGAGTTACATGGCATCTGATTTTATTAGATTTTTATCTCACCTTTATAAATAACTCAAGACAGCGAACATACATAACACACCTTCTTCCTCCTCTTTCCCCCATAACAACCCTACAAGGTGGGTTGGTCTAAGAGACGTGACAGGCTCAAAATCACTGGCAGAACTAGACTTCACAGTCTCCTGGTTTCTAGCCTTAACTACTGCACCAAACTGGCTCTAATTTTGATGACAATTTAATATTTTTTAAACTCCAGAAATAGTTGTTATATAAAGAACAAATGATAATGTTTGAAACAGGAACACTGATTTTACACTGTAACTGTCTTCTCTTCTTAAATGGCTATATTTCTGAAAACTACTTAGAATGTCTCTTGACTTCTTACATATCTCGAGTGGAAATCAGATGAGATTTAACTAGATATAGTGGAACTCTTTCTGTCATCAAGGATGATAAAACGTACTATATGTTCTATTCATCTATCGGCAGAATCCATATACAGTAGCCACTGATCTGTGTAACTTCCCACTCCATAAGCCCTCAAATTCAATTTATACTACTTCCCTCGGTGGTAAATGAGCATGTTTTATATTTTTAGAAACTATAACTTTGATTTTAGTTGTATTATACAGATATTCACAGTTGCAGAAATCAGTACATGCTCTATCACTTTCATTCAATTGGATTTAATACTGTGCAGCTATAAATCAGCAATATCTATAATTCTTTAGTGATAAAGTATTCTGTGCTTTTCTGGCTATGGTATAACATGGATTTAATAAACCCTTTGATCATTTTGCTATTTATAGCAAAACAGCAAAGTTTTATTTTTAAAATACAATTTTAAAAACTTTTAGAAGTGCAATATTTAAAAATGCTCAGGGATCTTTCAGAGATCAGGCATTTCAGAGAAAATGCATTTGTTTAAATGATGATTAATCAGAGATCTAACAGGAACAGAAAAGGAGACAGTAAAAACATGCATTTTGCAAATACAGAAGGGAGTAACAAGATACCTTGGGATTATACTGAAAGCAACAATGCATACAGAATGCAGAAAAGAAATCATTTTGCTGTATTAGCAAATACCAAAGATACTTAGCAGAAACAATGAAATAATCCAATAATTATCTATTTGTTTTAGATGAGTAAAATATATGGATTACTTCAAGATTTTTAGGTCTATGATTTTAGATAAATGTTAATGGAGGAATTATTGTGGTACATGAGACACACTAAACCAGGCAAACCTATGACATGCATGTCAAAGGTCACAAACCACATCATTTTCGGTGATACACCAGCATTCACCAACACCCAACAACTATTCTTGATAGCATGTCCCTTTTTCATGCCATTTTTGGAGGCTGCACAAGAATGGGGTATGCTCTCACGCAGCCTCCAGAAGTTGTGTGACAGGGCCTTGTTCTCTGGACCCTCTGAAAATCATACGGGAACAGAGCATGCTTTCCACAGTTTAAGAGCACACTGCCTGAAGATAAGTGGAGCACATCATAACCTGGGGACCGCTGGGCCACGGGGGCATTTGCACCATTCCCCAAGGCTTGTGTACCTGGTGGTGGCACTTGGGCTGAAATCAAGTCCTGGTCCTCAATTTCAGGCTCAGCCTCAGTGCTGCCACCGAGTGCCACTGTTCAGGGTGGCCTAGATGGCAGGGAGATAGAAAATTGTCTAGGGAGATTCTCAGTCATCCAGGTCATGGTTGTCCCAAAGGTGCTTTTTTTCAAGAGGCAACTGGACTTTCTGGTTTTTCTTTGAAGATGTTTAGCTTCTCATCCAGAGCTGAAGAAGCTTCTTGGACGAGAAGTGAAACATCTTCAAAGAAAAACCAGAAAGTCCAGTTGCCTCTGGAAAAAAGCACATTTGGGATAAGATAGAAAATTGTTTTCTCTTGTTTGGCGGGAGGTTGATATGCCAGCCAAATCAAATTAGGCATTTTCCTAACTGCCACACCTGAAAGAATTGCCATTACTGCCCTAAACTATAAGCTAATTACAAGGATTCAGTTTGCAAAATATACTAGGCATATACACTAGTATGTGTATATACTGTATATATACTGACTGATTTGGGGTTCATTGTTTCATGCAAACAGCATATATGTTTGCAGAAAAACCAAGTTCGTGTCACTATTTTGAGGTCAGCAATTAGGAGTAAAAAATGCAGTTAAGCATAGCTACATATTCAATGGCAGCTGGAATAACACTGTATAGTGCAGGATTAAAACATTTGAAATAAATCCACCTCATGCTATAACTCAAACCAGTCCAAGATGTGTCTGATTACTCTGAATTAGTGAGCAGTTCTCTGGCTCTAGGTCATTTGTCTGTCTCTTTTCACTGGCTGCAATTCTAAATTCTTGGAGACTGACTAGACAAATCCCTGTAGTTTTCTTGGCAAGGGAAGAAATGGTTTGTATCTGTCTAAAGCCCATTAACTGGAAGTCCTTTTTAAATGCTTGAGTTGTGTATCCTTTATTTTCATTGCTGCTATAGATTTCCACAATCATTGATAGTTTCCTAACCATAGCACAGAACAGCAAATCTTGGAAATAAAATGATATACTGTATAATAGGCATCTATGACCCTTATATACTTGAGAAAAATTTGACAGGTTCCTACCTTTAGAAAACTCAATGTCTTCATATATCCATTTAGAAAAAAACTCAGGGAAAAGAAACTTCAGCTTACAAAATGCCCTTATTTCCTATTTACATTTTATAAGATCTAATTAAGGATAGTGTAAATTTGTTCTTTATTATGTGAAAGAGAAGTAAAGGGATTCAACAGTAATTTCCAAGTTTTTGACATATTAGTGTGAAATTCTAAATTGTAGTGTTCTGGAAGGAAGAGAAATCAAGACTTTGGCTTGTGAACCATTGACTTTAATTTCACCCTTTCGTTGCACCCTTATACCTATTTCAACACAGCATTACAGTGGAAGATGGAAACAAAAGTATTATTGATGGCTTCTGTTACTAAAACATCTTAAGAGAACAAATAAATATCATCCATTGTGTTAAAATGTTGGAATAAAATCAGATTTTGCAAGAGATTTTTACTTTGAGAATGAATGATTTGTCTCTTGAGAGACAAAAAATTAAACCATTGTTAGTAGCAAATTGCATTAAATTACCTGGCCTAGAGAACAGAATGCTTATATAGAATTACAGTCATCTGGCTTAGTGTATTCCAATCCATGACAGACATACCTGAGGACAAAACTAATATGAATAAAAATTAATAGAACTTAAGAAACACAACGTTGACCAAAGTGCCTTTGAAACTCTAAAGTTCTTTAAACATAGAGATTTTACTTCACATTATCAAATACAATAGCAGGATGGCAGGATGACCATGGCTAAAGGTTGATGCAGTATAGCCCACCTGAACAATTTGAACAGCAGAAGCTGCCTTAGACCAGAGTTCTTCAAACTGTGTTCCATGGAACCATAAGATTCTGTAAGAACTTGATGCAGCTGAGTGAAAGACTTAAGGGAAAACCCAAAGGTGTTTTTTCCAAAAGGCAACTGGATTTTCTTGGGGTTTTATTTGAAAATGTTTTGGTTCTCATCCAAGAAGCTTCTTCAGTTCTTGAAGAAACTTAAAGAAACTGAAGAAGTTTTTTGGATGAGGAGGGAAACCTTTTCAAACAAAAAACTAAGAAAGTCCAGTTGCCTTTTAGGAAAAGCACCTTTGGGACAACCATGACCTGAAAGATTGAGAATTTCCATAGACGCTAGAAGGAAAAGTACACTCCCACAGTCATTTTTTTGTCAGTACAGCTTTGACTCTTGATGAGGGTTTCTAGGAATGGTTTTCCATTAACAGGTTCCATGGGCTGAAAAAAATGAAACTCCTGCTTTAGGCCACCCTTCCTTCTACAGTACATACTACCTTTGTAAGAAAGGCATTTACATAAATTGCTCTGAGATAAAAAGCCCATTTCTCCTTTTTACCTAGGATTCAAAATATTTCCTTGCTGAATATTTGACTTTTTTAATATAATACCTTATAGCTAGTAGCAATCTGGGATGATATTCCACTACTTCCCCTCCACTAACAGTATCCATTCCACTGGAAGATCCCCCCCCCCCAAGCAGTGAATCCAACTTTTCCAGTTTGACAAAGATAAAAAAAGATTAAACAAACAGCCAATAATTTATTGGATAATCATATTGATTATATGATTTGTTTTTGTTTATAGTACAGCAAATCTAAAATGACACATGGTACTAATTGCTTTTTTCCAACAGGGAATGATAATCCTTAGATCGAACATTAAAATAAACAGTTGTATCCTAGTTCTGTTATTATTACCATGGGATATATATTTAATAAATGAATAAGTAAAACTCTGTTCATCTGCATTTTATAACAGAAAAAGAAATATTACAAATTTGTAAGCAAATGACCCTTTATTCTGCAGTTTTCCAAAGCAGCATGTGAATTCCCTGAGTAACAAAGGCCATTTACTACATAGTAAGTATTTTGTGAAAACATGAACAAAGGTTATAATCTTTATTGCCTCTTCCCTAGTTGCAAGCCTGTAAAGGAAATAGGGTTGTCACCAGCCCTGCTGTTCTCAGCTTGAGATAATAAAGAAATGAAATAGGACACAGAAACCTTTGATGTTCCCAGCCAAGTGATCAGAGGGAAAACCTTTGGGGGCCTGGAGTCTAGTTCCTTTCATGAGTTAGCAGTCTCTTGTTAAGTGTCCTCAGAGAAGGAGACTGCAATGTCATGCAGCAGGCTAAACAATCCACCATACAGGTGTGACATGAATGTTGTATACAGAGTTTTAAACAATTGATTTTTAGACAATAACCAGATGCCTTGATTAAATTGGTAGTGTTTTTTTAAATAAATATAATGGCCACTATTCCACATTTGGACAAATAGTAAACCAACTCTGTGGGGTAAGATGGTACAAATTAATTAACTGCATATTCTAGCATAGCATGTCATAAGAACATTATTTATAAATTGGCCCACCAACAGTTACACGTTACTAATGTTGAATGTTTAGCTTGTAAATATTTGGCATTCTTGTTATAGAAGAGTAAGACTATGAACTAGAAAAACTGTTAATAGTGCTAATAGCATTACTTATCAGATGATTGAGAGGAAATTAAAATGATTTTATTACTTCCTCAAGGGTTTGTGGTTTCCTTCTCCAAAGGACCTGCTTTCCTTTATCCCTGCTATAAAAACTAGATCTAAAGTCTGTTTCTCTTTCAAATAGTGGTTACACATGGGTAGTTCTTTTTCTTAAATAACTAGTTATATGTAAATAGTTCCTAGTACCAATAAGAAGTCATTGTAGTTTTTATCCTTTTTTCCCTTGAAATTAAAAAACAACAACCACAAATTGGAAAAGTATAGGAAAGTTAAAACTGGAGTTGTGTTTGGACCCTCTGTAAAATTAATAAGTGGCATGATTCCATAATGGAAGCTTAATTCAGGATACACAAACACATATACAATTATGTTTTTCACAGCATTATTCCTAAGCTTGTTAATATTATTCTATTTAAACTGAATAAACAATTATGATACAACTTGTTTGCATTACTTTTATGCACATCAATTCTCACATTTATTTACATTCCTTGAGCTTGGAACTTCCCATCAAGAGCAATCATGTAGGTTAAAGCTACATTAATGTACAATTTTTTAATCTTGTCTCAGTAAACTGTTCTGTAATAAACCCAAACTAGAGTTGCCAAAAGGTGAAACTCATTAGCTTTATCACTAGGGGTCCCCTGAAAAAATGTATTTCCCTGCAACATTTATGCACTACAGTATCCTTGAAATTAAACTCTATCTTTATTTACAGTAATTGAAAAAACTGCCCTACATTTCTGAAAGTAATAGAATGGTATCATTAAGAAAGAGCTGAAACACTAACTTGTAATTTAATCAAATAAGAACAAATCTAGTTTTATTTAGTCACATAAAAATCTATCTACACTTGTGAGTCATATATTTGCATCACCTCACACACACTTTTAACATCCATTACTAAATTTTCAACATCCATTATATTTTCAGGTACTTGTGGCTTATTAAAAATTAAGTCTTGTAGTATTGAAACACATAATTTTCTAATGACAGATATACTGAGTACGTAGTCACATATAGTAACCCAATTTAATCATAGTTTTTGAATAAACTGCAAAAGACACGGTCACGTTTACCCCAAACCAGATAAACCACATTATGTTTTAGCTTGATGTATGATCCATTGAGACTGCTAAATTTGAAATGAACAGAAATGAGGCTGTTTCATGAATAAATTAATGGAAAGAGATAGAGGATAACATTTAGAAGGCAGCCTTATGCGTATTGTTTCATGAGGAACAAATTATCTCGAAAGGTAACAAAGAATTTTATGGCAGTTTAAAAGCTAAGTCAGATTCGGGTTAGTGTCAGGGTTCCAAATAGCATCTAAAACTAAATCAGAGTCCAATGCAAAGTATTGCTCAAAGTTCCAATTTATTAATAGAGCCATGTTGGCACAGCTGTGAGAAACCTGAATCTGACGCTACGAGGGTTTCTCCACCCAGTTGAAAGATCAAGCCCCTTGTCCCCACACCCACAAGTTCATCACGTTGGCCAGTCGTCTTCTGCCAACGTGTCCGTTACTCCCATCAGCTTCCGGGCAGGTGCTGGACAAAGGATGACCTTGAGAATCTAAAGGAATTTGTTATGGCTACATTTCTACATCCCTCATGCAATAGCCCCCCCCCCCAAATTCCCACAGCAATGATACGTTTCAAAAACATAGAAGTGTGGCAGGCCAAAGTGTCCAAATAAGATGGCTTCGGCCTGACAAAGTCATTTATTAAGGTACAAATGTTTGCAGGTACAGTCCCATTCATCAACTGCATGGAGTAGAATCTTGAAAGATGGAAGTGTGTGTGTGTATACCTACATTCATATATGTATATCTCTATTGTGTGCCCAGAATTGGTTGGAGTTCTTTGATTGTGTACCATCATGTCAACTCTTAGTAACCACAGATAGATTTTCTCCATGGGGATCTGTCCCCAACATGGTCCTTCAGGCCTTTCCATGGTGCTCCCATTGTCACTGTGAGTGAGTCCATTGTTCCTTTGGCTGCTGGTAGTTCTTGCCATCTTTTTCCAGCATTAGAGCCTTCTCCAGAGACCTGGTTTTGCCTAATGTGTCCAAAATAAGAACCTAGTCCCTTATACCTGCAGCCAGCACTCTGGATTGATTTGTCCATTGATAATTTGTTTTTCCCCCACCTTCACTATCCAGGAATTCTCAGAAATCTTCCCCAACACGAAAGTTCAAAAGCGTCTATACTCTTTCTATCCTTCTTCAAATCTCTGTAACTCAAGCAATCATACAATGGGAGGGGTGGTGGGAGGAGGTTACAGCTGCTAGAAATAGTAAGATTGGGGCGAAATGAACAGAAGAAAATATAGACCGAGACTAAACATACTAAAATAACTCTAAGTAAAACTATCGGATTGCAACATTCATTTAGTTAACTAGTATTAATCAAGCTGAAGCATCTACCGGTATTTTCGGGGGTCTAGGTAGGACATTCCGGAGAACCTTTCTTTTGAAATAATTAAAAAAAAAAAAACCTCCCATTCGATCTCCCATCTTAAGAGCCCACCAAATCCAGTCAGTAGAGGTCGCCCGCCAACCGGACAGGTAATCGGAGAGGCGAGGAGAAATAAGTCGGGACTGGTGGTCGGCAATTAGGTTCCGGCCTGCCTTTTGCCGGAGCGGGATCCTCCTGCCCGGAAGCTCCAC
>QLTV01012198.1:2718607-2810247 GCA_003457575.1 Thermophis baileyi | reverse complement strand
GCTAAGAGGTTTCTGGAGCTTTTTCTGAACAGCATGGAGTGAAAGCTGGTGCCAAGGCCGGAGTTGGCCGGGCGCAACCGAAAAGGAAATCAAACCGGTGCAGCGTTGACCGCGGAGATGGCGAGGGGAGTCCTGCTGCTGCTGCTGCTGCTGCTGTTGCTTCTTGGTGAGTGCGAGGCGGAAAAAAAAGACACATAACTGGCGCTCTGACTCGTCGCCGCTTGTTCTTGTGGCCGCCCGCCCCTCACTGCCGCCCGCCCGCCCGCCGGCCGGTCTGCCTTGCGAATCCAAACCGGGCGTCCCGCGTGGGCGTTCTTTTCCTTCTACTTTGTTTGGGCTGGAGAGGAGGGAGCCCCCATTTTATGCCTCCGTCCGGAGGCCGACTGGGGGAGCGAGGAGTGTTTTGGAGAGAACGAAAAAAAAAAAAAGTCGGTCCTCGCCCTGCCTCTTTGAGCCGGCGTGGATGCGCTTTCTTCGAGGCGCTGAAACGCGCTCGTGGACCCCAATCCGGCGTGGCGCGAGGGAGTTTGTGTGGCGCTCTGGGGCTGTATTAGAAAGTAGCAGCTCTGCTGCTGGGGGAGGTGTGTGTGTGTGTGTGTGTTAAAAAAAACGCGTTAGCACGATTACGGCTAACCACCCCCTTTCAAGGGGTTCCTTTGTGTCCGCCGGAGATGTTGGAGGGAGCTGGGAAGTGGATGCCGAGAGTCGGTGTCTCTTTCCCGCTCTCTCTCCCCGCAGCCATTTGGTGCCAAGACTCAATCAAGCCCCTCGGCGTCCGTAAGGGATTTCTTTCCATCGCTCGCCGCCGCTGCCACAACAGCGTCTCCCCCTTTTCTCCCTCCCCTGTTTCATTAGACCAGGCCCAGCAATTGCTCGGTGCCATTCAGACTGAACAGCGGGATCTTTCTCAAGCTGGCAGGCAACATTTCTTCTGGCTCACTCTAACGTGCTGGTTTGAAACTGCTCCAAGAAGGGCGAGAAAGGGGTGGCTGGAGGAATGGGGGTGGGGTGGGGTGAATACATGCCAGTGCCTTTCTTTTGCTCCATCGGAGTCTTCGGAGAAATTTTAAGATTCCATTCTTGATTCCGATAATGAATCTCTCCGCTGCCGTGCTTCTGAATGGTCCTGAGAAATAATTGCAAAGTTAAATAAAGCAATATTTATTACTGGACAATCCTACTACATGTGCTCTTTCATAAACAATTTTGAGTTAAATTTTTCCTTAGTAAGAGTTCTCAGGATTCTGAACTTTTGCCTATGTCTTCTTCTGAACCACTGCCATTAATAAATGTAAGCTTCTAAAGCAGTTGTGACAACTTTCAGTCTAATTTAAACCTTGATGATAGGTGCCTGAATTTCAGACTATATCCTGGAATTTAAATTAACATAGTTCCATATATGGTGGAATCAGACTATCTTGCCTGAGAAACTTGGCTAATGTTTAAACCTATGGAGAGGAGAGGAGGGGAGATTTCTTTTAATTCAGCTTTCCAGTAATAACTCCCAATGATTAATTAGAAGTGCCAAATAGTTTGTTATATTACATTGGGTTAGTAATACGGGTACATGTATATAGGAATGAAATTATCGGCACATCTGTAATCTAGTGTTGATAGAAGATTGTGAATTTGAATATGAGTGAAATCTCTGAATATGTTATTCACATAGACAGGGTGTATCATGCCAGATTAATAGCTGGCATGTTATATATCTGAATTGCCTTTGCTCTATGCAATTTCTTGATATTAAGAATCCAAGGAAGGCCTTGCAGCAGTTTTGATCTTGGAGATGATAATCTTAACTGAAAGTTGCTTCACATATTAGAGAATTATCTGGTACGGTACTTAGGTTATACAGTGTGCAAAATAAGGCAAATAAACTCTTAATATTGTTAATGTTTTGTCCTCCAAAGAGCAATAAACTTTTATAATAATAAATTGTGCTATTGCTGTTAGAAATTTGCACTGTTGAGGTACTTGTCAAAATTCTAGTAATCAATATTATTTTTAATTCTTTATCAATGAAGAATGTTTTTAATCAGTATATATGAAATAATAGTGCAAAATAGCACAGTTGTATTTAATGCTTAATATTCTCTTCAAATTTCATGTCATATATCTGATTTCAATATGAAATATATACTCACTAGATACAGTGGAAGAAATTGTGATATTTTAACAGATATTGATATTTTTCTGTGAAGATTTTTGTCATGTGTTATATTTAAATTTTTAAGATTTTTTATCAGTGGATGACTTGGATTTCAGGAAGAATTCATCTTAATAAATAATCTTATTGAGAGCAAATAGAACTATTTTGTGGATTGAAAAGGAAGGCATTTTGAGGGAAATTCATTTTCAATCATAAACTGGGTTCATGCGTTCTGTTCAGCTATGGCTTGTTTTTACCCATGTTTTGGTAAATCTCAGGTGACTGAGTTTTTATAATTTGTTCAGGTATGGTATATGGCAGGGGTCTCCAACCTTGGCAACTTTAAGACTTGTGGACTGAGGACTCAGCAAAGCTGGCTGAGGAACTCTGGGAGTTGAAGTCCACAAGTCTTAAAGTTGCCAAGGTTGGAGACCCCTGGTATATGGAATGAACTACGGTTAGGACCAAATGTTATAAGCCATAAAATGATAAACCACTACAAACTATAGCAGCCAGCTTCTCACTCCATGCTGTGCCCAAGTCAAACTATTACCTCATTGAACATCCTGACCCAGAAAATTTTTATAATCCTAAAATTTCAGATGTTGGTTTTAAATTATTGATGTAAATGCAATTTTTTTTATTTTGTTTACTCATTTCTACATCTTTTATTTGCTTCTGAAATGAAACAAATATTTAAATCTTGGCTTTAATCTATAATTGATATTTGTGAGTAAAGTAAATTTTCCTTCCTTACATTGAATTGATAAATTTATTTACAAGGTCAGCTAACATCTAATTAATTTCAATAACACATTAATGATTTTTAGTATTTTAGAGTGATATTCATGATATTTCTGGATTTAGAAATATTCTTTATCCCTTCAGAAATTATTATTTATTTTACAGTATCTCAATTCAGGACTGCAACTTCCATAACATTTTGTTTCTTTCTTGCCTGACATATCTATCTAGTACTCAGTTACCTTTGGAATATTATTCCAAATACATTGCTAAACTGCAGGGAATAATAAACTATTATGATTACACCAACCCACTTCTCCTTAATTCAGAGAATTAGATGAAGTTCGATATCCTCTTGCAGCTGTTTTGATTGAGGAAATATACAGTGTTGTACTTTTTAAAAATGTCCTCCTCTCTGTATGTAGTATCTTTGATAAAAGTTATATGGCTATCAAGTGAGCAATAAGAATATTTGATTTCAGATTATTTTAAAACTATTTTAAAATATGACATAGATAGATAATAGACAACAGTGTATATTAAAAGAATAATGCTTTATTTGTGCAAAGAACATTAAAACAGATTGGAATCAGAAGAAGGTTTGTAAAACGTACTCCTATTGTGTCATAGACCTCAGTGGAAACTAAATAAAATCCAGGGATCTGATGGATTAAACTGCTGACTTGATTGAGTAGAGGAGATCATCTATAGCATGTCTGAAACTAATTAATTGCATGTGGCCTATGGAACAAGTCTCCCTGAAGAGTGAATTTTATCCATCAACATTTGTATAGGAAAGTGCTAATTAGTGTCTCCATGCTTTAGGACTTAGTATTTATATTTCCAGCAAATACCGATAATGCACCATGGAGCTGAACACATGACATTTCTAAAGTACTTAAATATCAAGCTATGCCTCAAAAGAGATGCCAAGGGCAAGTAAGTACAAGAATAACCCATGAAAGAAGGCAAGAAATGCATGAAAATGAAGCTGGTATGATTAGTTTAAATTATAGGGCAACAGCGTGGGCATGCTGGATGGAATGGCAGAAACCTTTGAAGTAAGGTAGCTGTTAAATTATGAAAGCAGCCTTTGTGCTACCTTTTCACTGGATGCAATCAATATCTATAGGGTGGTGTAGGCAAACCTCAATCCTAATGTGCCTAGTCTGTTTGGCATATTGCATTTTGTTCTGCAACATTGTTATAATGTTATAATAAATGTATATTTATAAGAAATAAATTCAAAGGCAGGGCTTTCTGGAGGTCTTTTAGACTGAATGGAATGAATATCTGTGTCAATAGTATTGGAGATTTGGCTTTCATTTTGATCATAGTGTAGTTTTTTATTTAAGTACAAGTAAATAAAATTAGGAAATAGGTCCTCACTTTTAAACAATCCATGCTTATATCTACTTTATATGTTGTGATAGAGCTGTTTATAATTTTCTATAATAAAGTCCTAGAGCAATTTAGCTTATTCATTTTCTATTACCTTATCTATTTTATTGTCCCATCTGTTCTTGCTTTTAGTGAAATGATATTTCTTGCAGATATCTTATCTTACAATTTATGATGAGGATGATTGTATTTTATGATTATGATCATGGTTTATCACTTTTACTTGTATAGAATAGAGTAGAGCAGAACAGAACAGAAAACTGAGTGGGAAGGGACCTTGTAGGTCATCTAGTCCAACCTCCTGCTCAAGCAGGAGACCTTATACCATTTCTGACAGAAGGCAGTCCAGTCTCTTCTTGAAAGCTTCCAGTGATGAAGCTCCCACAACTTCTGAAGGCAACTGTTCCATTGGTTGATTGTTCTCACTGTCAGAAAATTTCTCCTTATTTCTAGGTTGAATCTCTCCTTGATCAGTTTCCATCCATTATTCCTTGTCTGGCCTTCATGTGCTTTGGAAAATAGCTTGACCCCTTCCTCTCCGTGGCAGCCCCTCAGATATTGGAACATTGCTATCATGTCCCCCTTGGTCCTTCTCTTCAATAGACTAGCCATGCCCAGTTCCTGTAATCGTTCTTCATATGTTTTAGCCTCCAGTCCCTTAATCATCTTTGTTGTTCTTCTCTGTACTCTTTCTAGAGTCTCAACATCTTTTCTGTTGTGTGGTGACCAAAATTGGATGCAGTATTCTAGGTGTGGTCTTACTAAGGCTTTATAGAGTGGTATTAGTGATCACCTCACGTGATCTTGATTGAATCCCTCTGTTAATGCAACTTAGGATTGCATTGGCTTTTTTGGCTGCTGCCGCACACTGTTAGCTCATATTTAATTGATTGTCCACTAAGGTCCAAGATCCCTCTCACAGTTACTGCTATTAAGCCAGATTTCACCCGATCTATATGTGTACTTTTGGTTTTTCTTGCCTACGTGTAACACTTTTCTCTACATTGAATTTCAATGTACACTGAGAACTTATGCACCGGAGACAAATTACTTATGTGTCTAATCACACTTGGCCAATAAAGAACTCTATTCCAGTGCACACCATTGTTGCTACTTTCTCATGTCCTTGTTTGTAATCAATTTGATCTTTTTGCAGCATCTAACTAGGTGGTCCACTTTTTCTTCAATTTCTTTGCAGAGGTGGCATTTGCTACCTCTTGTCTTCTTCTCAGTTCTGGCTTTGTGTGTGTTTGTTCTTAAGGCTTGGTCTTGTGCAGTCAGAATTAGCCCCTCTGTCTCTTTCTTCAGTTTTCCTGCTCTTAGCCATTGCTACTCTGCTTGCTAGTTTGTGTGTGTGTGTGTGTGTGTGTGTGTGTGTGTGTGTGTGTGTGTACTGTTGATGTCTCTATTCTTCATTGGGTATTTCTTGTAGGCTAGATGGTTTCTCCAGTATTCAGTATTTTCTTCATGGTGTACTAGCTTCAGTGCACCTTCTTCACTGTCCTTCAGATATTCTTCCAATACCCTTTTTTCTCCTTCAACTGTCTGCTGTACTTGCAACATTCCAAGCCCCCAATATGTGGCTTGCTGGAGAAAAAAAGTGTAATGTCATAAAGGGTATTCTTCTCTTCTTTAAATAAATGGTGTTTATTGGTTTACTTGTAAATTATTTAGGCAACACTTCTTGTTCTTTCTCTGACTTATCTATAAACCATACGTAGCCCAACATACGAAATTGTATCTTTGTTTTCCATGGGTCAAAAGAAAAACATTGTATACTGATTCTTGCTTTTGTAGGACCTATCAAAACAATGCTTAAATTAGTTTGATGTGCTTTCAGTCAAAAAGAAGATGCAATGTAAGACCAAAAGTAAAATCTGTTCTTTTTTTTCATTCTGTAATATCTTGGATTCTACAATGTATAGTTCCTAGTCTAAAATCAGTTTTGTCATGTACTGTAAATTGCATGATAGTTTTCCATAAAAATTCTTACTACTGAATGACAATATTATGAACGAATTTTATTTTTTCTTAAGGAAGAAAAAAGCTATTCCCATTAAATTTCTCTCTATGTTAAATCCTAGGGACTCCCTCATTATTGTCTTCAGTTCCATCCACTCCACAATCTTGTGGCTTAAATGATAGAAGTATTCTTGGCTTTAAAAGCTAGCATATCTTCTAAGTTAAAGGAGCAACATCAAAAAGATAATTTGCACAATAGATATTTTATGTTCTTTAAAAATACATACATCTTAACACAGAATTATTTCCTTTTAGGACATACTTGTAAATACAGAAGCATCCCCCAAATTCAACATTGTAGATATTTTTCATTGATGGAGTACAACATTTTTATGAATTACAAAACAAAAATCCATGTAGAGTTATGTTTTCACTGAAGGTTTTTCTTTTGCTTAAGGCTTTGGGTAAGAACTATAAGACTTTGAATAATTAACCTTTGATTTTTTTTTTTAAATCCCACAGTTCTAAGAAAGTACAAACTGATATTCCTCTAAAATGTTCTTAATTATATTTTCCTTGAGTATAAAAATACAATGTGGTTTGACAGGGAATTCTCAAAGATCTGGTTTACACTTAATAATAAGCTATAGTGGAAAGAATCACACACGATAAAAGAAACCCAAATATTAGAGCTATACAGAACTTTAGATTTGGAGGCAAAAATGTGCTTTGGAGTGCATGGGGATATAACAGAGCACCCAACTGCAGTTTATTAAAACAGTTATATCTTTTCTTTGAACTATGCAGCAAGCTGCTAAAGCTATATGGTCCTGGGAAAAGAAAAGTTTGGTTTATGAAACTATACACAAGTATGCTATCCTTGTATAGTTGTGTTCTCTCAACCCCATTTTTATATGTCTGAATTGCTACATTGTCCAAATATTAGAATTTTGATTATATAGTAAAATCTAATACAAAGTAAACTTAAAGAAACAAAGGTAAATAGAAAGAAGTAAAAAGTACAAGGAAAAAGAAAAAAAATAAGGATATATCAAAGAGAAAAATATAAGTGACTTCCATTTCTAATCACAAGTGTAAACAAATTTAGTAATTCTTCAGTCTATCTTATCTCTTCAGTCAACATCATATCTCTTATCTGTAAACAAATTCATAAACATCTTTTCACTATTAACGGAAAATCCATAAAGGGTAGGCAGAAGTAACAACATATCTAGCTTTCAGCTTGATTTAATAAACTTCCTTCCTTCCTTTAACTTATAACAGTCTTCATCTTTAGTTGATTCAAGTATTCTCATTTTGATGTCTCTTCATTTCTTCTTTGTCCCATCACATAGTCCTTCAAGGCTTTCCCAAACCTCTTCTGTAAATCCAATAGGACAAAATTATCCAGTCATCTCTTGATTTGTCATCTGTATTCCCTTTTAAATATTAAAACTTCAGCCAGTTTATTTTGTACATTCAGTGAAACATTTTCTAAATCATTATGTCGGCTTGTCAGTTTTACATCAATTTCAATACCATCTCTAACTTGTCAAATAAAATTTAGTCCACATTTGACATTTCTTCAGTAGTATCTTTCAGACATAGTCTATTCATAGAAACCAACATCATTACTGACATTGGCCACTATTTTCTCGATTCATTCTATTAAAATTTCCCTCAATATTTTTTACTGCTGTAACAGTTTGCGTCATTTTACAGGCCTTTTTATCTTTCCTCTACCTAAAATCTTTGGTCTCTTTTTTTCAGTGCCGTTGTAACTTCGAACAGTCACTAAACAAACTGTTGTAAGTCAAGGACTACCTGTAGTGAAAATACTACCCTGTTTTCCCCAAAATAAGACATCTCCTGATAATAAGCCCAATCGGGCTTTTGAGTGCATGGCAATAAGGCCAAGCGCTTATTTCAGGGTTCAAAAAAATATAAGACAGGATCTTATTTTCGGGGAAACACGGTAACATGTGGGACACTAACATATTACATGAATACTAACAGTTCTTCAGATAATTCACATTTATTAAATTTAATTGCCACCTATCTCAACCACAAGGTGACTCTGGGCGGCTTACAATGTTAAAATAATAAAACATAAAGAGTTTTGCAACCTAGCATGTTGAATTGGGGCAGGAAATGAGCCAGCTAAGATCATATCAGATTTAAAAAAATCATTTAATATTTTTGCTGCTGTATTTTGTATTAACTAAAATTTACAGACTGATTTTAACAACAGACTTGCCTATAACAGATTGCAGGTTCCCGTAGAAGAGAATATTTGAAGCTCAGGGTTGAACTGAGGAGCTCTTGATAGTTAGTTGTTTTCTTGCAAATGTTTCATTACCAAACCAGAAGGTAATGTCATCAGTGCCAGTTTCTCCATAACTACTTCTCAGGAGCTGGTTGTGAAGCACACAAATGGTGATCACATGATTGTAGGACACTGCAGTGGTTGTAAATGCTCATCGGTTTCAAAATACAAATCTCAGTCACGTGACCACAAGGATGTGTGACAGTTATAAGTGTGAGGATCAGTCATAAACTTACTTTTTCAGGACTACCTTTATTTCTTCAGGATATTTTTCAATTTCAATAATCTACCCAACAATCCTAAAATTTTCTGCTAGTCTTCCATCTGGTCACTAGGCAAGATGTGGCTCTTGGGTTACAGGTAGTCCTCAACTTACAACCATGATTGAGTCCAATTTTTTTGTTGTTAAACATTTGTTAAGTGCGTTTTGCCCCATTTTACGACCGTTCTTGCCACAGTTGTTAAGTGAATCACTGCAGTTGATAAGTTGGTAACCCGGTTGTTAAGTGAATCTGGCTTCTCCATTGACTTTGCTTGTCAGAAGGTCACAAAAGATAATCATATGACTCCAGGACACTGCAACTGTCATAAATATGAATCAATTGCCAAGCATCTGAGTTTTGATCACATGATCATGGGGCTGCTACAACGGTTGTAACTGTGAAAAACAGTCATAAGTCACTTTTTTCAGTGCCACTGTAACTGAACGGTCACTAAATGAACTGTTGTAAATCGAGGACTACCTGTATTTTGTTTAATCCAGGGGTCTGCAACCTTAAACACTCAAAGAGCCACTTGGACCCGTTTCCCACAGAAAGCAAAACAACGGGAGCCACAAAACCTGGGTAGGCGTTGCCAACTCGATGTCACTCACTCCCACCCGGTCACATGACCCCCCCAGCCACACCTACCCAGGTTTTGTGGCTCCCCGTGTTTTGTTTTCTATAGGAAATAGGTATCTCCCTCTCTCTGTCTCTCTCATCTCTCCCTCCCTCCCTCTCCTCTCTCTCTGTCTATCTCCTTCTCTCATCTCTCTTTCTCTCATCTCTGTCTTTTTCTCTTTCTCTCCCTATCACCCTCTCTCTCATTTCTCTCTCTCTCTCTCTGTCTCTCTCTCATCTCTTTCTCTTTTTCTCTCTGTCTCCCCCCTCTCTCTGGTGTGTCTCTATGTCTCTCTGTGTGTGTGTGTGTATCTTTCTCTCTCTTTCTCCTCTCACACTCCCTGTCTCTGTGTCTCTTCTCACTCTCAGAAAGCCCTGCATGCTCTCCTTGGGGCTTTTCGCTACCCGTTTTTGTTTCTTCCGTTTGGAAATCCAGGCTGGCTGAGGAATGAGCGCAACCCACAACAGAGGCTTCCCTCCTCCTCCCCCTCCTCCTCTAGTGCGCACCCTTCCGGCCCCCGCCACAGCCAGCCAGGGGGTCGCGAGAGGAGGAGGGGGAGGAGGAGGGAAGCCTCTGCCACGGGTTGCGCTCATTCCTCAGCAAGCCCGGATTGCCAAAAGGAAGAAACAAAAACGGGTAGTGAAGAGCCTGCGAGGCTGCAGGGCTTTCCAAGAGAGTGAGAAGAGACACAGAGACAGGGAGCGAGATACCCACACACACACACACACAGAGAGAGAGAGAGAGAGAGAGAGAGAGAGAGGGAGGGAGGGAGAGACAGAGAGAGAGAGAGAGAGAGAGAGAGAGAGAGACAGAGGGAGATTGGCTGATGGGTGAGCATCTTTGGCGAGGGCCGAATCCATCCAGCTGAATCTCTCTCTGTCTGTCTTCCCCTGGCGGGAAACAGCGGGCGGCTACTTCTAGGTTTGCTCTCTGCCCCGAGAGAGAGAGTGAGTGTTGCAAGGAGCGAGTGGGGCAGGGAATGGGTTCCAGGAAGGGGAGGGGACCCAGTCTCCCCGATTGTGAAGCACGCTGGCTTTCACTGTGCTGTGCAAGGCACTGCAAGAGCAGTGGGCAGGCCATGGAGGGGGTATTGGGTCTTCCCCCTGCCCCACGCCAAAGGAAAGCCAGCCGGGCTTCTCCTTCCCTCCTACCCTTCCCCCTGCTCCCTTCTCCCCACTCAATCCTACTTCAGGACAGAGAAGCGCATGCTGGAATCGTGTATTGGAGCGACATCGGAGCACGTCTTCTGATCCTCCGGCGCAGCCCTGGAGCCTCTGCTTCCCCCCCCTCATGTCCCCAGTCATTGCTGCCCAGGGAAGGAACAGGAAACAGAAAGCGGCACGTTTCAAGGGCGGCAAACAGCGTTCCGCTGCGAGAGCCGGGCCAGGCCTCTCTGCCATCCAACTCGCCAATGGGGCCACTTCTGCCAGGCCATTCCCCCCCCCCCGGCCGGGCTGTTGTGCTCGGTGCTCAGCGGGGGAGGGAGCGCTTCCCAACGCTGCCCCCTTCTTTCTCTTGGTCCTGCTGACAAGGGAGGAGGAAGGCCAGGCTTGGGGTATGGCCCCCACCTCACAAGATCCACCCCCGCCATTTTCTCCCAGCCCTCTTTGCTGGTGGCAACAGCAAATGTACCACAATGAAGGCGGAATGCTGTTGCCGCGCAAAGGCAAGTAGAGGGGCGCTTCGCTCCTGCACTAAGGCTCTGGCCATGCCACTGCCGTGACAGGATGATGGCTCTTTCATCCCTCTGCCACGACAGGGTGACAGGGAGCCGCAGCAGAGGGCCCAAAGAGCCGCATGCGGCAGACACCTGGTTTAATCAGGTCAGATCAGGTTAAGTGTTGTTTATCTGCCTAACCTCACCACAAAGTAGGCTCATAATAGCTCGTAGTTCTATTCAGTCAGATTCAAAAGTCTTCTAACTGCTTTGCAGCATCTCCCAACTTGTTTAATTAGTGTTAGCTGCATAGGCCCCGCAAGGCTGGAGAAGATACTAGCAATGTGTTTAACAGATTGTTTCTATGTTCTAGCCAGTTGACTTTTACAGGAGTCAAGGATTTCTCTCAAATACTTTTAAGATAATTATTTATAAAAGCCCTCCCAGCTGAAAGGAACAGTCCAGGATAGAACAATAAATGTGTAATCTCTCAGATTACTATCCTCCCGTTGAGTACAGAATATCCAGAGATGGCCAGTTACATGTGTTGGGCAAGATAGATACAACTTCAGTAAGATTCATGGTTAATATGTAACCCTATGTTTATTGTAATGAATTTACTGCTTTTGTATTTTCTTTGTTATATGTATTTGTAGACACATCTGTTACCATTCATGTAAATGATTGCTTAGAGGATTCTAGAGAGGAAGGCAGCTCCATATATAAAGAAGAATTGGCCGTAGAATACTACTATAACAACTTGTTTGGAGTGTGTCAGTAGCCATCTGTGTACTGTAGAGCTTTGAAAGGATAAAAAGAAAGAATGTTTATCAGTTTCCTAGTACAGCATAACTCTTC
Organism: Thermophis baileyi; assembly: GCA_003457575.1. Taxonomy (NCBI): domain Eukaryota; kingdom Metazoa; phylum Chordata; class Lepidosauria; order Squamata; family Dipsadidae; genus Thermophis; species Thermophis baileyi. The sequence goes on along the minus strand of QLTV01012198.1, from coordinate 2,798,265 downwards.
CCTCCTGATTTCCCGTAGAATACCAAGGGTTGATCATATGTTTAGATGTAGTAAAAGGATAATAGAGAACAGAGGCTAAGCGACTGAACATCAAGCCCATATTAACTTTCTTGCTTTTGGAACTTTTAAAAACTATACCAGACGGAAAGAAATAGTGGTATATGATAGATTATTTGCTGCTGTCCTGATGTCCAGTTCCTGTGTTCAGTATTTTTAATCGACTCTGTGCTCATTTAGTTTATGTATTAATACCGTGTTTTCCCGAAAATAAGACCCAGCTGGAAAATAAGCCCTAGCATGATTTTTTCAGGATAATCGTAATATAAGCCCTACCCCAAAAATAAGCCCCAGTTAAGATTGTCAGCCAGACGGACACATTTTAATACTGTATCTCCCCAAAAATAAGACCTAACCGGAAAATAAGCCCTAATGCGTCTTTTGGAGCAAAAATTAATAGAAGATCAGATCTTATTTTTGGGGAAACACAGTTGATAAATAACAGCATTATATTGTTGCTGTGTTTCACAGATAGAAAATATCAATGTGATAATGACCTTAAAAAGTTGTAATGCATTATTGAAATACATTTATGTTTTAAAATATTAATATGTTTATTGTCATGATGTGTTTTTAGTTGTAGCTATTTTTTGTTTGCTGCATTTTCATTTAAAAGGAAAGGCAGCAAACAAGTCAAAACAATAATAGGCATTTACTTAATTAAAAGCTGAGAAGACTTCTACCGGTATAACAGAAAGGCAAGATAAAGAAGAAAAAAAGAAATGGGGAAAGAAGGAAAGGGGAGGGTCAATTTAGCATAATGAAGTTCTATTTTTAATTACTAGCCTGTGCAGACATACTTTAGGAAAGTGATCTGCTATATACATTGGCATAAAGAAGAGTTGTTGAGCTTTTCAGTTATTCTTTAACAGCAGGAACTATTGTATGTAAAGTGAATGTGGAAAATGAAGAAACAGCATGTAACAGTGGAGAGTTTAGGAGCGTATGAACTTTTTCAGATACACTTTTGTTTATGAAACTGCTTTTTTAACTATTTCTTTTCACAAGGATGGAGTTCATTTATTTATTTTTAATTAAAGCTATTTCAAGGGTGGAAATTGAAGGAGGAGAGACATTTAGTTACCACCATTTTTCTGTGTTTAAACTATTTTTTGTTTAAATAGTGCATTCTTTATTATTCAAGTATTGAATCATACATTAGTTCAATTATGTGCTAAACCAATTATTGATGAATAATTGCAGACAAATAGGAAGTGTCTGTAATTCAGGTTTCTCAAGATGGCCACCATATGACTCTTGCCTTTTTATGTTTTCTCATCAATAATAGTATGGGTGGATATAGTAACCCTAACTTTGCTTGGCCTCACTTGTTTCTAGTTAGGGTTAGGCTATGCATTTAATAATAGCACAATGGTAAATAATAGATGCACATCACAGTTTTATGTCTGGTAAATTCGGGCACTGCTTGGAGAGCAGTAGTATCTTTTAATGGCAATTGAAGAATTCTTTAATGCAAAGATATGCAAATAGATATCAATAGAAAAGAATATATGTAGTTCTTGGTTGACAAATGGAGTCCTTGTGCTCTCTGAGCTTGGTTGTCTGCTTGTAGACATTAGTATATAATTAATATAACATTAGAGTTAATGAATGTGAAGTTTGCACCGTGTTTATATACAGTAGCTTGCCCTGCCACTGTTGGTTGGGGTTACCATTTTCTCCTTGGCTTGATTAGGGTATTATTTTCTGCTTGATTGTTTGCCTGGTGTTAATCCCTGTTTATCTGTATGTTAGTTGCTGGAGAACATGTGTTCTGATCTTCTTGTTTCCTTCTAGGCTTTTTTTTTTATTAGAGCACTAAAATATTCAAGGTAAGAAAACAGTAGTTTGCTTTTTTTTAAAGATGGTACTTCTTAATCTAGAAATTCTCTTTCATATTTTTCTTTAGCATTATTAATTAGTTACTAACCTTTTTCTCTAACATCTGCTTTAAATATTCAAATTGATGTAGGTATTGGGTGTATGTACCAGAGGTGGTATTCAGCCGGTTCGCACCGGTTCGCGCGAACCGTTGGCGGAAATTTGGCCAAGGTTGCCGAACCAGTAGGGATGGCCGGCTGGCCACGCCCCCAAACCGCTCGCCGCTCGCCCCGCCTGCCATGTTCGTCACCACCATGTTCTTCGCGCACACGCATCCCATTGCCTTGCAAGTCCAATGGGATGCGCATGCGTGAAGAACATGGCAGCGATGGCACGGCAGCAGCTTTTTCCGCGACCTCCGGTACTTTTCAGCGGCCTGTGGCCAGCCGCCACAGCCGCAAAGCGGCTCTCAAAGAGGTAGCGGCTGGGAGGCTTCTTTGCCAGCCGCTTTCCAGCAGCGGTGGCTGGCTGGGAGCCGCCGAAAATTCCAGTCAGCTTGCCTTCCGGACTCTGGACCAGCCGCCGCGGAAGGTAAGCTGCCCGAACAAAGAGATGGTGGGGGGGGAGGAAGCGGGGCTAGGGCCGGAGCCACTAAAGGAGGGGAAATGGGGGTGACTGGCGAAGGGAGGGCGGGGGTAGATAGGTGGAAATTCCCAAAAAATTCTTACCTTTTCCTGTGGGCGTGGCTAGGTGGGGGGGTCATGTGACTGAGTTGGCGTGAGTGATGTCAAGTTGGCCATGCCTACTCAGTCACATGCCCCACACAGCCACGCCCAAAAACCGGTAGCGAAAATTATGTTAACCCACCAATGGTATGTACCTATGTATATACTGTAATGTCTGAGTGTATTACTTGCCATGTCAAGTTTAAATGTTCTTGATCTCTAGCTCTTCTGAAGACAGTGATATTTTTTGTATGATGCTTCACTGCTAATTTGAAGAATAAAGTGATGACTGCTATCTCACATAAGATCCTTCTTTATTTTATATTCCACTCTTCTGTGGGAAATGAAAATTGCAAATTAAATATGTTTCTTTTTACGGAAAACTAAATTTACTAATGTATGACTATCATTTGTAGATTGATAAGAGCCGAGGTGGCGCAGTGGTTAGAGTGCAGTACTGCAGGCTACTTCAGCTGACTGCTAGCTGCAGTTCGGCGGTTCAAATCTCACCAGGCTCATGGTTGACTCAGCCTTCCATCCTTCCGAGGTGGGTAAAATGAGGACCCAGATTGTTGGGGGCAATATGCTGACTCTGTGAACCGCTTAGAGAGGGCTGTAAAGCACTGTGAAGCGGTATATAAGTCTAACTGCTATTGCTATTGCTATTGATTTAAGGACCCAGATTGTTGGGGGCAATATGCTGACTCTGTAAACCGCTTAGAGAGGGCTGTAAAGCACTGTGAAGCGGTATATAAGTCTAGGTGCTATTGCTATTTGTTTTATTCCAAGCAATTTTGGAGTCTGAGGAAAATAATTATTAAACATGTATACCACTCAACTCTCAGCAACTGTGTGTGTGTCACAACAAACAAAGAAATTACAATAAAATCAATAAAGCATAAAAGTTGGCAAACACAATGAAGTGATGAGTCTCACACTCTCTTGCCATAGGTCTGGGTGAAAAGCCAAGACTTCTGAATAGCAACAGAGTGGGGGCTGTCGGGGTCTGGAATGATAACCTTGTTCCAAAGGGCAGGCATCGCTACAGAGAAGGCTTGGTTCAGAGGTCCTACGAGAGGACGTTGTTTGATGCAAGGGAACCCAGAGTGCGCCAACCTTACAGGATCGAATTGACCTGGCTGATGTTATGGGAGACAAGTAGTCCCTCATGCCATGTAGGTAGGGCTTTAACAACCAGCAACTTGAATCACACACATTCATTAATCAGACCAATTAGTGTTCGGTTGTGTATTAATTTGCAGAATTTTAAACCATACTTATAATAATAGATTTCAATTTTTATGTTTTTAGAGGCGATAATTAGTTATGGAAGTCCTCTCACTGCCATGTTAAGCAGAACCAATCACCTATGCTAATACTGCAAAGTGGCATAAACGTGAGTGCTAATTGTCCTCGCTTTCAGCTAAAAACCAGAACTATACTATACCTTATTGCAGTATTTGAATGGTTTTTGAATGTCTGTCCAATATTTACATAGGACTGTTAGTTTATTAAAGAAATCCTAAAAGTATGAGCTATATTTTATCACATTAATGGATCAGACTACTGAAATATTTACATAGACATCATTTGATTTATAAATGCATATGAATCTTCTATTGGTTGTTGGACTGTTAAAAAAATGCAAGTCATAGTGGAACATAGGGCAGAGTTGGCACGCATACGTGGAGGCTATGCTATCTAAGGCCCCAGAGGTTGATTTGAGGATTCCAGAAATTCCTGTTGATTTGGGAAAGCTAGAAACATCCATTAGAGGTGTGCATGCAACCAGACAGACAGACAGATGCTGGAATGGCAGAACCAATTTTCTGAAAATGTGATTTTGGGTCCTTCTATTTGGGGGTGTTATTTGTGCATTGTATGACCACATAGCAAATGAAGACTTTATTATACAAGAGTCACAATTTTGCTCAAAACAGCAAAAGTGTCAATATTTCCATCTTTTGGTTAAGCTGTTATGCTCAATAAATGATTATTTTGGTTCCAACTAAAATTCCATTTTGTTTCACTTTCAAAGTATTTTCTTGGAGTATAATTGAAAAATGCTCTTAGTTGAAAATGATTTTCCAGCAAATCAATTTTTGTTATAGAAATGTGGGCCTGCAAAAGCTCTGTTTAAAATGGGACAGTAGGGATAATAAAGTTTATTATAACTTGAACAGTAGCTGCTCATAAAGGGAACTTCGAAAAACGTAACTATTGTATGATATATTGAATGAATTTCCTGTTGGCTTGCCATTCTGATTCTCAAGATGAAAGCCCAAGGTTATCAGGTACAGGCTGGCTTAAGTAAACAACCTACTTAATAACTATTGAGTAAATATTTCCAATTCTTTAAATACTTGACATTGAAACTGGAATACTGTACAAACTTTCATTTTGAGACATGAAGTATGAGTTTCATGTGCATAATAATATTAAAAGTATTAATTTAGTTATAGAATGTCCTCTTATAGATATATTCTGTAAGAAAGCTGATTTTTAAAAGAAAAATTCCACTCGATATATATATAATACAGGTAGTCCTTGACTTACGACCACAATTGAGCCCGGAATTTATGTTGCTAAGTGAGAAATTTGTTAAGTGAATTTTTGCCCCATTTTTGCTCAGCACCCCATGGTCACATGATCAAGCAAACAAGTTGTAAGTTGAGGACTATCTGCATAAGATTAAACAAGTTTTTGCAGAATATTAATTTGACAATGGGAGATAACTTCAGTGCTGTTGCTAGGAAAACCAAGCATCATACTTAACTCAAGGGATCATTTCTTTGTCTAAAACATTTGGAAGTTACCATCTGCTTATTCCTCATCAGAAACATATTTCTCAGTCATCATCAGCTGGAAATTGAGCTGTAACCCAAGTACAATTGAATGCATTGTTTTATAAATATTAAATAAAGTGTGCCATGTTTATTAACTAGCTTTTTCAATTAGAATTAAAATCCCTGTTACAGGTAGCAATAAGCAAAATTCTTTCCTTTGCTTATTATTGCCTCAATATAAACCCTGTGGCTGTTAGATTATGAATATGTTTTTGAAGTGTTTCAATAAAAAATATTTAAAAATATGGAAAATACTTCTTCAAAATTATTTTAATTCCGGAATCATATGTACTGGTTCTTAGATTCAACTGTATGAAGGCTTTTAGTCATTTATTTTCAATGAATTTTTCAAGACAAAATCTACAAAAATTTAACTTTATTGTCTCCATGCTATGCAAGTAAACTATTAAAATTGAGTATAGTATACATTTCAAAGTGTCTAAGAAATCTCACACTGAACTATTAATGAAATAGTTCCATGTTTTCTAAGTTAAATGTTGGAATTGGAGCAAATTACCTTATATTCACATAAAACGGATTCTCTTATTTTCTTCAGTGGGAGTATGCCACTCAGTTGCTATTTGCTCAAGCTAGATTTATTGACTGTTGCATAGATGCATTACCTGCCAGTAGAAAAGGTTGAAAGGGAGTATTTCCCTGTTCTCAAATTCCTTGTGAATAATTCCTTTTTCTCCATACCTTGGGAACTGGGTATATGTTTTAGTAATAACTTTGTACTTCAAAAAACGGCAATGCAAAAGGAAGTGCTTTGGAATGCATCAGAATATTTTTTTTACAGGGAAACAGCTCTGCATGCAAATATGAGCAGAGATAGCTGGAAGCAGCTTCCATAGCCATTGTTTTCAGTGCTTTTCTATGATTTCTTTTAGAAAAATGGGCAGAAACAAGACTCTTAAAAGAAAAAAGGCAGTTTATCAATGGGAAGCATTACATGCTAGAACAGCGGTTCTCAACCTGTGGGTCGTGACCCCTTTGGGGGTTGAACGACCATTTCACAGGGGTCGCCGCGCGTTAGCCCGCCATCTTGGTGCCACCGTCACTTGCAGGGGTGAAATGCTCCTGGTTCGGCCGTGCCTGCGGGTCGCCGGACAGCCGGTAGCTACAGAAGCGGGAGACTTCGCCCACCCGCCACCATTTGGGTTCTTTTACCCTCTGCGCATGCACAGAACACTTTGCGCATGCACAGAGGGTAGAAGAACCCAAATGGCGGCGTCCGGGCAGGTGGGCGGTGCCTCGCGCTACCTTGGCGACCGGCTCTATGGCGACCGACAGGTACGAGAGAACCGGGAGCATTTCAACCCTGCATTAGAAGCTGTGCGGCGGCCCGCAGGCAAGCCCGAGCTGGGAGCACTGCCCTCCTGGTGCCACGCCCCCTTTGGCACCTCATCCCGCGTGGGGAAGGGGCGGGGAGGGGGTCGCGGTGGCGGGGGGGTCGCGGCAGCGCAGGGGGGGTCGCGGCATTAGAAAGGTTGAGAACCACTGTGCTAGAATATAAAGCATGCTAGAATATAACAACAATGTATAAGGTATCAATGCAGAATCCTTATTGAGAAGAAATAGTGATAACTAAGTTTTTATTTCTACGGGACTTAATAATATATCTGTCTTTATGTGGGGTGCTCTCAGGGCTTAGTTTTTTCTTGCAGGTGTTTCATAAAATCAGTGCTAGAAGGGAGTAGGGCTTACTGTCATTTTATATAGTACATGTAGTTCTTGACTTACAATATTTCATTTAGTGACATGCAAAGTTACAACTGCACTGAAAAAATGACTTATGACTATTTTCACACTTACAACCGTTGCAGCATCCCCATGGTCACATGATCAAAATTCAGACGCATGGCAACTTATTCGTATTTATGACTATTGTGGTATCCTGTGGTCATGTGATCACCTTTTATGATCACCTGACAGGCAAATTCAGTGGGAAAGCCAGATTCACTTAACCATGTTACTATCTTAACAACTGCAGTGGCAAGAAAGGTCGTAAAATGGAGCAAAACTCACTTAAGAAATGTCTCACTTAGCAACAGAAATCTTGAGCTCAATTGTGGTCGTAAGTAGAGGACTACCTATAGTGGCTTACCCTGTCAGCGTTGGTGTTTTTTATCTCTGTTCTGTATAATCTATATATATATAGAAAAGACCATCAGATCATTAGTATTCCTTATACAGTATTATATTAACACGCTGTGATGCTAAGGAGTTAGACGTTCTATTCCCCCTCCCCACCTGAAAAGAACTCTGTTCCAACTGCCAGTTGCCTTATATTAACATGCTCTGATGCTACCCCTTTACTAAACTGGGCGTGGGCGTGGCCAGCATGTGACTCATCCGGCCTGCAGGCTGGGAGTTTAGACATTCTACTCTCCCTCCCCACCTGAAAAGAACTCTATTCCAACTGCCAGTTGCCTTATATTAACACGCTCTGATGCTAAGGAGTTACACATTCTACATAAATTTACAAGCTTTAAGTGTCAATTTATCAAGCCCGATCACATAGTTTTGTAGTGAAGCACGGGTATCCAGCTACTAGTTACCTATATAGTAAATGCTGATAATATCAAAATTCACTCCATGGTTCAGTGAAACAAAGAAATGAACAAAATACATTCAAGAAATGTAAATGTTTTCTGAAAGGAATGTCATATATATGTCTGCTGCAGATTACATTTTTGCACAAGCCAGATTATTGTATTTATATTTGTGAGGTACTCTGTACAGCAGTTGTTCTGACAGCAATAAATATTTATATAAGCGAAAAAGAAAAAATGGTCTTCAGTTTAAGAAAAAGCTGCAGGTTAGGAGAAACTTTATAACAGAACAGTTCAGCATGGAGCCAATGAGGTTTTGAAATGTGAATACATTATTGGACATGTTCGAATAGAGGCTAGGCAGCCATTTATTGGTGATGCTTTAATTTGAGTTTCTGTGCTAAGCAAGGAATTGGACTCAGTGGAACTGAATGGCCTCTAGGTTTCAGTAAATATACAAACATACAATGAAGCAAGCACTAGAAATCAGTAAATAAAAACTAACAAGTATAATTATACCAACCAACTGAAACAAAACCTAGCACCAGTTACATAAAACCATATGCCAACTGTTGCCTATTGAAACATTACAGATTCTGTTTTATCAGTATTAATTTGATCAATAAAAGATTATGTTATTAAAACAATAAAAGCATAAAAGGCCTGGAATAAATTTAAGAACCTTTATGCTAAAGCATTCTGATGTATGTACTAAGTGGACATCTGGGAAGAACATTCCATAGTTGTGGAGCTGTTACATTAAAGTAAGTATTAAGAATCTCTGTTAACAATGTTAATATGTAGGCATGTGCTTTGATGTTTTGCTGCAAAAAAGATGTTTTCACTAGCCAATATAAAGAAGGATTGTGTGGAAAAATGGTTCACAGAAACTATGCTAGATTAGAAGCCGCCCAGAGTTACCTTGAGGTATAATAGGCAGCCTATAAATTTTATAAATAAATAAATTATCTGATAAAGTTCATTTATGTATAAAAGGGGAAAGCAAAGAATTCACTCATGCAGAATTTAAGCTATATGTCCATGTTATTTAAACATCCTTTCAAAATATAATTATAGAAAGCTATAAAGAAGAAGAATACAAATACAAATTTAAAAGATTATAAGAATAGAGAATATCAATTTAAAAAATCAAAAGTAAAGAGTAAAATGCATGCAGATAGCCAATAAATTGAAAAATGTCATTACAGATATGTTCTAGTCCATCATTAAGATTTTATAATACTTTAAGAATTTTCATATCCAGCCAGGGTGGATCTTAAATGTTAAATTTAATTGACTACTTTTTCCTCCTTTTTTTTTTGTACAATTTTTGTGTGTGTGTTTTTTGCTGCTGTTGTTGTTGTTAGGGTTTTTTATGTTTTTGTTTTTTCAATTTTTTGTTTGCTCTACTGTTTTATATTTTATTTTCTATGATAAAACAAATTTATATAAAAAAGAATTTTCATATATATTTTTAAATCAAACAGTTATCTATGAAACTTAGAGAGCATTTTGTTAGCACAGTTGAAGTCATTAAAGAAGAAAGAAGAAAAAATATAGGTGATAATAAATTAAGACAACAGTGTAAATTACTGTATATGTAGAGTCCAAGTCAGACTGTCAACTCTAAAAGCCAAATTTTGGATGTGGCACAATTCCATATATAAAGTTATAGTGTAAAAATAGTTTCCAAATAGAATAGAATTCTACTTCAGATTTGCTTTGCAAATATGAAGTTATTCTAGACATCAAAGTGCACTCCCACAATTTAGTTAGCCATTCTTCCATATAGGGAATTCACTTTAATTGATTCTTTCCTCTTAGCTGCCTGATGTTGTTGCTGGCCATTTTCTCTTGCAATATACATTATGTTCTTCTGTTGATTGATTTTATTTTTTATTTTTAAACAAATGTTTCAGAAAGTACTTAGATATTTTTTATTATGCAAATGGTTTTAATATGTGGAAGGGGTAAGAAATGAAGCAGTATTTGAAGTAGGAATTATATGATGAATAATGCATGAATGTGGCCAAACCTCACAGCTCTTCTGGAGTTGATCACCATTTTTGTGGCTTTTTAATGCAGGCTAACTTGCATATTTATATTATCCAATGTATGTCTAAACTCTTCTTTATCCTCTTTAGCTATGTGTTTATAAATAGCTGATCAACCACATTGTATCAGCCATGTTTTGTGCATTCACCCTGGCTCCTCTGGATCTTTCAAGGGCTTTTGAAACCATTGATAATGGTATTCTTTTCGATCGACTTAGGGAGCTGGGAGTGCAGGGAAACCTTTTTGTGATGGTTCTCCGCTTTCTTCCAGAGTCAGTTCCAATAGGGGGAAAGAGGTCTAGTCTTAGGTCCCTTTTGTGTGTGGTGCTTCAGAGCTTAGCTATCTTTCTATTCCTATTTAACGTCTACATGAAAGTGCTGCACAATGTTATTCATCGGCACAAGTGAAATATCAATATGTTGATGATTTTCAGTTATATATCTCCACTACTTCCATGACAAGTGATGCCATCATCATGCTTGCCCAATCCCTGGAGGCTGTGAGGGTATGAATGGGAAAGATTAGGCTGCAAGTCAGCCCTGGCAAGTGGCTTTGGGTTTTAGAAGCCTGGATCTGGACATTGGTTACTGTTAACTCTTGATGGAGAAGCACTCCCCTGGAGAGATTTGGTGCGCAGCTTGGAAGTCTTCTTGGACTCAAAGTTTCTACTTGAAGAGCAGGTGCATCCATGGCTACTGGGTGTTTTGCACAAATAAATCTTGTGGTCATAGAAATAAAGCCCACTGAAAAACTAAAACTAAACTAAAACCTAAAATTTAATTGAGATTGGCACTAACAGATTGTTGTAAGTCTGATTGTGCTATTTCTCCTCCCTAGTGAATGACAGAAGTATCTGCCTAAGCTGCTTCCGATATTTTTCTGCTTCTCTGAATTTAAAAAAATGATCTTCTTTTGCCTAGGTAATAATTCTTGCATATTTCTTTAGTGATGGAGCACTCAGAACAATGTAAGCTATTCCATTGATTAATTATTCTCACTATAAGAAAATTTCTCCTTTGAGGTTGGATCTCAGTTTAACAACTTCTACCCATTACTTCTTGTCCTACCCTTGGGTGCTTTGTAGAATAAACCAATCCCCTGTTTCCTGTGACAACCCTCAAGTACTGGAAGACAGTTATCACATCCCCCCCCCAATCTTTCTCTTTGATAGGCTAGACATACCTTGCTCCCTCAACCGTTCATCATACAATTTAGCCTCCGGACCCTTTATAATCTTCGTTGCTCTGTTTGAGTTATTTCTGTCAAAGTCATTCCTTATTCTCTACACCAGCGGTTCTCAACCTGTGGGTCGCGACCCCTTTGGGGGTCGAACGACCATTTCACAGGGATCGCCGCGCGCGTTAGCCCACCATCTTGGTGCCACCGTCACTTGCAGGGGTGAAATGCTCCCGGTTCGGCCGTGCCTGCGGGTCGCCGGACAGCCGGTAGCTACAGAAGCGGGAGACTTCGCCCACCCGCCTGGACGCCGCCATTTGGGTTCTTTTACCCTCTGCGCATGCACAGAACGCATTGCGCATGCGCTGAGGGTAAAAGAACCCAAATGGCGGCGTCCGGGCGGGTGGGCGGAGCCTCACGCTACCTTGGCAACCAGCTCTACGGCGACCGACAGGCACGAGCAAACCGGCAGCATTTCACCCCTGCAGTAGACTAGTTGAAGGAGAAAATGTCATTCTTCTGAGGAACTTTAGTTTTTATATAAAAGTATTATAGACTAACCTGGCTCAAAAAGAATAATAAATTTTAAACTTCCTTTCGCGGCGGTGGGGGGGGTGACGGGGGGGTCACGGCATTAGAAAGGTTGAGAACCACTGCTCTACACCAATAGAACAATCTTCTTCAGATCTTGAAGCCCCCTGAGCCTTCTAGCTTTCTGAGCTGAACTATGAAGACCTGGCTGTTTCTCCAGGAGCTGGGCCAGGATGTTTGCTGAACCCAATATAGATATTGATGGGTTGTGAGGTTGTTACAATGCCTCATACTGATTAAGTCTTCGTATATAACATACCAGGTTTAATTGTTGTTGAAAAGAAAGAAGTGTGGATAATTGATACAGCAATACCAAGGGATAGTAGAATAGAAGACACAGAATTGGAGAAAATCACAAAGTATTAAGATCTGAAAATAAAAACTGAAAGATTATGGCATAAACATGATGGTTCCAGTGGTTATCAGCATACTGGGTGCCATACCAAAAAGTCTTGGACACCGCTTAGAAAATCTGCTTATGTACAAAATTTCCATCTGTCAATTACAAAAGGCCACACTACTTGGATCTGCACATATACTATGCCGATGCATTATGATGTCCTAGGTTCTTGGGAAGAACTAGATGCATATGAAGGCCAAACCAACTAAAGGACTGGCAACTGTGATTTCACATTGTTCTGTATTTAATATTAATTTAACTAGGGAAAGAGAATCTGGTAAGTGTCAAAAGAGATGTTCATAAATTCACTGTTGGCATGTTGGGATCTTATAATTGCTATGGCAAATGTGACTGCTGTATAACTTGCAAAAATGTTGCTTATGAACTTTGGCAGTTCACTGCCTTTTAGACTAAGCCTTTTTAGAGTGTTGTATGACCAGAGTACTCTGAGCTGCTTTTAAGGAATGACAAATTGCAAATGTAAATAGAACAAAATGTAAACAGTACAGAACGAAGTTGTTTATCTTTGTTAAGATACATTTCCCTTTATTATATAGTGTTCTTCTCTCTGAAATTCAAAAGCAAATTATTGCTAGCTTTTAAAGTGCATTGTCATAGTCTGATTTATTGAAAATATTGCATTACCTTGATATAACTGGTTTTCCCAATAATGTGTAATAATAATGAATCCTTTTTTGTTTAAAACAAATATGAGGATTGATTTTATAATATGGTAGAGCCACTCCTGGCATTCAACTTCAATTCACTTTTCCATTTATAAGGTTTCTAAAATGAGAAACTTAAAGAAATGAAGGAAAATGTATGCAAAAAAGATTTTAAATAACTATAACAAGTCCAGAAGAATGCATCATTCCTTACTTTGATTTTGTTTTTTTAATGTAGTGATTTTTATTTAATGAGAACTTTAAGATTGGAAAAATCTGACATAAGGCAAGGAAGATATCAAAAACATGGTTTTCATTGCTAACCAGTGTATTAAACCAGTACTGCAGGCTACTTCAGCTGACTGTTCAGCAGTTCAGCGGTTCAAATCTCACCGGCTCAAGGTTGACTCAGCCTTCCATCCTTCCGAGGTGGGTAAAATGAGGACCCAGATTGTTGGGGGCAATATGCTGACTCTGTGAACCGCTTAGAGAGTGCTGTAAAGCACTGTAAAGCGGTATATAAGTCTAAGTGCTAGTGCTATTAAAACATGGGGGGAGGGAAGAAACCTGGACAAAAGCCAATCATTTGAAGTTTCTTCTGGCATCTCTATTATTATCCTTTAACATTGGGGGGGAAATGGAAGCCTGGTTAAAGAAATGAAAAAAGATAATTTTTATAGTCACAGAATATATTGTTTTCAATACTGGAAAAATCATTATGTAAATATTTTTAAGATAATATTTTAATTTAGATAAGAGGGAGAAAATTTCTGAAGAGCTCAGCCAAACCAGAGGTCCATGTTAAAACCCCCCAGTAATAATTGGCCTTAATACAAATATCCTTGTAAATCTGATAGAATTATATTGTGATTCAAACCCAGAAAGGCAGAATACAAATGGGACACCTACCAGTCAAATCTTGGATTTTTTTAAAAAAATTATCCTGCTTTTATTATTTTTATAAATAATTCAAGGTGTGAATACACACAATACTCCTTCCTCCTCCTCTATTCCCCACAACAACTCTGTGAGGTGAATTGGTATGCGAGAGAGTAACTGGCCCAAGTCACTCAGACAGCTTTCATGCCTAAGGCACAGAGGTGGGTTCCTGCCGGTTTGGACCGGTTCTTTAGAACTGGTAGCGGGAATTTCCCCCCGCTCGCCGAACCAGCAGCGCTGGCTGGCTGGACATGCCCCCTCTTGTTTTTTACTTCTGCGCACGCACAGAAGTTGTTTCTTGCTTCTGCGCATGCGCAGAAGCTGGGTTTTAGCACTGCGCATGCAAGCGCGCGCACAAGGCGTGCGCGCCCACGCGGCACGTGAGGAAGCAAACCGGCAGCGAGGTAAGCCAGAACCCACCCCTGCTAAGGCAGGACTAGAACTCAGTCTCCTGGTTTCATCTTCTGCCTGGGTACTATTGTACTTATTATTGCTTATATTATTTTACAGATTGTACTAATAATATAAGTAATTTCTTTTGGTGCAAATGTCATCCTCCACCTTGAATTTTTTGAGCAAGATTTCATAATAAGCAGGTGTATGCATGAAAAGCTGCTTGCAGAGACAATGAACAAAATACATTAAATGCATGCAAGAAAACCTAAGCAGTCAACAAATTGCAGATATGCTTAACTCTGGCACTTCCTAAGTAAAACTTTAAAGTTTCTGTTTTTAAAAAAATGGATATATATTTTGTATTTTCAATACAAATACTGTCAACAGTAATAACATTTAAAATTACAGTTAAAACATAATTAAGACACATCAATAAAAAAAATCCTGTTGTTTCATTTAAAAACCAGAGGCAGGCTGATTTAAAAAAATCTTTTCTCTGCCAGCAGAAGGACATCCGAAAAGTAATTAGGCTGTTTTTCTTTCACAGGGGAGCCTAAGTGAAACTACTAAAAGGAAGGCTTTCCTTCTGGGGTTCTGTCTTCCATTCCTGCAGTTGTTCTTTAGCGCACAGGGAATGTGTGTGTGTGGGGGGAGAGAAATAGCTTTCCCGAAGAAACTTGAAATAGGGATTGGAAAAACCATCCATGCACAAATAGGGAACAACTGATTGGATTTATGTTTCAGTTGTTTGTGACCATGCATGGAATGGATTTGGGTTATGTTGTTTTAGGCCTAGACCTTAAGGAGCACGTCCTAGACATAGACAGAAGAGATTTGAGGGTGAGGGGAGAGCAAGAAAAAGGCTAGCACATAAGCAGTGATGGCTTAGAGGAAACAGGAGAAGAAGGCAGGTGCTGAGAAGATGTGGGGTGGGGAGATGGCAGGTCAATGGCTGGAATATATGTACTTCACTGGGAGCTGCTGAGGAAAAAAGGGAAGAGAGTGACATGCACCAGCCTTTCCCTCTTTGTCCTGTAAAATCAGGGACACTTCCGTATTTTGCTTTGTCTTAAACCAAAAAACCACAATATTACAGGTTTTCTGATTTAAAATGGCGAGCAGAACTTCAAGAATGCAATGTTTCTGGATTCAACACAAAATATATTTTGCACATACCCCTATGGGAGAATAGTCCCAATACAAAGGAAATTACATGTATTTATTTCTAAACTTGTGGTAAAAATTCCTGATTTCCCCAAAATCCATTCCCATTATTTGTTGTTGAAAATCTACCATTAGGTGTAAGGCCAGAAATTTGCTTGAATGAAGCAAACTTCTAAGATTGATAAAACAGGAAAGTGCAAGGAAAAAGAAAAGTGGATATACTTAAATGTAATAGTTTAAACTATTTTTGGTACCTTCTCTTAAATGTCTATAACCTGTGATAAAATGGGGGGGGGGTTGGCCATTTACGTCTCTGCTTGAAACAATAAATTGCTGTAACAGCTACATTGCCAGGCGATTCTTTGAAGTGGTTTCTCTGAAAAGGTATGCAGCATAAAGGGTTTTAAAAGTCCTTGAAAGCCCCTAAACAGGAAGAAAGAATGCTGAAAGAACAAATCCCCTGAAATATCTAAGGCAGAATTTCAACACTGCAGTTCTGCGTTCTTTTAACAACTCAGGTCCACAAACCAGTTTGAAGAGAAGCATAAGAACACTTAGCCTGTCTGCATTGTGATGGAATAATAAACAATAGAGCTCACATGCTGAGTAGGGGGTGGACAGTTGATTCTTATGGATGCTTTTGTAATGATTGCATCAACATTTTCCCAGATGAATACTTTATGCTGCAATTCCAGTATATCATTTGGAAAACTCTAGCAGTGGTTTAATAACTCCAGATGGCTTATATCTTCCTCACAGAATTCCTTATCCACACAAAGTATAGTGGATACCTTCAAGTGTATGTACTCTTGTGGCTACAACATTCTGTTTTAAATAAGTCTGAACAGGATCCCAGTTTTAAAAAAATATAGGGAAATAACTCTGTCAGATTCCAGGACAAACATTTTAACAGGAATTTTAAAAATGGACATTTTTTTTTGCAAAGTGAAATGTTTCTTTTGACAATTTGAAAAGACATCTTTTTTACTACAGTACTTCCCAGATTCTTTTATTATAACTCTGCAAATTCTTCAAGAGAGCTGCTATAGAATGCATGGAACATGTTCAAAATATCTCTTTTTAAACTGTTAAAGAAGTTTCTTCTTTTTCTAGGCTCACACAGATGCGTTCTTTCCAAAAAGGAAAACAGATATTGAAAATAGGGAGTGCCCTATAATTTACTTAAGAAGATCTTGATTTGCCTGTTCCCAGGAGCACAGATATCTTAGATATTGAAAATCTGAATATAAATACCATAATCAGTGTTTGATTTGTGCTTATACTTAAACACAGTAGAAGAACCCCCCCCCGACAGTAATAACTGAATAAATTAGACCCAGAGTTCAAGTCACATAGTAAGTTGAACTTTTAATACTCTCGCTTTTCCATTTAGTTGTTTGCGACCATGCATGGAATGGAACTGGGTTGTAATTGTTTTAGACCTAGACCTTAAGGAGCATGCCCTAGACCAGGGGTCTGCAACCCGTGGCTCTGGAGCCACATGTGGCTCTTTCATCCCTCTGCTGCGGCTCCCTGTCGCTCAAAATATGCATCACAACCACCAATGTGCGACACTCGCCGGCACGTGATTTATTGAGCTTTTTGACCCATCTTTTTTTTTCGGAGTTCAAAATGTTTTTGTTGCATGCGGAAATAAAAATGTTTTATCTGTAGCAGGTCATTGATTTCATAAATGCAACACACACTAGGTTTTTTTATACATGGCATAAAGGAAAAAAACCCGATATGCAGTGTTATCTTCATTTTAGATGTCAAAAGGGTTTTGTGGTTCCCGGTGTTTTCTTTTCTGTGGCAAACAGGTCCAAATGGCTCTTTGAGTGTTTAAGGTTGCCGACCCCTGCCCTAGACAGAAGACATTTGGGGATGAGGGGAGAGCAGGAAAAAGCCTAGCACATAAGCAGTGATGGCTTAGAGCTGTGATGGCGAACCTATGGCACGTGTGCCACAGGTGGCACATGGAGCCATATCTGTGGGCATGCGAGCCGTTGCCCTAGCTCAGCTCCAGCACGCATGCAAGCACTGGCCAGCTGATTTTCGGCTGGCCCTGCCCACCCCACCCCTCCCAGGAGTCTCCACGTGGCCCATTTTGGATGCCAGGTAAATACAGGGCTCGCGCAGAGGCTCTGGGTGGGCGTTTTCGGCCTCCGGAGGGCCTCCGGGGGCGGGGGAGGCCGTTTTCGTCCTCTCCAGGCTCCAAGAAAGCCTCTGGAGCCCGGGGAGGATGAAAAACGGGCCTACTGGGCCTACTGGAAGTCTGGAAATGGGCTGTTTCCGGCCTCTGGAGGCTTCAGAGAGGCCTGCTAGGCCCAAAACGGGGCACGGGGGGTCATGCGTGCATGCGTGGAAGAGCGCGGGGTGTTGCAAAAGTGGGGGGAACACGGGGGGGTTTGCATGTGCATGGCGGGGCGCAGGGGGGCATTGAATTATGGGTGTGGGCATGCGCGCACCCGCTATCGCACACGCGCACACACTTTCGGCACCCGAGGAGAAAAAGGTTCACCATCACTGGCTTAGAGGAAACAGGAGAAGAAGGCAGGTGCTGAGAAGATGTGGGGTGGGGAGATGGCAGGCTAGTGGCTGGAATAGACTTCACTGGGTGCTGCTGAGGAAAAAAGGTAAGAGAGTGACATGCACCAGTCTTTCCTCTTTGTCCTGTAAAATCAGGGACACTTCCATATTTTGCTTTGTCTCAAACCCCCAAAAGAACCAAAATATTACCGGTTTTCTGATTTAAAATGGCAAGCAGAACTTCAAGAATGCAATGGTTCTGGATTTTTCCATGATTATGGCAAAGCATAATTCTCAAAAGTTAGTTTGATAAACTTGAGAAAAAGTTTCCAGCTATTGAATTTGATTAGAACAAGTCAGCTATGTGGGAAAAAACCAACCAAAAAAACCTTTTCATGTGTTTACAATATTTCAATATGCCTGAATCCTTGAAATAATTTATTGTGTGCTTACATAGTTTTTGTGGTCTTTGTAATCTGCAAACCTTTAATAGACTTAAAAAGAAAATATATTAAGCATTGATATTTATTTGTGTTTTTTCTTTAACTAGTGATTATTTTATAGTAAAATGCATTCTCATTGTTAGATCTAATCTATGAACTAAATATCGTGATTAAATTCATTCAAAATCAACTTAGTTTAATCAACTGATTTTGATTTCTTCATTCCATTTCCTCTTTTTTGTTAGAACCTTATTAATTTATTAATTTAAATAACTGAGCTACCTGTCTCACAACCCAGACTCTGGCTGCCAAGGATAAAGGATATAAGATAAAAATCAAAATAATAGGTTCAAACATCCAATAACGGCATTAATCATTATGACTTTTTATACGTCTATTGTGTGTTTATAATGTGTTAAAGATGTTTATAACACTTATAATCTCCCCCAAACCCAGATAGTCTGGATGTTGTACAGCAACAATAAAAGCATAAAGAGGAACCAAAAATGGATTCAAGACAAGTACTTGCAACAAGTCATTTTGGCCAAAGACACACTGGAATAAAACTGCTCTGTTTCAAAAACTGTTTTTGTAGCAATAGTAAAGTGGCTGCTGAGAGTTATTCTGTGGGAGGGTATTTCACAAACTGGAGGCTATCACTGTCAATCCTTCAAGGTAGGCTAGGTCACGAAACCGACACCACAAAGACTATTGGAACTCTGTTGGTGTAGGCTACAGTAACAGAATCTTGAAAGCCTAGTGGTTTCCCTCTATCCCAGAGGTCTTCAAACTTGGCAACTTTAAGACTTGTGGACTTCAACTCCCAGAATTCTCCAGCCAGCATAGCTGGCTGGAGAATTCTGGGAGTTGAAGTCCATAAGTCTTAAAGTTGCCATGTTTGGGGACCCTTGCTCTATCCCCTCGCATCTCCCCTCTCAATCAAGGCAGAGTAACATTCAGTTTCTTTCTCATTCCCTCCTCTTTCTCATGCTGAACTGGTGTTTATTTAACCGCTCTTACATTCCTTCTTCAAGATTATCATCATACCCCTCTGCAAGAAAAAGCAGTAAGCCTTTTCTTCTGCCCACCCCCTCTACTTCGAAAGGAGAGGAGATTTTCAGCAAGCTGGATGACTGAACTAGATGAGCGGATCTGGTTTTGGCGAAGTGTTGCCTGATATATCCCAGTGCTGTGATATTTAGAATTCTAAAAGTAGTCACCAGCACTAGAAAAAAGTAACATTATCCCACTTCCATATAGTTGACAAAAAGTTACATGGACATGAAAGATCCTTGGAAGATCAGGAAGATATTATTCTATCCTTGGAATGAGGTTCCCCCTGAAATTTTAATAGCTTCCGCCTATTCATATTTCTAAGGGCCTTAAAGACCTGGCTCTTTTGCTAGGCCTTTGAAGAGGGTGACTGATGCCTCTTTCTTTCTTTCTTTCTTTCTTTCTTTCTTTTCTTTTCTTTTCTTTCTTTCTTTCTTTCTTTCTTTCTTTCTTTCTTTCTTTCTTCTTTCTTTCTTTCTTTCTTTCTTTCTTTCTTTCTTTCTTTCTTCTTTCTTTCTCTCTTTCTCTCTTTCTCTCTCTCTCTCTCTCCCTCTCTCTCCCTCTCTCTCCCTCCCTCCCTCCCTCCCTCCCTCTCCCCCTCTCTCTCCCTCTCCCATTGTTATTTTTCTATCTTTGTATTTGTGAGGATGGTAGTGGTGATGTTCCTATTTGTTTGCAAATGTTTGAACTATTGTAAGCCACCCAGGGCCATTGAGAGTCAGGTGGCATATATCCTTTATTATTATTATTTTATACAGTAAGTTTGGATTAGTAGACATGTGAACCTGTTCACTTTATGAATATCTCTGTCACAGTTTTTAAAATACATACAGTATTTTGAATGCTTCTGATGGACTTGATCTCTTTTATATATTCTTTTTCCTCCAGACTTTCCTTTCTAAGCCTTTTTACTTTTCTTTGTTTTTGCAGCTGTCATAACACTATTCTTTTATCCTACCTTTCTTAACTACAGTATTACTCATTCTTCTTTAGTGCTTAGTATTCAATCTTTAATAAGGCTTTCTGGTTGCTTCTGTTATCTTTGACTAAGTAGTTCAGTCAATTGCTGGTCATCAAATCAGTAAATAGGTATGATATAATTAGATTCTATTGAATGGTTTAGAACTAAATTAACAGGCGATAATTAGGTTTCCATGTTAAAGTAAACCCAATCTATAAGGATTTGTTCTAAAAAAACATGGATTTGATGCAAAATTAGTGCATGCGTTCCAAGTCACAGAAGATTATGGGATTGCTGTATTTGGATTTTTCCATAATTGGGTGGTTTATTTTCCCACATTAATATAAATAATATGGGCCTTCCACAGCCTGGTATTCTCCAGATCTATAAGACTACAGTTTCCAGAAATTCCTGACAACATTCTTGAGGAATCTGGGGCATGTAATTCAATCCATCTGGACAGCTCCAGATTAAACAGAGTTGATGAGAAATAATTTGTTTATATATCAAACTTAATACATATTTAATACATATGAGATTTGTAATAGAGTAAGATCCCCATTTGATTGCCTAGCAGAATAGCTATTTCTAATGTCAATCTAGTTGACAATAAAAATTATAGATATTTAACATGTAACACTTTATGTTATCTTTGAACTATGGTGCTGGACAAGACTCCTGCGAGTCCCTTGGACTGCAAGGCGATCAAACTGATCAGTCCTAGAGGAGATCAACCCTGACTGCTCTTTAGAAGGCCAGATCCTGAAGATGAAACTCAAATACTTTGGCCACCTAATGAGAAGGAAGGACTCACTGGAGAAGAGCCTAATGCTGGGAAAGATTGAGGGCAAAAGAAGAAGGGGATGATAGAGAATGAGGTGGCTGGATGGAGTCACTGAAGCAGTCGGCGTGAGCTTAAATGGACTCTGGGGGATGGTAGAGGACAGGAAGGCCTGGAGGAACGTTGTCCATGGGGTCGCGATGGATCGGACACGACTTCACGACTAACAACCACAACAACTTCATGTTATATACTTTCTTATTGTGCTACAACAACTGTATTATAGAATACATTCTATGGGTTTATAGTTTGTATGATGGTTTGTAGAGTCTGACTGAATTTGCAAATATTCCAACTTTTCCTAGCCAAGGCAAATCATCCTAAACAGTTCAAATAATTATTGGTTACTAGGAACCACAAACTTCTCTGAACTGTTTAAAACTTCATGGCATCTACAAAAGCTGTAACATTAATGAGATGCTTCTCCAATCCAATGGTTTCAGTGTTTCCAATTATAGCTCATAGTTTCCACTTTGCTTTCAGTGGCAGTTTAACAAATTCTGCTGCTGCTGCTTTATGGAGATAATCCTGTATGTTTGCAGTCTATTAGTTTGGAGTATCAGAATTTTGTGCAAGAATAACTCTAGTTGACATTTGATTCTCTGTAGAATTAGTTTCGTTTTTCCTCAATAAATCTCTGAAACTCAGATAAGGATAGAAGAAAATCTGATCATTCTACTTCTAGCTTGAAGTTAACAATGGACCCCCCCTTCCCCTAACTCCCCCCCCCCATCATTGCCTTTAAAAATTTAGAACTCAGCACTTTGTGAAGTAAGCTGACTACATATCTTAATATGTGACTGGGAAGCACAGAATTAATGTGGGGAGAAAGGTTTTGTTCACCTCCCCCATCCTCACTAGTTCCAGATTCAGAGAATACAGCTCCCAACCTTTAACAATAGAACGGGATTCATATGAAAATGAAATTATCAAACCTGTCAGATTTGGAGAAATTTTAGTGAGCTTTACTAATAATTGTTCAAGAGGGTAAGACGGGAAGGCCACAGCTGCATACTATTCAGAGGTTAATCTCCACTTAAAGAGTTTCCTTTGATAGAATGAATCCTATGTCTCTCAGGATTATTTATCTTGACCAGTAATGGTTTTCTAAATCTTGGAGATTATTTCCAGGACTGTACTTTTTGCTGCATAATACTGTAGTTAACATGGGCCCTTTCTATAACTTGATCCATATGCTGCACCAGTATTCCCACTGCTTTCTTATTTGCTTTTAATCTTAGTCTGGAAGGGAACCTAGTGAATCAAGGCACACCTGGGAATGATGATGTTTGCTTATCCAAATGCTTAAGTCAGAGTAACAATTTTTCTATTAGCTCTTTTATTGGAGACATAATCAAAATTCAGATGCTTGGCAACTGGTTCATATTTATGATGATTGCAGTGTCCCCAGTCATGTTTGCGACCTTCTGACAAGCAAGTCAATGGGGAAGCCAGATTCACTTAACAACCGTGTTGCTAACTTAACAACTGTAGTGATTCACTTAACAACTGTGACAAGAAAGGTCGTAAAATGGGGCAAAATTCATTTAACAAATGTGTCACTCGGCAACATAAATTTTGGGCTCAATTGTGGTCGTGAGTCGAGGTCTACCTATATTAAATTTTACTTCCAATAATTTTAATAAGAAAAATGATTTAAAATACATCTTGCCTTTATTAAGAGTCAAGCAGGCTTTTCTAACAGGCTTTTTCTATCTTAGTTGCAGGATAAATTCCAAAACTTCTTCTTTTTCTGGGCAAATATTTGAAAATTGGGATTTGTGAAAAAGGTAAAAGAGAATATTAATCAGAAAGTTGCTTCAAGAAATAAGTGCTGCGATCGCTTGGGTAAAGCTGGATGTTGGATATATAAAAAACTAAACATAAACAAGAAATTATAGGAAGTGCTAAGATCTTGTGAAACCTTTAATTTAAACGTAAATTCATATAATGTGGCATTACTGTACGCATTAGAGAGTTTGTTCCATATCTTCAATATATATCTAAATATACAAATATCTTCCATTACTTGTCCTCTATACTGAATATAAAAAACCCTGTCTCTCATAGTAATAGACTGAGATACATCATGAAGTACCCTGATATTAAGGGGATGATTAAAGAAATAGTGTTCATCATCAAAGTTAATTTGCCATTAATCAGCTCCAGTTGTAAGAAGTACCATTCTAATTTAATTTCTGCTTGATTAGCAGAAGCACATGAAAGTGTTTCCTGTACAATATTCTTAGGGAAAGTTCTGTCTTTACTAAGTGACTTCTGAGCTTTTCCAGGTTCTTGCTCTTTGTGCCACTGGCAAATGTCTCTGACTGCCACTTAGGATTATTTGTGTGATAGCATCAAAGAATTCATTAATAATATTCCAGTTGTTAGAAAATTGGAATAATATAACCATCTGAACCATTTTCAAATTTTACTGGTAACCAATTAAGACATTTGAAATTGTTGGATAGCATAGCAAAAGAGTGTAGTATTTCTTCTATTTCTTTCATATATGTTTGCCCAAGCAAATTATCTAAGTCACAAGTGAATATTAAGGTGTACCTTCTTCTTGGTTAAGTATATATAAAATAGAAGGGATCAAGTTTAAGGCAAGGGATATTTTACCTTTATGCGCCCCTACCTTCTTAAAAAAAGCTTGGTTTTAGAACCTCTTGTAAAATTCATAATAAATAAATTAAATTATAGAAGAGGGAGGAAAGCATAAGGTTCTTTTTTAGTAGGTAATGATATGTTTTATAGAGAAACCAAGAATTTCTACCACTACCCTCATTTTAGTGGTGGGTTGCTACCAGTTCACCCCGGTTCAGGCGAACCGGTAGTGGCGGCGGGAGGCTCCGCCCACCTGCCCAGACGTCATCATGGACGATATGCGCGAGCGAAGCAAGCGTGGCGTGCGCACATCTCTGAACAAAAGTAAGTGAAACCCATTACTGCCTCATTTCATTAATATATGTTTAAGTCCAATTGTTCTATAAATGGGAGCATTTATAGCAGTTTTGACATATAAAAAAGATGTATAAAAGATGATAATTTTGTCATTTGTTTTTCTGAATTTTCAGGAAGCATTTACAACTATAATTTGAATTTGTTTCCATGCATGTGTAAATTACTTCCCAAGTTGAGAAGTACATTTATTTCATTACAATATTTTAAATACTTATACAGGTTATTGAATGTTTCTTTGGCAAAAGTTTTTGAATTTTTCTTGTACAATTACTATACAAGCTTATAGCTTTGCTTATATTCTAGTTTTGGTCCTTCAGGAACAATTTTCAGAATTAATCTTCTCATTGCGCTCAACTTGAAAGCTATTATTTGATTCATCCAAATCTGCAAATTTTTGAATCCTTGTTTGTATAGTGAAGATACCTGCACTTAGTTTTTAGGATCTTAAAATAAGATTAATAGCAGTATTCTCTCCCAACCTTCATGTATTTTGGACACCTAGCAGAATGTTTAATAATGATATCATCTTGCTATTGGAAATAGTATGTGTTATAGTTTTCTTGTTATATTTTGGAAATTAATTAACAATTGTTAATATATCAATACAGATAGTCGACGTATGACCACAATTGAGCCCAAAATTTCTGTTGTTAAGTGAAACATTTGTTAAGTGAGTTTTGCCCCATTTTACAACCTTTCTTGCCACAGTTGTTAAGTAAATCACTGCAGTTGATAAGTTAGTAACCCAGTTGTTAAGTGAATCTGGCTTCCCCTTTGACTGCATATCAGAAGGTCGCAAAAGGTGATCACATGACCTTGGAACACAGCAACAGTCATGAACCACTTGCCAAGCATCTGAATTTTGATCACATGATCACGGGGATGCTGCAAAGATCGTAACCGTGAAAAACGGTCATAAGCCACATATTTCAGTGCTGTTGTAACTTTTGAACAGTCACTAAACAAACTGTTGTAAGTTGAGGACTACCTGTAACTGAACCAGAGGTGGTATTCAGCCGGTTCAGACCGGTTCGGGTGAACCGGTAGTAGCGACCTGCGGGTGGGCCCGCCGCCACCCACCCGCCCCGGCGCTATGCCATCCTATTTAGCCACGTTTTCAAGCCACGCACATGCGTGCAAGCCGCGCAAGCAAAGCGCATGCGCAGAAGGCCGTGCACATGCAGAGAAGGAGCACGCACGACCGAAGCAAGCATGCACGTGCGCTCTCTCACATTTTCGGTGCTGGGCGAACTGGTAGGGAAATTATGTGAATCCCACCTCTGATGAACGTTGAAGTTGTATATGTTCTTAGTTATGACTTTAATATTTAGAATTTATCAAGGGATAAAGAATTTTAGATTTGGGAAATACTGTATAAGTGCTAGCTTAAAAAGAAAAACTTCCAAATAGTTGGTCAGTCTTTTTTCTGTATGTAACAATTTTACAAACATTTTTCTTTTTTTCCAGGACACTTAATTTTGGGATATCATTACATGTTTGCTTCATTTGTATTTTATTAATAATCAAAACTTTGCTCTTTTCAGCAAGTTCTGTAAAACCAGAAGCTACAATTAGAAGTTTAAACATTTCAAAAGTACATGGAAGTATAGCCTAACACAATGACGACTACCCTTTTCGGCACCACCGGAAACCAGAAAAGCAGATGATCTTCTGGTTTCTGGTGCGCGCATGCGTGCCGGCCACCTGCTCTCCGGTGCGCATGCGTCGGCTCCGCCTGGCCTTTCGGGGGTCCTCGCGGCTCCCTGCCCACCCCCTGCCCCCAGTCGTGGCGGGACATCCCCACCGACAACCCGGTTCCGCAGCCCCAGACAGGGAGAGAAAGTTAGGCTGCCTCCCTCTGCTGAAAAGCCGGAGCCCCTTCAAGGCCTCGGAGGTAAGGAGCATCGGCATTCCTGGGGCTCGGGTTTTGGGGCCAGCAGGCGGGAGACCTTCACCCCAACTCTGGCTGGGATGAAGCACCCCCCAGCCTACCACCGAGAAGAAGCCAGCGCAGCCCCTCCCCTTCCCGGTTGCTTCCCGGCCAGCGCGCCTCTTACTCCTCGGCGGCGTCTCCATACTGCACTCTCCTCTGGCCCTCCTGGGGCAGCTTGCCTCCCCGACGGCGGCTCCTCCTGCTTTTTCTGCTCCAGCATCCCGGCTGGGAGCGGCAGCGAGAGAACCGCCGCCGCCCCTCGCAGCGGCAGGAGCAGTGGGCAGGGCAGCCGCCCAGCCAGCAAACCCTGCCCCACTGCCCCATGCGCCCGAGCTGACCAAACGCGCGGCAGTGCCGTGGGCTGGAGGGCTGGGGCCGCGCAAGAAGCCTTCTCGGGCAGGGAGGGAGGGAAGCCCCAACCTGCCCATCTTGGCTGGCAGTTCTGCTCCCCTTGCTCCCCTTGTGGGTTCCGGCGCGTGCATGCACACTGGCCAGCTGGTCTTCACGCACACATGCACGCCAGAAACCAGAAGACCAGGTGGCTGGCGCTCATGCACATGCCAGAAACTGGAAGATCATCTTCCCAGTGCGCGCATGTGCACCGGGCAGCTGCTCTTTCGGTTTCTGGCACTCCCACACGCGTGAAGACCAGCTGGCCAGCGCGCCAGAACCCAGAAGAGCAATGGGCGATGGCTCCGCATGCCCGGAGAGATGGCTTTGCATGCCACTTCCGGCACGCGTGCCATAGGTTCACCATCACAGGCCTAACATATTAACAAAAATGCAGAGGAATATCATATATTATTCAAAATTATGAGTCATTTTGGCATAGTTTTCAATAAGACTGAATTTTTGTTTTCTTATCTCTGCAATATATGGCGGCAAATTATTTCAGTTTGCTGATTGTGAAACTATAGTGTTATAAATTATTTAGCTGTGAAATATTCCAATGTACTCCAGAGCTTTGAAGGAAAAATTCAGCCAGATATCTTGGAAGCCTGCTGTCAAAAAGAATTGGTTGACTAATTCAAGCCAATATATAAATTCAGTCTCTGATTCACCCTATTTCATTTTGGGCCATGTTCCCAGGTCCTAATGCTGCAGAGTTGGTAGCAATTTCAACTATTTGAAATTAGGGCTTCTCTCTTATACTGTTTTTAGTAGTAACTTTTGTTTTGTTATCTTCTGTAAATTTCCAACATCTGTGGTGAAAAAATAAAGATCCAAATTATACATATAGTGTGCCCACTTATACTAAAGAGAGAAGACAATTGTACTTTACAATTGCATGATGTTTGTGTAACACAGTGCCGTAGCGGGGTGGGGGGAAGGCAGCACTGCATTGTTAGCATCTCTGGGGCCTGTTACTTCATAACATCTGTCCAAGATATAAGCAACATCTGAAATATGTTCTTTTTGGACTAGTTTTTATTGGTTATGCAAAGCAAGGGCTGTTTCTCCTCTTGGTTTTATCATGTAAATTTTAGTAAAGTTAGTATTGTATTTTGAATGTACAAGAAAGAAGAAATAATTCTAAGCCCGCATGAAGTCTTTGTTAAATACTAAGTTACATTAGTATTTAATTCTGAATTTGCAAAATGTTTTAAAAAATCACTTAACGCCTTGTCAATTGACTCATGCAATTATTTATTTATTTATATCCCACCTTTATTGTTTTTACAAATGGTTTAATAAACCAGTAAAAAGGTATTCACAGAACCTTAATGCAACAGTAATATATTTATTTGTCAATTGATTCTTCTGTTTATGTTTGGCAGGTTTCCCCCCCTCAAGAAGCATTATAGATAAGGTTGATCATTGTAGAGACAACAAGGAGCCCTATTGGATTGTCTTGTGGGAATAGTTACATTCTTCAACTATGTCTGTTAGGAAGTTGCTGAGACAAAAATAATCCAATTGCTTCAAGATGTGGTCATAGCTTTACTGCCTTGGCCTCTGCTTCTGTCCTGAAACAGATTAACCACAGTTGTTCATAGGCTTGCTAATAGGTTGGAAGATACTGCACTGTCAGCCAAAACTGAGAAACTCCTTTAACATTAGTGATTTTAAGTAAGAGAATCTTATTCACAGATTGCAGCATCTCCCCCCCCCCCCACAAAAAAAAAGCATAGAGGTGACCTTGAAGAAAATATGCCACAGCTTTTAGGAAAATATGAACCTGGCCTGGAAAGAACTAGGAAGGCATGAGAAAGAAGCTCAACTTTGTCTCACCTTGACTCCCTTTAATATAATACATTTAATAAAACAAATGAAGGAGGAAAGGAAAAAAGGAAAGGAAAGGAAAGGAAAGGAAAGGAAAGGAAAGGAAAGGAAAGGAAAGGAAAGGAAACCCTTCAGGCTTTCACAATTCTGCCAAACTAGCCAATATAGACTACTTTAGAGTTTTGGTATTTCTTGTAGTGGCTTGGTCTACATTGAAGGACAATCTGATTCTTTTGTCATGTATTGAAATATAATCACTGTTCACCCAGCCCCCATCAACAAGGACTTAAGATTGCTGGAACTGATGAGGAATTCTATTACAGTGTAGCTAGAGGACAGAAGTTTTGGTGAGACTGATCTAAGATTCAGAGATTAAGAGAGACTGATGCAATGAAACGAATTTGAATCATAGCAAGGCAAAGTTCTTATTGGTCCAGAAACTATTTTAGGGGCAACACTGGCTCTGGACAGAATCACATCCCCCTGTCTTTGATAGTTCTCTTGGATTCACAATTTCTAGCTGAGTAGCAGCTAGAGTCATGTCCAGGAAGCCTTCTTCAGCTTTGGCTGATGCAATCCTTTTGGATTAAGACAGAGGTCCTGGTAACACATATCCATGCTTTCATTACCTTGAGATTGGATTACTGGTATTTTTATACTTTACCTTACTATTCACTATACTTGTAATTGCCTTAGAAGTTTACCTGAAAACTTCAGTTAGTGCAGAACATGACAGCCTGCATGTTGCCAAGTGAAAGAAATAGCAAAGTTAGACTATATTGTGGGCACAGTGTTGGTTGCCAGTGTGTTTCTGAGTAGAACTCTAAATGTTGGTTTTGACTTGTGAAGTCATATAAGTTTGGGGTCTATATTACTTGTGGCATCATCCTTTTCCAGATGGAGTCTGCCTTCTCTGTTGGTCTGCCAGGGAAGGGATGCTTCAAGTCCCTTTGGGTATAAAAGGAATGTGTGTTCAAAAGTAGACTTTTTTTCTGTGGTAGCCTGGTATTTTGGAACACTGTACTCCAAAAGTCCGGATGGTCCCCAGTTAGGTAGTTAATCACTTGTAAAATAAGATGTCCAATTTATGAACATTGTAACCCCCTCATCTGCATGTTACAATTATTCTCTCACATACAAATGATTTTCTCATCAACAATACAAATTAGACATTCTAGCAAAAAGAGCAAGCCAAGGAAAAAAGCATAAGATGAGGTAAGTGAAGGGGAAGGAAAGAGAAGAACAATGCTGGATGGAAATGAGGGGGAAAGAGAAAACAGTGAATGAAAAATAAAAAAGAGGTATTGTCTAGAGGATTCTTTTTTCAAAAAAAGGTTAACAATTCAGGGATGCTACAGCCATTTGCTCTAGCATCTTGTTTTTCTCTGAATAAAAGGTCGTCCTCAGTAGTTCATAGGCAAATTCTAGCTGTGATTAAAACTGTTGATTTTATATTAGGGAGAAATTCATGTTGTCATTTAGAAAGTATGTAAGATGAGAAATTCTGTTCATTTTTCTGCAGTAGATAAGTAGAATTGCATAGAAAGCAGGAATCATGAAGATAGCTTGGTGTGGCTAGGTGAATTTCCCTAATGGACACAGGATAATGTAATCATCTCAAGGCTAAAGGGGGGTTTATGTGGGTGCCAAAATCAGCTTCAGTGTATAGATAGTCAGAAACTTTATGCCTGAGTAAAACACCTGGATGCAGGTATGCCTGCCTTATAACTGAACTTATATAAAAGTCAGAAATGTTAAGCAATAGACATGAGATTGTTGAACATTCCTGGAGTTGTTTTTGTATGCTGTGGACTAGAATGCTATGTCCAGCAGGATGAAGCAGAACAATAGAAGAAGACCTAGTGGCCCATCGAGTCTGGCCTCTGAGTCTTTTTAATTTAATTTAATTTAATTTAATTTAATTTTTATTTTTTTGGATGATGGACATGTTTATGCCAAACATGTTTAAACTCAGTTACTGATGACTGACCCACTATCTCTGCTGGAAGTTGGTTCCAAGCTTCCACTTCTCTTTCTGTGAAGTAATACTTTGTAAGGACCCTCCAGAAAGAACTACTGAGCAGACAGGCTGGTGGAGAAGGGTGTAAATTTTGGAGGACAGAACAGACATAATGGAGAATAGCTTGACAAAGGTGGCAGAATACAAGAAAACCAGGCTATGCTTGTCCCCAGATGAGCTGACAGAAGCTATGTTAATCTGGGAGGGAGAAAAACAGAAAAGAGACTCTAAAATGTTCCATTTGGAATTGTCTGAATAGGACTGTATTCATAACTTGTCCCAAAGGTGATTTTCCAAGAGGCAACTGGACTTTGTTTTTCTTTGAAATTGTTTCGCTTCTCATCCAAGAAGCTTCTTCAGTTCTCTTCAGAACTTCAGTTTTCTTCAGAACTGAAAAAGCTTCTTGGATAAGAAACGAAATGTCTTCAAGGGACAACACAGTCCAGTTGCCTTTTGAAAAAGCATATTTGGGATAACCGTGACCTGGATAATTGAAAATCTCCATAGATGTATTCATAGCTTCTTAAGCCAAGCCCACTTTATCTCTTTGAAATACATAACCATTATTTACCTAAAAGAACAGTAACAATAAATTCTCAAATTTAGAGCAGAATAATGTATGTGTTTCTGGAAATTTGCTGCTGCTCTTTCCCATTCAATAACTCTGTGATTTCAGACATTGCCTTCTTCAAACAGGTTTTCTTTGTATTTTCTACTTATTCCGATGGCCAACATACATTTCTAAATATACCCAACAAAACGTACTATCTGAAAGTACCAATGATTCCAAATAGTAGAGTAACCTTCCTAGGCTAGTAAGACTAATGAACGTGATCGTTTTCATGATCGTTCAGAAGGGCTTTTCTCCAAATTGGCTGGCACCGTTGCTTTTGGCTTTCCAAAGATCCCTCAAGACCTGGTTGTATCAACAAGCTGGGGACCCCAAGGAACTGCTGAACTAGTGAGGTGATTGTGTTGTTATTAGCATTCCATTGCCCATTATTTCTTTCTTAGCTGTATTTTTATAGTTTTTAATGATTTTTTTGATTGTTGTAATTGTTATTTATTATTTATTACTTTTTTAGCTTTATTGTATTGTATTGTACCCAGTAACTTGATTTGTGAGATGAGTGGCTGTATATCAGGGGTGGGTTCTAACTTACCTCGCTGCTGGTTCGCTTCCTCCCGCGCCTCATGCGCACACGCGCATGTGCAGTGCCAAAAATTCCAAAAAAATTCCCCCCCCAAAAGCCAAAAACAAGATGGCGGCGCATGTGCAGTGCCAGCAACTTGGCTTCTGCGAATGCGCAGAAGAAAAAATAAATAAAAAAAATTCCCCCCCCAAAAAAATTCCCCCAAAAAAATTAATAAAAAAAGAGATGGCGGTGTCCATGGACCGGCACCAACCGAACCGGCTCCGTGACATCACCAGCGGGTTGCTACCGGTTCGGGCAAACCGGTTCGGGCCGGTAGGAACCCACCTCTGTTGTATATGTCATGATCCAGGTTCAGGACACTGGATTTGCCTACTTTCTCTCTCAGCTATTTTAAGAAGTTGCTAGTTAATGATTTTCTGATTGTTAAGAATTTTCTTAAGGGCAAGTTTCATCAAGCCGGGAAAGTTTCCTTCTGCCCTGAATGATAAAAGTTTTATGTAAGAAAAAGAAATGATTGTGGATATCCAATCATTCAATATATGGAACCTCTGTCAATGTAACAGTATCCTATTTCAGCTGTCAGTTCGATATTCTATAAAATGTATTCTAAAAACGTAAATTTAAATGAATAAACCAAGTAAAAGAAAAGGGACAACACATTAAAATATCAGTATTAAAATTAATGACAAAAATGCAGTTTTAAAGCATGACAATGCAAAAATTTGCAATTTCCGAAATGAGTAAATATAGAGAAGGCCAAGGGGAAAGACAAGGAGATTTTCAAATTAATGATCATTTGGAAAAACTCAGGTAGTTTGTGTAGACTGTGATGATAGTGTATAATTAGTGTACACTAATTAGTGTACACTAATCTTACTAGCCTAGAATAACGAACCTCAAACAGCATCAAGGAACCCTCATTTCAACCCTGAGCTACAAATATTCTCCTTTATTAATTGAATATAAAGGCAAAATTCCAGTTATAGTACATTTCCCAAATCTGCATGTCTGCCTACATTGCTTTTCGCAGAAAACACTGGAGAATTGTAACTTCTAAATATTATGACATATGTAACATTAATTGTAGTGATTTGAGTATCTTTCATTGTTAAGCCTGGTTTGTTTTAAGAGACAGTAGAATATTAATTAAGCACACTGCTACAGTGTTTGTAACAATGTACACAAGTGTGCATTGTTACAAACACTGTAGCAGTATGCTTAATTTTCTTGGAGCTTCAAACCCAGTATTAAAATCTAGTACTTCTCAATATGTACTAAGGCTATGCAACGCTTTGAATTTAAAGACAAAAAGTGTTTCAGGGTGTGTTGGAGTGTTTGTTTAGCATTTTCTAAACAATTGAGTTATGATAACTCATAAATGATAACTCTTCTAGTACGTGAAAGTTTTTCACAGACAAGAGGAGGTGTACTTATTCTCCAAAGCACCAGAGGGCAGGCAAGAAGGTAATGGGTGGAAACTTGTTAAAGAGAGATCCAACTTAGAAGTAAGGACAAATTTTCTGACATTGAGTACAATTAATCAATAGAACAGCTTGCCTCCTGGAGTTGTGGATGCTCCATCATGGAGGTTTTCAAATAATAGACTGGACATCCATTTAACTGGGATGGTATACGGTCTCTTGCCTTGAGCAGGGAGTTGAACTAATAGCAATAGCACTTAGACTTATATACCGCTTCATAGTGCTTTATAGCCCTCTCTAAGCGGTTTACAGAGTCAGCATATTGCCCCCAACAATCTGGGTCCTCATTTTACCCACCTCGGAAGGATGGAAGGCTGAGTCAACCTTGAGCCTGGTGAGATTCGATCTGCCAAACTGCTGGCAGCCAGTGATCAGCAGAAGTAGCCTGCAGTACTGCACTCTAACCACTGTGCCACCGCGGCTCAATAAACCTCTGAGGTCCCTTCCAGCCCTAATGATACTGTTTTTTCTGTGGGGAAAGATATATTTGGTTTAAAGAGTTGCAGGCAGATGCTATATGTCCCCACACACTAGAAATATTTTTTTTACCTTTGAATGTGAAGTGTTGCATAGCTCTAATACATTTTACAGCATGTTTTGCAAATCATATCAAGGAAAACAGAAAGTGGGCCTGTGACTCAAAAAATTGTATACAAGGGGCCATGTTTTATTTCAGAGAGAGGTTGAAAAGGAAAAAAAATCATTAGAGGTTTGCACACTACCTTGCTTGTGTAAGCAGAATGAACACAGGTAAGGTCCTGGATATAATTTATGGTAAGCAGGAAATAAATATTTGTAAATGTTTTCCTTGCTTCCAAAAGCAGAGGAAAAAGTATGTTCAGATAAAACTTGTGCATGCAAGATTTAATGCATTTAGTAGCAATCTTTGCATCCATAAATGACCATAGCCCTTTGCATCCATAAATGACCATAGAGACTGGGAACGAATAAAGAAGTGTCTCCGAACCTAATGTTAATCTTTCTGCATGACTCTTTTTTGCTGTTTCATCCTCTACCCACCTTGGCTCCAGGCAATACCCCGAAATAATTTACAAAGCACCTTTGCAAAGTCTGAAAACCACTTTGTTGCCTAATGAGATTTAGGGATTTAGTGTATATTGTGCATATCCTAGTTTATTAAACCAGAATATGATCATCTAAATATAATCCATTATCTTGGGAGTGTCCTTTTGGTTACAGTATAGTATGTTTCTTGATTATTTTGTTTGTTTTCCTCCAAAATACCATAGGATTTTAAATTTTTTGATATAGACTAGTGATTTTCCACGTTAAAGCAAACTCTTCCCTTATTACCAAATCTAGCAAGGAAATGTTCTTGCATAAAAATCAGATTATGAAGATAATCTTTGGAACTGTAGAGGCTTGCTGTTGCTTGAAGTGAAAAGCATCTTTTCTGCAGTCTTGGAAAACTGCTCAGTTACCTCTGATCTTCTTGTTAAGAAATCTCCAAGAAGCTATTGAGGGATTCTGATATTCTCTGGACGTAATTTTAATGCAGTACTCCTATAGTAAGAAATATATCCTTTTATTTTAATAACTGCTGTTTCTTATAAGATTAAGTTAGATATTTGATTCCATGATGTTCTACTGGCCAGAAAAAGATATATGAGAAGTTGTTTGTCTTTCGAGTTTTGAACTTCATATTTTCAAATCTAGTTTGAGATTTTCCATTTGATCTTAATTTAAACGTATGTTTTATTTCCTTTTTTTGAGATTGAATTTGTATATAGGACTTCCTTGATACTTTTCTTGGAGTGTAAAAACTGATCTCTGTTTTAAAATTTAAATTGCATGTTAATGGCATGTGGTTTGGAAAATCTAGCAAAAGAACATTTATTTCAAAATTGGGGCTTCCTCTTAAAAAATAATACATTCGTTAAAAGGAGCTGAAAAGATACAACTTGGAGCAAATACAATTTATTTGCTGATTAAACAGTAGGCTCAGATACATTTGTACATCTTGATAATGTGCAAAGCAACATTTATTGCATTGGTTGGTTATTTATTTTATTTATTTAATAAAATTTGTATGCCGCCCAACTCCCGAAGGACTCAGTTATCGCCCATTATTTTTAAATTTTTATTAAATTAGATGGCAAACATTTGCTGCATTAAAATTAGTATGGAAATTGATATGCTGCATTGCTGATTTCACATGTGTATCTTAATATAGGAACATGTGTTTCCCTTTGCTGCTTAGCCTTGAGATACTTAACCATCCTTTGTTGTTCAGGCAGCAGCTGTTATGAATTGATGGATAAACAGGGCATCATTGTAAGTCATTATTATGGGAGAAGAACAGTTGATGATGGAAACTGCCTCTGGCATTCTTCTGCAACCACTAAAAGAAAATAAGATATGCCTATAGGTTGGCAAAAATTAAATATAAGAAACATTGAATAACAATCTGGGATTTTGAGTTTTTGAAAGGTGATTTAAATACATTATATATTATTATATACTTTGTGATTATTTCATTATAAAGTCTATATCACGGTTGTCAGTTATTCAGTACAATGATACCTTGGTATTCAACTGCTTTGAAACTCATCGAATGTGGTACTCAATGCATTTTGACATGAAAATTTTGTCCCAGTACTCATTGTTTATTTGGTACTCAACGCACAAGTTAGAACTTGTCGATGTCAGGTACCTTGTGACTCACTACATTATTCCTTATGGGAAAAATTTGTTTGGTACTCATTGTTTTTGATATCTGATCCAGGAACCAATTAACAATGAGTACCAAGATACCACTATATTTGAAGGCTATAAGCTGACCAAGGCAAAAACGATAGCATATCCTCCTCTCTCTCTCTCCTCTCTCCACCCCTCTCTTTTCACCAAAATATCTAATTATGAACTGCACTCATAAATTTCTGCTGCATCACATGGCAATACTTTCATTGTCCAAAATAGTTTTAAATCCCAGCTATGCAATTATCTTCAGCCCTACTGTTCCAAAAGTGCTTTTTCCAAAAGGCAACAGGACTTTCTTGGTGTTTTCTTTGAAAATGTTTTGCTTCTCATCCAAGAATATACTTCAGTTTAGTTCTTCAGAACTGAAGAAGTTTCTTGGATGAGAAGCAAAATGTTTTCAAAGACAACACCAAGAAAGTCCAGTTGCCTTTTGGAAAAAGCACCTTTGGTATAACCATGACATGGGAGTCTATGACAATTCACCACGGCCAACTCACCATGGCCAACTCACGACGGCTAACTCGCCACAGCCAACTTGCCACGGCCAACTCACTGCAGGACAACTTGCCATGGCCATCTCACCACAGGACAACTTGTTGCGGGACAAGAATTACACTAATATCAAAGAAATGGTGGACTAGAATCATTAAAGAAGGGATGCAAAAGGAGGGACAGAATGAAATGTGAATGGCAAAAATTAAAGTAATTTTTATTTATTTTAAATAATTAAATATAATTGTTAAATTATCCCACGGCAAGTTGTCCCACGGTGAATTAGCCACAGTGAGTTGTCCTGCAGCAAGTTGGCCATGATGAGTTGGCCTCAGGGAAGTTGACCGTGGCAAGTTGGCCATGGTGAATTGGCTGCAGCAAGTTGGCTGTGGCAAATTGTCCCATTTCCATGACATGGATGATTGAGAATCTCTCAGTTCTCCATAGACATTCAGCCTTATTGATACTAATATTCTAGGAGCTGGCAAAGAATATTGTAGCCACCCAAAGTCATGATACCGGTAGTTTGAGGCAGCCTATCCATAGGCTGCATAAATCCCATTAATAAATACAGAGCCAGCAAGTGTTCCCTTTAGCCAGTGAATAGGAGATTGTAAAAATCACCATGCTGTCAGTGCCTTACTGTCTGTATTATAGCAACTATTGGAGTATAAAGTATGTTGCCCTAGCTTTATATAGAAAAGGGGGAAATAAATTGCCAGCCTCTCTCCCCCTATATTCTCAGTATGTATTGAATGTATTTAGCTGTCTGTATGTATTGAATGTATTTAGCTGTCTTAAACAGAATCTGAGTTTTAGGTATGAATTAAAAGACTGTCAAGGTAGTTTTCTTCCTTTATCTACCTTCTTGTTTAAAGCTATAATAATGGCAAGACATCTTAGTTTTGCAACCAGATGCTTTTCCCAGTGGTAGCAACGAGGGCTGCAGGCTTTAGTGAAGAGTTTTTGTATAAAGTAAGGAGGGCAGTGCTTTGCTGGAGCCCAAAGGAAAAAGGTTGGCATTTAAATGGCAGGCAGAGTGGGGCAAGGATACAACAAATGCTCCAGGATCACAAATTGTGAAAGAAGACGTTTTGCCATTTGAGTTGTATCATGCTTGAACCAGAAGTAAAATGTGGCTCAGCTTCCCAAAGCAGGCCACTTTATAAGAACACAAAATGTGCTGATCTGGATTGGAACACAGATTTGATATAGGAGAGGCCCTATTTGAAAATGTTATATGGTTATCATCTGATTGATACATTGATCTATCTACGTCTTGGGGAGAAAGAGGCTCATAGACATTAAATGTATATATCTATTTCTGAAACAAAGAAATCAGACAGCTGCAAGTTGCAAGACTGATTGCTTGGCAGTTTCCAGAATTAAAATGGAGAGGAGGAAAAGAGTTAATTGCTGATCTTCACCAGCTGTTATGAAGATCTGCATACTCAGCATTTGTGGCTCTGACGGAATACTTTAAATTGCTTTCACACACTTCCCCTCTTCTCTGTGTTTAGAATTTCAGAGCCTTTAGTATTCACAGATGAGCTTGCTAACAACAAACAGAACCATTTGCTGCAACAAGCCATGGAACTTTCGCAGTAGAGCATGAATCCTAGACGTTATATTTTTGTCTTTAAAAGCGACTGATTTACATACATTCCTCTTAGCATCTGTCTCCTATCTGACTGATCTTCAAATTCCAAGCTGCTTTGACCCTGTTCCACATGAGCGCTCACTCCTGGGGACTAAATTAGATGAAGAGCCACAACTGTTGAATTGCCCATTGTTTCCCTTTCTACAGCCAGTGTGTAATCTGAGGAGTATAAAAAGTTCAATTATTTGTAGATCCTGGCTCATGAGTACTAGTAGTGAAATCTCCTAAGCAGGAAGCTAGTCCATTCTAGCTAGATGCACCTGAAACAATTTCCACATGGAAATGATTAAGCATGGGGTTTCATGATCCTGTTGATCTCTTTGTCAGCAGCCTGACCAAGAAATTGCACCTAGGATGCTTATTGAGGTGCAAGTTATGCACTGGCTCTTTCCTGCCGTTCATTGTCATTGATCTTTTTCCTGTCTCTCTTCTAGCTATAGTCACTCATTGATACAAGTAGAAACATACCTGAATCTATTTTGTTGATGTCAGGGGAGTGCTAATGCAATTAAGAAATTTTAATTGGTTCACTGACATGATTGACAGTAGTTTATTGCTGAGTTATTTGGTAGTTTAAACATGGATAATTATATCCACTTTTCAGATCAGGAAAAATCTGTGTTGCATAAGAATAGAAACTTTGATTTTTATTTATAATCTAAGAAAGTTGGCCGCCTGCAGGATGTTGAAATGTGGTTCTTCCATCAGGCCTTGGGTCAGGACATTTCTTCCTCCCTTCCCTAGGGAAATTGGAGAGGAAGGGATTACAAGAGAGTAAGCAGGCACACAATGGGGAATCGTTGGGATGTTTGCATAGTGCACTCAGGGCTACTAGCACCACTGCATTACTTTCAACGTGTATTCTGTATTGTGTGCCTATTTACTCTCTTGTAATCCCTTCTCCAATTTCTCTGCTCAGCAAGGAAAAAAGAAAAAAAAGTCAGGGACTGGAAAATATGTGCTGACTATAATGGCGATTATGTGACCGAGGGATGCTGTGAAAGTTGCAAATGAGGGCATCATAAATTCTCATCACCTTCAACTGGGTGAAACAGTGCATCATGGGGCAACTATTTATTTTTTTCACACTGTTGTAACTTTGAACGGTCACTAGACAAGGCAGATAAGCAAGGATTACCTGTACTGTATGATTGAGTTTACAACCCTATGATTATACAACTTCCTTGCTATGTTTATTTACTGCTTTGTTTTACCTTGTGAAAGCTTTATTTCTGTTAGCCCTGGAGTTAGAATCATTCTGCTGCTGCTGCATCATACAAACGAGGGGGCTCTCCCTAATTTTTTCAACAAACAAAATACAAGTCAGAGTTGCCATTCTTCTGCTTTCCAGATTTTTCAATGATGGCTGTTTTTTTTTCTTAGACATCTTTAAACGATTGAAGCCTATGTAAGTGTTTCAGAGTGCAACAAATGTATCCCCCTAATTTCTAAATTTTAAATCTCGTGTCTGTTTTGCATTCTGATTTTGGTATTGGCATGTGCAAAGATACTTGGCCAAAATATCTCCCCAAACACAAA
The DNA here is from genome assembly GCA_003457575.1 of Thermophis baileyi. Classification (NCBI taxonomy): domain Eukaryota; kingdom Metazoa; phylum Chordata; class Lepidosauria; order Squamata; family Dipsadidae; genus Thermophis; species Thermophis baileyi. Next base: position 2,758,855 of record QLTV01012198.1, on the reverse strand, counting down.
ATTTTTCTTGTCTTGTGCGCAGTGAAGTTCTAAAACATGTTTTTCGTAAAATAAATAGCACTATAATGAATACATACTATATTGATCACATCAAACAGCTTCAAACTTGCATTTTCCAGATGAGCATCCCAGTAAGCTTTCAGTTTGTATATGTAGTGGAACATAAACACATTTGATTTATATATATAAGCATTGTGTGTGTGTGTGGGTGGGTGGGTGGGTGTATGTATCCATATATTTATATGTCCATGGAGGTAAGTACTAAATTAAAATTAGAAGTATACATTTGTCAAACCTGCTACATTAGATTCCAACTAATTTAGGATATCAGATTTCTTTTACTTTTTTTCTGGAACACTCTGCTGTTGAGTAAAAGCAACGCTATCTCTTCCCTTTTGCAAACGTCTTGCAAAAGGGAGGAAATGCAATTGTCTTTTGCTGTGTAGGATTATCCAAATAAGCCCCTGAAGTCTTTTTGTATATGTCAGATGTGAGTAATGGAGATACTAGTCTGTAAATGTTTAATCTACCAAGCATAAGAAAATGATCAACAACCCAGCTCTGGTGCCTTAGCCTTATAAATCTAGCTGTGTAAAGAAGCCTACTGCTGAGTATGGCATTTGTGGACTATTGGTGCCCTGGTGACCATAAGCATTTTACTTATTGTATATTGTTAAGGTATACACTTAAAATAAAACTCTTCTTTCTGCAGCAAATTGTTCCATTTTAAATATACAAGTTCGAATGGAATGTATGAATGTCATGTTATACCAATATATTGTACATCTCCTAGGGCAGTGATGGCGAACCTTTTTTGGTTCGCGTGCCAAAAGGGTGTGTGTGCACATGCTAGCGCGTGCACACGTGCCCACACCCATTCCCTCCCCCCACGCATGTGCACAACCCCCCACGCTGCCCCCTGTGCATGCGCACAACCCGCCCCCCGCGCATGCGCAAAGGCCTCACTAAAGCCTGGGATGGTGAAAAATGGGCAAACGGGCAAACCGGAAGTTTGGAAAAACAGACTTCCAGTTTGCCCGTTGGCCCGTTTTTCGCACTCCGGGGCTTCAGGAAGCTTCCCTGAAGCCTCTGGAATGCAAAAAACGGCCCAATGGCAAACCGGAAGTGCGTTTTTCCGAACTTCCGGTTTGCCCATTGGGCCATTTTTTGCACTCCGGGGCTTCAGGAAGCTTCCCTGAAGCCTCCGGAGGGCAAAACGGCCTTCCCTAAGGCCGAAAATCAGTTGGCCAGCGCACGCATGCGCGCTGGAGCTGACATAGGGCAACACTTCGCGTGCCCTCTGATATGGCTCCGCGTGCCACCTGTGCCACAGGTTCGCCATCACTGTTCTAGACTGTTGTCAGGTTCGGGAGTTGGTTGCTGGGTATGAGGTGAGTTTGGGTGTATTGTGTTCTCCTTTCTCAATAAACAGTTCTAATCAGTGAGGGACCAAGGATCCAACTTCTGCCCCTTTTTGTTTAACATCTACATGAGACTGCTGGGTGGTTCACTGGTTCATAATTCAGTCTTACCAATATGCAAATCATACCAAGTTGTACCTCTAGACCCCAAGCTGGATAACTGATGCCATCAATACCCTGGACTAGTGCCTAAAGCTGTGTGGGCCTGGATGGGAAAGAACAGATTCAATGTTGCCAAGCCTGAGTCGCTATGGGTTTTTAGGCCCCTTGCATCTGATGGTGTAGATGGGGTTGCACTTCCCAATCTGGAGATCCTTCAGACTCGAAGAGCAGTGGCAGCTATGGCCAAGAGGGTATTTGTATATCTTCATTTGGAGTTCTAATTGTAGCCATTCCTGGATTAGGTAGCTTTCCAGACAATTGCTCTTGCCTTAGTCACCTCATTGGTGGACTATAACAATATGTTGTATGTGGCTCTGTCCTTGAAGATCACTCAAAAACTACTGCTGGCTTATAGTAGTAGTGCAGGCTGCACGAATAGCAGTGCAGGCAGTGTTGTACATGTCTCATCATGCCACTTGATAACACTGCTCCGCAAGCCACAGTAGTTGCCAGTAAGCTTCCACATACAATTTAAGATGCTGGTTGTCATCTATAAAGTCCTCCGTGGTATAGGATCAGGTTATTTGTCAGATAATGGTTTCCATGGTTTCTGCCTGTCCAGTAAGATCAGACGTAGTTGGTATGCCTCAGATTATCTCAATTAAACAATGTCAGCTATCCCTGTTGCGACAACTTCCCTCTAGAATAATATCCATAGTGTTCCCACTTTGACAAAGTTTCAGAAGTCTTTAAGAACCTGACTGTACGCCCAGACCTTGGGGCAGGGTGTTTTTAGAACCCTGATTGATTGGCTGATATGTACTTTATCCAGATAGTAGATTCTTTTTATTTGTTTTTATTTTAAGTGTAAGCCTCCCAGAGTTGTTCTGAAATCAAGCAGCTTCTAAATAAATAAATAAAGCATTGTATTAAGTTAGTTATTTAGTTAATCAAATGGTAATGTTTTTCTTTTGTTCTTTTTAGCTGTTTGGGCTCAAGCCAAGATATCTTTCACTAAAGAGCCATATTCTCAGGATGCGTTGCATGGTCGTGGTGCCATTTTGCGCTGTGAAGTGAAAGACCCTAGAGACATTGAATTTGAGTGGTTACAGAATGGGGAACCTATTCAGGACACTGAACGGCGTTTCAAGGAAGGGAGCAACCTTCAGTTTGCATCTATTGATCGTCAGCAAGATGGCGGGAACTTCCAATGTGTTGCCAGGAATGTAGTTAGTGGAGAAGAAGCTCGGACAACAAATGCGTCTTTCAACATAAAATGTGAGCATTATCTTCGTTACTAACATATTCTGATGTTCCATCACCTGTCAATATGGAGAGAAAAGGGAAGATATACAACAAATGTGTTCTTTAAATACGCCAACTTGACTTCTGCAGCAAATGCACTCATGCACCAGGAAGCATTGGTTAACCAGAACTCTAGTATCTGCATATGAAAAATATTGGTTTGCATGGACAGCTCAAATCCTTTTGTGGTAAAACTTGAAAGGAGCATTGTTCATGAAGAATATAGTCTATTTACCATTTCATAGTCAATGTCTATTCAATACTAATGCAGTTAATGAAAACAATGCTAGTAATAAAGTACAAATATAAGGTTTGATACATGTCAGATGTTACTAAACTATATGGCTTAAATTAACAGGGCACCATTTACATAACTCTAATTAATATGTAATTCAAAAAAACAAAAGGATGGAACCCATAAAGTAAAAGCAGAAATTGCATGAAAATATATAAAATATTCATGGACAGAACAACTCAATGAAACATATTTATTATTTATTTTATTTATTAGATTTTTATCTAATAAAGGTAACTCAAGATGGCGAGCATACCTAATACCCCTTCTTCCTTTTATTTTCCCCACAATATCAACACACTCAGGTGGGCTGGGCTGAGAGAGAGTGACTGGCCCAAAGTCACCCATCCAGCTTTCATGCCTAAGAACTTGTCTCTGGGTTTCTAGGCCAGTACCTTAACCACCACAGCAAACTGGCTCAGATCTGTTTTCTTGTACTTACATTTAAACTGCATTTTCTTTCAAACTAGTTCTAATGTTGACTAATAATAATGTAACATATGTGTTAGAACAGTGGTTCTCAACCTTCCTAATGCCGCGACCCCTGCCCTGTTGCCGCGACCCTCTCCCCGCCCCCTCCCCGCGCGCAATGAGGTGACAAAGGGGGCATGGCACCAAGATGGGCTAGTGCGCACTTAGGTGACCCCTGTGAAAGGGTCGTTCGACCCCCAAAGGGATCGCGACCCACAGGTTGAGAACCGCTGTGTTAGAAGAAGAATTTTTTTGACCTGGAATCCTTTTTTCCTGTGGGTTAGCCAAAAAGTTTTTTCTTTATTGTGCGCTGCCAATTATGGCAGTGTAACTAGTTGCAAACCAACATACAAAACATTCTGAATGTTATGATACATATTCATCTATGTGCCTTAAATTAGTTTGGAGCTGGAGTTCTTTCATGTATATTACAGATATATTGTATATCTGTAGAAGTATATACTTATACTTAACATTCATTATAATATTAATAAATTAAATTCAAAAATATATTTAACTTATAACTGTTGTTCTTCCTCAAGTCAGCAAAAGCTGTTATAAAATAAAATGTCTTCTGTTTTGGTCTGATTCAGAATTTGCTCAGAAGATGCTTATTAAAGTAACCTTGTGGGGGATGGAAACATCTTAATTTAATCAGAGTCTGGATGCTGCCTGACAGCTTTTAGCTACTGAAAGAATGTGTGCTATAGATAAAATATATAAATGTCATGATGTCCAACTGCAGAACTTTCTCAATGGCAGGCAGTTATTTTAGAATACTGTTGCATCTTTTAGATTCTAAAATAATGTTGTGTATGGCTTTATTTTCAGTAATGCAGAGTACCTGAAAACCAAGGTCCTAACTTGGGCTGAGTCAGCTCTTTGAGTCAGATCAGTGTTACATCTACAGTTAATTCCATTCTTTGTTTAGGGTGAGCCAAGCTAAAAAAGAATCATGGGAGATTTTCAAAGAGCCAGACATAAGCAAATGAGTCAGTTCTGCATCTTGGCTGTCAGTTGGGTTTAGCACTCCAGCTGTAAATCCTCCTACCTGGTATAGTTAACATTTGTCTTTCTCTACTCTTTTCTTCCCAGCCCCTTAATTCTTCATTCTTAAAAATTGTAAGGAATATGGTAACCTATTTAATAGTTCCCATTGACTATATATTAACTTTCACCTGTTATCTCTATTTCATATTGTGACAGGAGAAAGTCAGCCTTGGGGATGTTCTAGGACTCAGAAATATATTTATAAACATTGGCATTGCCAACAGATTCTAAAGCTCATTCCATTTCTCACTATGCTAGGGAAATATGTATTGTTTTTGTCTAATATATGCAGGGGTGGGTTCCTCCCAGTTCGGACCGGTTCTATAGAACCAGTAGTAACATGGCAGCCTGGGTCGCTAGAACCAGCAATGACCCAGGCCTGCCACGCCCCCGAACCGGTTCTTTCGTTTTTTGCTTCTGCACATGCGCAGAAGCTTTTTTAAGCACTGCGCATGTGCGAAGCGCTCGCGAAGCGTGTGCTCCCACGCGTCACGTCACTGAGCGAACCAGCAGCGAAGAAAAGCAGAACCCACCCCTGAGTATATGGTTAATTCCTCTTCTGTTATCATGGTTTTCTGTTTGCAAATGATTAATAGGAAAGATTGCATTTTATCTGATTCCTTCTCTGTAAGGATTTCTTTAATAATTACATAAATACTTTTTTAAAGTTCCAAGTAAAGTTATAGACAGGCAGTAATGCTACCTTTTATGTAAGCAAGAGCAATACAAGTTACAGCAAAACAAATAATTCACTTGATTTTGCTTTTTCAGTGCCAGGCATGTGCAGTCACGCCAAGGTGAAAACAATTTTGTACTTCCATAGTGACTGATGAGTTCCAAAGTATACAAAAGGGCTGCGTTCTCAAACTGACTAATTTTTACTGTATTTTTGAAAGGGATTGAAACAGGAAAAGTTGTCTTGAAGAATCCTGTCAGAGTGGAGGATATACAAAGTTCTTCTCCAATAACGTTGCATTGTCATATTGATGGGCACCCACGGTGAGTCCCTACTTTGAAGGATTCGTGCTTATTTTGGGTAACTCTTCCTCCTCCATTCATTAGTGTAACTGGTCTCTTCCAATAAAATATTAGATGAATTTGAGTTGCTCATGCTCTGGTCACCTCCCGCATCTCCTGCAACACACTCGATGGGGCTACCCTTGAAGAGTATTCGGAAGCTAACACCACTGCTGGTGGTGCCAGTCTGCTTCCTGGTCCAATTCAAGGTGTTGTTATCACCTTTAAAGCCCATTATGGCATGGTCCAGGGTATCTGAGGAACAGTCTCGCCCCAGTGGGATTGGCTCCTCTCATTCACTCCAGCAGAAGAGGGCTACTTTGGGTTATGTCTGCCAAAGAACTTTGGCTGGCGGGATCCAGGGCAAAATCCTTTTCTGCTGCCCCCCCCCCCCAAATATTCTCCTATCAGAGGTGGGGTCGGCCTCCACACGCCTGGTCTGCAGGAAGAGCCTTAAAACCTGGCTCTGCCGACTGGCCTGGTGTCCCAGTAGCAATGCTCTATGCTACGGGTGGCTGAAGAGAAGATCCCCATTCCCACGTCACCTATCTTCTTGGTTTTTAATCTTTAATAGTTCATAATTTTTAATTTTTTGTATTTTTATCTTGTTAGCATTTTGTAAGCTGCTCACTCGCAGCAACAGTGAAATGGGCTGCATATAAATTTAATTAATTAAATAACTACATACTTAGAAGAGTTGATTAGCGCAATCCTGAACATGACAAAGGAGGGAGTAGCACCTCTGATGCCTGAATGCCCTTTGCTAATGGGAAGATGACATAGGTTGGGAATACACAAGGCTATTGTTTAACACAATGTTTGCTAAAAGTTTTGTTTTAAATCTATGAATTTTCATCAAAATACCCACATCCACATCACAGATTTTGGTGTAAAGAGGTTGTGCATTTATTAGTTGTTTGCTAAGTAATTGCTCTTTTCATGATACTGACCTTTTAAACTGTGTTTCATAGCCCAACAAGTCAATGGTTCCGAGATGGTGCCCAAATTGTAGATGATCGCACAATTTACTCAGTCAATAATAAGGAGCGGACCTTGACCTTCAAGAGTGCCAGCCCAGATGATAATGGCATTTATTACTGTTGTGCTCGGAATGCTGTAGGCACTGTATGCAGCCGAAACAACTTCACCCTCAGTATTATAGGTAATTGGCATTTGTGCTCTTACGAATGTCTAATCTTGAGAAAGTCTCAAGCGTTTTTGTGTTGAATATGCTTCATGTTGGCAATCTGTTGATTCAAGCGGATTCTGCCTGTTTTATTTGGGGCCATTCCCTTCAGTTTAGTCTCTTTCCTATCACTCCTCAGCCCTTTTTTGGCTACAAGAAAGGCTGGAATCCCAACTTGTACCGCCCAGTTTTTCTCGTTTTTAAATGTGTTGGTCAACTGGCTGGTTTAGAAGGCTTGATACCATGAAACTGACCAGTTTCTTTTGGGATTAATCATGTAGTTAAAACCGTAATTGAAAGAACCCAGCTCTTGTAATTCTGTAGCCTCTGTGGTTGGGAATTCCCTTCCCAATGGCTGTGACTCTCGGGGAAGCCTTATTGTGTATTAAAGCTGTATGGACAGTGGCATAGCACAAGTTTGTTCCTGTTGCATGGCAAGGGCATGCTGTGGGGGGCAAGAAGATTAAGAGTGGCTTGGTTTTTTGCTGGCTCTGGGGTGGGAGGGGAACATGGCAAAGCAGGCATGTAAATGTGGTTTTCTTTACAGTGGAAGGAAAAATGTTGATTTGAAAGAGAGAATCCAGATGATGAATTGATTTATTCTATTCCTTTTCCCTGTCAAAGATGAAAGTTTCCCCCACCCAGTGATAGTTCCTGAGAACCAAATTGTCAATAAAAATGAGGAGGCTATGTTCCATTGCAAGTTCCAGGCTGTGCCACCACCCACCCAAGAATGGCTATTTGAGGATGACTCCCCAATTCAAAATCGGAGCAGGTAAGTATAGCTCATTTAAAAATAGAAGACTGTGGGGATAGAAAGTCACATGGCAGGTATATTTTCTTGAAATAAAAATGAATTGCTATTATTGTTTGGTACTGATCAATGATCTATCAGGCTGCTTTTTGTTACTATGGGCAAGGCTTTCGGGATTCGCTCAACAATGGAGCTTTCAATCACATTATATTTGGCAGAAAGATGAATCTGCTGGTGGCCAGAATGGTTTCCAGTTCTTAAAAAATACTCAGCATTGCCTATTTATCACCAGTCAGTTGGCTATAGCAGTAAATACTGTGGTGAAGGTTGTCAGAATAGTGAATAGTGCTACTTTATGGAGGCATCCATCTTTGCTGTAACTATCTTTTCATTGTATCAGCTCAATACATCTTTTCTCCCTGTTCTTTCAAAGGACCATCATATTTTCCAATGGCTCTTTACTAGTAACTCAGGTGAAACCACGCAGTGTTGGAGTCTATAAATGTGTTGGCCGTGGACAGAAAGGAAAACCTGTAATCCTGGAGGCAACCCTACAACTAGCAGGTATGGGCTTGTATCTCACAGAGATTCTGTGGAGTTTGGTAAGTTTTGGGCTGAAGGTTCTTAGTTTTACCATACTTTCAGGGTGGAAAGAGCTAGCTACCCAAAAATTTGGGTATCATACAAATGATAAATTGTTGGATATCGTCATATTCAGATATGTAATTAAGGCTTATCCTAGCACATTTCGTCCAAATCACATATCAACATTGCTGGATTCTAAAATGTACATTCTGTTTTTTCATAGAAATTGAAGATTTTTCTCAAGTATTTGACCCCAAAATTGTCATAGCCAATAAAGAGCAACGTGTAACCTGTGTGGCTCCTCGTGGGATCCCTGAACCCCATATTTGGTGGGAGAGAAACAATGTTCGTATCCCCACTACTGGAAGAGTTCACCAAGAAGCAGGGGACCTTATCTTCACCACTATTGTAGAAAAGGATACCGGAATATATACTTGCCATGCAGTGAACAAGGCTGGAGAAAAAAAACAAGATCTTTCCATTACAGTAGCAAGTAAGCTGGTTCCATTATGAACATGTTGAAAGAACAAAAAGTGCAGTGAATTTTCAATATTCTTTGAGTTGGGATGGTAGTTAAAGAGAATAAAAATTAACTCTAAAACTTTTGAAGAGAACTTGGCCATCAGGAGTGACATGGCTAGGTTCTCAAAGCTAAATGAACCTGGTGCTGCAACTTAGATTTATGGTCTTTATCATTCTGTCAATTTGGCTTAGGACTTTTTTTCAAGAAACAAATGAAAGGGTCTCTTCAGAAGGCCCATATAGGATGGATGGCATATGATGCATAGCAGAATCTTCTGCTATTAAGTCAATTCTGATTAGTAATCTTTCTTTTTCTGTTATCTCTTTCCAGCAAAGCCAGAATGGGTGGAAAAGCCCAAGGACAGTCAGCTAGAGGAGAGTAAACCAGGATACCTTCATTGTTTCAGTAAAGCCTCTCTCAAGCCCACTGTCAACTGGTTTCGTAATGGAAATCCTATTTCAGAGGTAAATTATCAAAGATCTTTTACTGTCTGGTGGAACAAGTTGTCTAGTCATTTTTCTGCTTAATCTTTACTCCTTTTTATTATACTTTTAAGGCACCTCAGGCTTCCTCTCCTACTAACACAGTTCTCATAGATGCTTCCATTATATTGAGAGTATGACTTTTCTTTCTATATTGTACTTTAAATTCTCTTAATTTAACATTTCTGTATATTTCTATATTTTGACATTGAGCTATGCTTTTCTCTAAATCAGGGGTCGGCAACCCATGGCTCTGGAGCTGCATGTGGCTCTTTGGGCCCTCTGCTGCGGCTCCCTGCCCCTTAATGGGTTGGTCCCGCCCTTCACCCCTCTTATTTCTTTTTTGGACTCCAGCCCGAAGCGGCAGGAAGCAAAGGCTGCCTTACACGCAAATGTGGCACGAAGGCAGGTACAGGGCCGCTTAGCTCCTGCACTCTCCTCCCCCTCCTCCTCTCGTGACCCTCTGGCCGGCTGTGGTTGAGCCGGGAGTGTGAGCACGTGCGGAGAGACCTCCTCAAACGAGCGCCAAAGCTCAGGAAAGGCGCGTGCGGGGTGGGCGGCCACTCATTTAAGGAGGGTCTTAACAGGAGCTCCGCAGAGGATGGGTGATGCAACAGGACAATGACCCAAAGCATACAAGTAATTCAACAAAACAATGGCTTCAACAGCACAGAATATGCCTTCTGGAGTAGCCCAGTCAGAGTCCTGACCTCAACCCGATTGAAATGCTGTGGCATGACCTTAAGAGAGCGATTCACACCAGACATCCCAAGAATATTGCTACACTGAAACAGTTTTGTGAAGAGGAGTGGTCCAAAATTACTCCAGATCGTTGTGCAGGTCTGATCTGCAACTACAGGAAACGTTTGGTTGAGGTTATTGCTGCCAAAGGAGGGTCAACCAGTTATTAAGTCCAAAGGTTCACATACTTTTTCCTCCCTGCACTGTGAATGTTTACATGTTATCTTCAATTAAACCATAGCAACATCTAATGTTTGTGTAGTATTATTTTAAGCAGACTGTGTTTTTCTATTGTTGTGACTTAGATGATGTTCAGAGCACATTTTATGACCAATTCATGCAAAACTCCACGTAATCCCAAGGGGTTCACATACTTTTTCTTGCAACTGTATCAAATATGCTGTTTGGGAAGGGGTATATGTGTACCCACAAGAAAGCCAGCCCACACACATATTTCGTCGTTACTGACCAAAAAAAATTCACTAGTGGTGTTGCCCCCTTCAGTTTCTATTCTCTCTCATATACATGCATATTCATTTAAACAAGTGTGTGGTCTTGCAGTTAACAGTGGAATATGTCCTGTGGTTTTATAGATCAGATTCCACTGGCTTAATCCCATTATGCAATTAAAACCCTTTCATAAAACTGTAACAAAAGGGAGATGAACTTAAGCATCTGACACAGTGCTTAAAAAGCAATCATTGGAAGTCTCCATTTTAATTCTCTTCTTTTTCTGTGTACGAGATACATCTGAACATGGAGTCTTATTCTTGCAGACAAGAACTGACTAGACCTAATTGCAGAGGGGAAAGTGTGCTGGGTAGGAACCAGACACTTATGAAGGCACCTTTTAGCATTCTGTTTGAGGTCAAAAGGATGTAGACTGGATTAATACTAATTTATCTATAAAGCAGTATTTCAAGTTTTCTGTGTTTCACCTTTTGTATGCTAATATAAGGATTTGGTATTTGAGAGTGGGGGGTTAATAGTCTTTTAATTATTTAAATTTTGCATTCTCTTTTGTGAGATGTGTGAAAGCTGTTTTAAATCAACAGCTACAGTCTCCTACCCACTAGGAACAATTTGAGCATATAGCATGCACAAAAGCATTTTGTAATGGTGTTGTCTTTGATGTAGAAGCTCAATGTAGTCATGCTTTATGTCTTCACAATTTTCATGCTGGGCAGGATTCCCGCTTTGAAATTGCTGAGAATGGGACACTGCGTATTAACAGCGTGGAAGTGTATGATGGAACAATATTCAAGTGTGTAAGCAGCACTCCAGCAGGAAGTATTGAAGAACAAGTCCGTGTACATGTTCTGGGTACGTGCTAACAATAAGGCCTTTGCTTATTGCATGTGAAATTATGTCTATCTGTATTTGTTAGTTTAACCCCAAATCATATAACATGGAAACATATGCAATATATGTGTAAAATACAAATTATCAAAAGACAACCAAGCACCATAACAAAGCAACCAAAAGGGAACCCTTCTCAACTGGCCCCTTGTGGTTGGGGGAAAATCTAGCTCTTCATGACTTTCCTAAAGACAATCAGAGTTGGAGCCTGTCATATATTTTGAGGCAGGGGGGAGGAGATCATTTCAGAGAACAATGGCAACCACAGAAAAGGACATTTCCAAAATCCAATAAGATGGCAAGATTTAAAAGAAGGTACCTGGAGCATGGCTCTTATGTTTGGCTCTTATATTCCTGATGCTGCCTTGAAATTGAGAGTCTTTATAGACCTTGAAACTTCTCTTGGCCATACTCACATCTCTGCAATCCATGGAAAGAAAGCTTTCTTGCAGAAAATGTCTTTTTTAGATGCCTTACTTTGCTCTTTAAGCCTCTGACAAATGCAATTTCATTTCAGAAAAACTGAAGTTTACTCCTCCTCCTCAACCCCTGCAGTGTGTTGAATTTGATAAAGAAGTCACTATTTCCTGCTCAGCTACAGGGCGAGAAAAACCTGCAATCCATTGGATTAAAACCGGTACAATCTAAACATTGAAGGTTATGGGTGGGGCTGCAAGTTACACATTTTTTGCTTTTTGCAATAGATTTAATTACAAGAGGCATCTTTAACTTCTGCTTTGGAAAGAAATCAAATTAAATTGCCTTTTAGATTTGCCTTTTAACTTTTATTAATGTAGTTTTGAAATAAAATACTTCCCACATCTATTCTATGAACTAAAATTCCCCAGTATAGCTTTCTGCAACCTGGTATTCTGCTGACTGGGAATTGGGGGAGTTTTAATCCAAACTGGGTGATACTGGATTAAGTACAATGAATCTGTTCAAGTCCTTATTTCCTATTTAGTGCATTCTGCTACTTATGATCCAGTTTTTAATTTATTTATTTTTGCTCCTGGCCAGATGGGAGAAATCTGCCAGCCTGGGTCAGTAACAATTCTGGAAACCTGCACTTTCATAAAGTGACACGAAGTGATGCTGGAAACTATACATGTATTGCTTCCAATGGTCCACAAGGAGAGATCAGAGCAACAATTCAACTTACAGTGGCAGGTAAACATTGGGTGACAGAACTCCATGTATTGCTAGCATGATTAGCAATATGAGTGACCTGTTTAATTCTCTACAAGTCTCTGTGGGTCTTCAGTCCATTTATTTCTTTTCATATTACAGGTAGTCCTCGACTTAAAACCATTTGCTTAGTGACCATTCAAAGTTACAATGGCACTGAATAAAGTGACTTATGACGTTTTTCACACTTACGACCGTTGCAGCATCCTCATGATCACATAATCAGAATTCGGATGCTTGGCAAACTGGTTCATATTTATGATGGTTGCAGTGTCCAGGAGTCATGTAATCACCTTTTGCAACCTTCTGACAAGCCAAGTCTATGGGGAGGCCAGATTGACTTAGCCATGTTACTAACTTAACAACTGCAGTGAAAGGTTGTAAAATGAGGCAAAAGTCACTTAACTGTCTTGCTTAATAAACATAAATTTCGAGCTCAATTGTGATCGTAAATTGAGGACTACCTGTACCATAATGCATACATGTAGTATATGCTCAATCTGTAAATGAAATGTTCCTATCTCTAAATGCTAAGGGAAGACTAATGTTAAGGCATCTCAGGTAATAAAATACATGGGGAATGTCTGGGATGAAGAGCATCTTTGTGAGCCTTGATGATAAAATGTGGGGAAATGGCTTTCTCTCCTGCTCATCATAACTGCCACTATCTGATAATATGGTGAGTGTAACGGTCTCTGCTAGCTTGATGTTTGAGCAAGGTGTCCTTCAAAGACAGCTGGTCTCTCCTCAATGGTACCAAGAAACACCAGAGTCCAGTGGTGTGTAAATGGTTTCCTTTTCTCCTTTTAGTGTTTATAAGCTTTAAATTGAGGCCGGATGACACAACCGTATATCCAGGACACACAGCCATGTTTCAGTGTCAAGCTGAGGGTGACCCATTGCCACAAATCCAGTGGAAAGGAAAGGATAAGATTCTGGATCATGATGAATTTTCACCCAGGTATGGCTCTTTTTCCCCCCTTTGGCTGATTAGTTTACTTAAAATGTTAAATGAATAAATAAGTGTCTGAGAAAATGAGTGTGTATGTATTATGCATTAATTCAGGAAACTATAAAGAGTTTGGAAACTATAAAGTTATTTTTGGGCCCAGGCTCAGTTTTCAGTGTTCTAAATTTGCTTTTGCTCAGGAGAAGCTTCATACTTTTATTTCAAACACATGTTTTCAGAATATACTTGCAAAGAGTTGGAGAGGCCTACAACAAGCACAGGCTGCAACTTAAACAGTTTCAAATATACATTTATTTTCAAACTTAAATCTGTAGCACCTTTTTCTGATTTCCTTTACATATTATTTCTGTCAGAAAATATGTGGAACTTTGGAGCAAATATGTGTACAGACTGCAGAGTAGAATGTATGAGGATTCCTATTATTAGAATCTCATGGTATCTCAGTCAGTATCGTGGATAACCATCTGAGAATGACCATTGTCAGCCGTTAGGACTAGAAAAGCCATAATTTTAGGAAAAATGGGAGGGGTGGCTTGGAATATCTGAATTTTATATGGGGGTTATTGTAAAGTTTTGAAAAGTAAGATTACAGTGCTGTACAGATACATATGTTATCCATTATATGTTATGTATGTATGTGTCTATTGATACAGCACTCCCCAGGTTAAGAACAAGTTCCATTCTCTAACTCTGTCTTTAACCCAAATTTGTAGTTGGGTTGGAACGTGTACTTACAAACATGATGCCTGTTATTAAAAATGGCAGGCGGTGTGCTCCTTCAGTTCCTAAAAGCTGCCCAGGGCTTTTAGGAACTGCTGAAGCCACGCGTTTTTAATATGTAGCCCGTGTTCATCGGTTTTCAGCAGTTCCTGAAAGCGGTGCACAGCTTCAGCACTTTGTCAGCTTGAGGAAGGAGAACGCCATCCAGCATATTTTGCAATAGGCATCCCGTTCGTATCTAGCGTTTTCCTTAAGTCGGACAGGTTCTTAACCTGTGGACTACCTGAACCAGGGGTGGGTTCCTCCCGGTTCGGACTGGATCGCCCGAACTGTTAGTGACCCGCTGGTGATGTCACGGATCCGGTTCGGTCGGTGCCAGTCCGTGAGCGCCGCCATCTTTTTTGGGGAATTTTTTTGTGGATTTTTTACTGTTTTTCCTGTTCTGCTGCTTGAAAAAGGGCCCTCCCGCCCGCCCCTGGGTTTATACTGACCTTTATTCCTTTGCCCGAAGCACAGCTGATCAGCTCCTCAGCTGTGTTTCGGGCTGATTGCAGCTACTGAGCATGTGCGGAAGCAAAATTGCGTGAGGGAACGCGCGCGCAAGCGGAGCGCACCCACGCACGCAAAATGTCGCGATGCGAACCGGTGGGGAAGGTAAGTGGAACCCACCCCTGGCCTGAACCCACAATACAGCTACATAATTTAGCATCTAAAAATTCCAGCTTTCACATTGTTCTTTAGATACTTTTACTTGAAAAAATGTAGACAGTGGCTGGAGAAACCATGTTGTTCAGTGGAAAAATAGAATGAGTGATGTAAATGATATACAAATATATTGAATTAATGGAATATATGCAAGTGACAGAAATACATGCATAAACATTTGTACAGCAACCTGTAATATCCTTGAAATTCATGCAATTGCAGCAGCCAGTATGAAATGCAAGTTCTATAAATAAGACTTCATAAAGAGAACAAAAGAGAATGTATTTCAGGGAGAGAAGTTAAGCAGCAACCATAAGAGCACCCTAGAAAACCACATCATCATTGCCAGAGTATTTTTGTCTATTCATTCTCTCTTCTCCTTTTCGTATCTTTATTATGTAGCTTTTGCTCTTGAACTGCTGTGCTTTTAAGGAGGCTCTTTCCTCTGTTTTAATCACCTTTTACATCTCCTGCTTGCAGTTCCTTCTCCACCTCATGTTTTGTGAAAAAAAGTTCTCTCTCTAGCTTGTGGCACAACTCTCCCCAGAAACTCACACAATAGATGAACAATTAATTGCTCTGTCCCATTGCTGTCTTGTGTACGAAGCCATAACCAGTATTTACAGTTGATCAAACATTAGGCAGATGCTTCTTGAAAATGCCTCAAGTGCTGCATCATGGATGTTTTGACACAGAAAAAATAATAACATGTGCCTCACGTGTCTTATGCTTTTCAAACGTAAAGTTCAACCTCTGTTGCTCCCAAAAAATCTCTGGTGGTTGAAGTTTTGTACTTAAAACTTTGGAGAGCACATAACATTTAAATGGTAACCATTGTGAAAAATAAATCACATTTGTGTGAAAGGAGATTGGAATTTATAGAATAGATTAGATCCATTGTTTGGACACAGAGCTGGAACTCAAGAGTTTAAGCTACATGTAGAGAGAGAAGAATTAGAAATGTAGAAATAATTTCGTTTTCAAGCTGATGAGGCTTCTTTTAAAAAATCTTAAGACTTTCACTGCAGGTGGTCCTTGACTTACGACCACACTTGAGCCCAAAATTTCTGTTGCTAAGTGAGACAGTTGTGAAGTGAGTTTTGCCCCATTTTACAACCTTTCTTGCCACAGTTGTTAAATTAGTAACACAGTTGTTAAGTGAATCTGGTTTTTCCATTGACTTTGCTTGTCAGAAGATCACAAAAGATGATAACATGACCCAGGACATTGCAACCGTCATAAATATGAGTCAGTTGCCAAGCGTCTGAATTTTGATCATGGGACCGTGGAGATGCTGCAATGGCCATAAGTGTGAACAATGGTCATTTCACTTTTTTCACTGCCATTGTAACTTCGGATGGTCACTAAATGAACTGTTGTAAGATGAGGATTACTTGTATCCTGTGAATGTCGTATAGTGATCATATCCTTCGGAAGTCTTGATAGGAAAAGCCGAGAAGGTTTACTGGATTGTTTTTCTTTTTACTCTGAAACACAAGAAACTACTGCAGTTATGCTATTGGTTAGCATTGCGTTCTTCTAAGTCTGTTTTTGGAAGAATTGTCATTTATCAGAAAATATAATTAGCTGCTTGCATTTTGGTTTAAAACGAATGATTGCTGGTAGGGTGGCATATCTGGAAAAAATGGGCTTGCCTGACAGATCAACTAAAGTTACTGGCAGGCAAGGCAATAGTTTAATTGCATGAACTTTCCCTACCCTCTGCTTGCTTTTCCATTTTTTGCAGGATCCAAATTATGACCAATGGCTCTCTAATAATATATGATGTCACCACTGCGGATTCTGGCAAGTATACCTGCATTGCTGGCAACAGTTGCAACATCAAGCACCACGAGGCCTTTCTCCATGTTGTTGGTAAGGATTATAGGTTTGATGGTGATCAGGCTGTAGCATTTAGAATGCAAGAAGGTGATTCTTCTGTCATAAATTCAGCATCTCCCTAGTAAAGTTTCTCAGCTCTTCTAGAAAGGAGTCGTAATTTCTGTACCTACATATTGTGAGTTTAGCATAGTACTATTACCGATTGTGGAAGGAGGCCAGATTATTATACTAGACAAGATGGAATTTAATTACATCTAACACTTTTCCTAATTATTCAAAAATAAGAAGTTTCCACATTTTATTCTGTGTTTATATATAGCTCAGAGATTTGAAGGAGAGGCATTTGCCAAGCAATTTTTATGTATTATAAGACAAAAACATATCTGATTATGTGGTGTTATATACTTAATCAGCATAGATATTTTAATAATTTTATGGCACATCTCATGTAAGGTTGGCATCTTATTTCCAGATTTACCACTTACCAACACAGAGCATATGCCCAACAGCCACACCCCCTATAAAATGATTCAGACCATAGGGCTATCTGTTGGTGCTGCAGTAGCATATATAATAATTGTGTTGGGCCTCATGTTCTACTGCAAGAAGAGGAGGAAAGCGAAGAGATTGAAGAAGCAGCCAGAAAGTGAAGAACCAGAGATGGAATGTCTGAATGGTAAGTTATAGGATCTTTTTCATGCCTTGAACAGAATGAAAGAGGTTTTTCATTCAGCTTAGGTTTCAGGGATAAAAGATGAATTAATTTTTTGGTGTGGCTGTTTATTATTATGAAGATAACAATTCAAATAGATCAAGTAATGCAATTCTGTAGATTAAATTAAGATATTGCACGGTCAGAGAAAATGTTAGAGATCTTTAAAAGAACCTTGGAGGTTCAAAACAGAAGTTAAATGGAAACTGACAAAAGTGGATAAGGAATATCCTAAACGCATGCAATTCTCAGTTCATCCCAGTGATACTTTTATATGATTTTCCAGAGCAGTTTAATATTTAGATGAAGAAGAGTTTGGGTGAGTTTATAGAGCTGCTAATTTGTAGTAGATGCATCAGCCACAGTTTTCCCATGTTTGATTTTGAAAATAACTGGTTTTCAGAGAATGCTTTTGTAAATTGTTCTTCTCAGGGGACACAAAATAAATTTAAAATAGCTTTAAATTGTTTTATTTGCAGGTCTGGGCATAAGTTAAAGTACATAATATTGATGGGGGGGAGGGTCCCCTTAAATTATCCTTCAGTTTGGAAAGTAGTTAAAGCACCAGACTAGGCAGGAGAATGTGAGTTCTAGTCCCATCTTAGCCATGAAAGCTGGCTAGGTGACCTTGGACCAGTCATCTTATCTCCCCCCCCATGGGGAGAGGTATTGTGGGGAAACAGGAGAATGGGGGAGTGCTATGTTTGCCACTTTGAGTTATTAAAATAATAAAGGCAGGATAAATAAAATAATATTGCTATGCAGATAGATGATTAGCTGAGTTTTTTTAAATCACTCCACCAGCCTTTAATATATTTTAGATGTTCCTGCAATCTTTCTTGTAAAAGGCTAATTTGAGTCATTGGCCCTCTGAGATTCTACGGGTGTCCAGAATATTCTATTAGTTTATCACTGGTAACCACAGTAACTACCTACCACCACCTTTGCTATTAGAAATTGTGACAAAATTCTGACCTGACTACTGAAAATTTATAAAGTAGCCACAAGAGGTCTCCAGCAGGTAAAACAAGTGCTAAAACAATAGCATCAGAGTTCAAGAACGCATTTAATGGGCGTCCTAAATCACATGTTTAGATGGCCCCCTAGTGACCAGAGTTAACTGATGTTAGGAACGGTAGTTTTGCAAATAAATACATTATCTACTTGCTACAAAATTATTCAAAGGATTTTTAATAT
The DNA here is from genome assembly GCA_003457575.1 of Thermophis baileyi. Taxonomy (NCBI): domain Eukaryota; kingdom Metazoa; phylum Chordata; class Lepidosauria; order Squamata; family Dipsadidae; genus Thermophis; species Thermophis baileyi. The sequence continues at coordinate 2,740,230 of QLTV01012198.1, read as the reverse complement.
AACAATAATTTTGTTGCAATTTATTTATTTTTTATTATACTTTAAGCCAAATTCTGAGAAGTAGCTATATCACCCAAACCAGATTTACAAGTAGTCCTTGACTTGTGACCATTTTAAAGCAACCATTTGAAATTAGGACAGCACTGAAAATAATGGCTCACAGCCATTGCACCATCCACATAGGTACATAAATATGATCCCAGCTTGGCAAATGTCTGGCATTTACGACAGTTGCAGCATCCCGGGTCTTGTAATTGCTATTTGTGATCTTCCCAGCCAGCTTCCAACAAGAAAAGTCAATGGGGAAGTAGACAGGGAAGGTCAAAACACGATCATATGATGTCTGACTTAACAACTGCATTGATTCACTTAAGGACTGCAGCAAAAAACAACAACTATAAAATTGGGTACAGTCACATGATGCCTTGATTCTAAATGTAGTCGTACGTTGAGGACTGCCTATGTCAGGGGTGTCAAACTCGATTTCATTGAGGGCCGCATCAGGGTTGTGTTTGACCTCCAGGGGCCGGGGTGGGAATGGCTGGGGTGGGCATGGCCAGCTCGATGTCACTCGTGTCGGGGGCGCCTGTGGTGGCCCAAGCACTCTGCCAGTGAAAACGGGCTCCCAAGCTCCATTTTCGGCTACGACAACCTCCTGCAACCCTCTGCCAGGGAAAACGGAGCTCCGTTTTTGCTGGCAGAGGCACCACGGGCCAGTCTTTCAATGTTTCCAGGGTAGCCCCGCGTTCCAGATCTAAGCACCCCGTCGGCTGGATCCAGCCCCCGGGCTTTGAGCTTGACACCCCTGACCTATGTTGTCTTTATAAAGATTAAGAAACATATCAACATATTAAAATAAACTTTTGTGGATGACATCAGAGATGTGAAATGAACTGAAGAAGTAGTGGCTATATCCACTGGTGGTATCCAAGTTGGTGGTCGAGAATGAAGCAGAGTGGTAGCCAACCTGTTGCCTATAGGTACCAATGTACTTACCCCCAGGCACATTTCTTGCTCCCTGCTAGACTTCCTGTTCTATTTGACCTTTAAGTTAAATTAAAAATGAAAAGGAAGCTTCAGTGCTGGAAAATAGAGCACTAACCTCTAGCATAATTATTTATAGGAATGTTTTAGGACCCACAAAGATCAGGTTTCTCTGAAATCTGTCTTAGCTTTTAATGCTCTACATTTTACAATCAATACTTTGTTTCAGGAGGATCCTTAGCATGGAGCTTTTAAATTCCAAACTTATGACACATCCTGGGAAGATTTTGACTTAACATTTTTTTTAAAAAAACCCTTTTCTTTCAGGGGGTACTTTGCTGCAAAATGGACAGACTACTGCTGAGATCCAAGAAGAGGTGGCTCTGACAAATATTGGCAGCAGCTCTGCAGTCAACAAGAGGCACAGTACTAGTGATAAAATGCACTTTTCTCGGTCTAGCCTGCAGACAATCACTCCTCTGGGTATGCTGTATAGCAGTCATTCTACTTCATATTTGCTTGCAGTACACATTCTGACCTCTCTTCTCCTGTTCCCAGCAATCCAGAATGTACTGTGATCTTAAATGAGATCTCTCTGGCTTTTTTCCCACTCCTCTAATTTTCTTTCCATCATCAGTTCTGTAACACTCTTGGGTCTATCCCAGTTCTATACTTTTATCAAATTATTTAAATGTATATGCAAATGAAATCAATTGTCCTGGCCTTGCTTCATTAAATTATGCATAGATATATCATGGACATAATCTTGGAGGGACATTTTTCCTATATGAGACAAAAGGGAACTCTTGCTGTTGGAAGAGTTTCAATTTATATTAAAAATCTCTAGATACTTCAGAGTTGTTTTACTGATTACTTAATACCACAACACAGATTTTCATTTTGCATTCTTCAGGCAGCTTTTGGAAAGTGTCTTTGCCTTGTAAGCAGTTAGGTATTGAATGCTTAATCTAAGCAGAGCTTAATCCCTAAATTTTCATGGGACTAAAGAGGATAGTCAAAAAATACCAAACAGAGAAGTGATCTGTAGTAATTTAAGTTGTACATATTTAAGTCTGGTTACATTCTGGTTTATAATTAAGCATAAGAACTGGGAGTTATGTCAAATATACCATGGAAGAGGTGGCATCTAAGAAGGAAATTAAAGATGTATGATGGGTGGTACCACTCAAATATTGGAAGATGCTGTTTCAAACATTCAGGACACTAAAGGAGAACAGGCAGAAGGCAGCCAAGTTTTGTGGCACTTTTTTTATTTCTTGCTGAAATAAGGCTTAACATATAAATGTTGATCTTTAAATATCTTCCCACCCCTCACCCCAAATTCCCAGCACTTAGTATTCCCACTCATTACCAAGCACTCTGGGTAGCACTGATTCCTTCAAATTCAAATCAGTCTTATCCTACTTCAGTAATTGCAGCCAAATACTGTTTCATAGTTTGCCATAATTTTTCTTCAAACATCTATGTATTTTCCATTTGGAAACATTTCAAATACAGCTGTCCATTTAGTCACTACTTTATAGCAATGTATTATATCCTCACTGTCAATTGATTCTTATTTCTGCCTTGTATTCATTATTAGATGGCAGAGTCATTTTAACAATATAGATAGTCATTATAATTGGACTCAAACTTTAACTTTTGAAAGTGTAATCACTACTTATGTATTATTCTTTCTTATACATTACATTACTACATTTTAACTAGATATATTAATCTATATTATAGTGTCTGTGCTAGTCTGTTCTTCTAAAGAATCATTTAATTATCTTATATAAATTACTTTACTATTAATTTTTATCCCCAAATTCTTAATCTTAAAATTTTATCTGCGTGGTAGTCCTCAACTTACAAACTTTCCCTCACTAAACAGTACGGCCATAAAATGTAATAGCATTGCTTAAATGCCACAGTCATAAATGCCAAAACAATGAGTCAGTAAGGAAGCTGAGGAAGTTGCAAATTCCAGGAGCAAGGGGATAGGTGGAGATGTGTGCAGAATCAGAGTGGGTACAGGAAAGGTGTTGTGTGGGATGGGGAAGCTAGTGGAGGGTGCAGGAGAGGCACTGTGCGGATCAGGATGGGTGTGCATCAGTGGTGAAATCCAATTTTTTTTTTTACTACCAGTTCTGTGGACGTGGCTTGGTGGGCGTGGTGTGGCTTGGTGGGCGTGGCAGGGGAAGGATACTGCAAAATCTCCATTCCCACCCCACTCCAGGGGAAGGATACTGCAAAATCCGCATTCCCTCCCCACTCCTGGGGGAAGGATATTGCAAAATCTCCATTCCCACCCACCTCTGGGGCCAGCCAGAGATGGTATTTGCCGGTTCTCCGAACTACTCAAAATTTCCGCTACCAGTTCTCCAGAAGCTGTCAGAACCTGCTGGATTTCACCTCTGGTGTGCGTGATAGGCCAGAACTCTGAGAACTGATCGTAGCCACCATTCATTCAATGCTGTCATTGACTTCAAACAGTTATTGAAGCAATTGAGAACTACCGGTATTGTTATATGATTTTATAGCTCATTTTATTCTAGTCAGTTTCTGTGCTATATAAGCTGCATTGATGTTCAGCAACTTAAATGTCACTTCTTTTGATTTGCTGGTCAGTGAGTGAAATCAGATGACTGACTGATTGACTAACATGTCTATTCCTCTGAGTAACATCACCAGACACACTTCCTATAGCCAACAGAAACCAAAAACAATTTAAGAGGCTGCACTTCTCCTAAAGCAGAGGTCTTCAAACTTGGCAACTTTAAGACTTGTGGACTTCAACTCCCAGAATTCTCCAGCCAGCATAGCTGGCTGGAGAATTCTGGGAGTTGAAGTCCACAAGTCTTAAAGTTGCCAAGTTTGGGGACCCCTGTCCTAAAGCATCAAATGTATAGCCAATGGGTTCTCCTAAGTCCATTTTTCTCATTAGAAACAAAAAAATCTTTGGGTCATCAAAAACAATCTATGATCTCAATCGATAAATGCGGGGCAGGGGAGTAGGTGTCTGCATCATACTCTCTCAGCCAACTCTGAAGTTTTCTTTGCAGCTCATGGCCTCAAATTTTTCAACAATATCCAAATCTATATTGTACTATATTCTCTGTGTACTATAGAGATGATTAGTAAGCTGCTCTCCTTTTTTTTTTTTTTTTTTTTTTTTTTAGGGAAAGGTGAATTTGGAGATGTTTTCCTGGCTAAGGCAAAAGGCATTGAGGACAAGGACACTGAAGTGCTTGTTTTAGTCAAGAGTCTTCAGTCAAGGGATGAACAACTACAGTTGGCCTTCAGGCAAGAATCTGAAATGTTTGGCAAACTGAACCACAACAACGTGGTGCGATTGCTTGGCCTATGCCGGGAAGCAGAGCCTCACTACATGATCTTGGAATATGTAGATTTGGTAAGAAATCTAATCAAATATTAAACTGCTGTATGTGTGCGGGTTTTTTTGTTTGTTTCTTTTTTAACAATAAGTATACAAGGTTGAAGCAGTATACACTTTATTTACTGTTAAGAGAAGACCTGTTGATTGAAATAAGTACAATAATGGATGCAGAGCTCTTGAGTAAGCAGCAGATTCGGACAGTGAGGAGGTTGGGGAGGAACATGGGCTAGTCCTGGAGTCTGGGGAAGGCTCTGACGAGTGCTCTGCGTTGGAGGCAGAGATGGGGCCAGGGCCGTCCGACAGTTATCAGCTGCCTTCAGAGTCAGATATCAGTGAGGCAGATGAACAGCTGGAGCCTGTTCCCAGTGTGCGCATGCACAGAGTTGCCAGACGAAGGGAACAGCTAAGGAATAAGGGTCGACTTGGGAGTAAGGCCACAGGTGGACGATGAATGGCCCCTCCCATAGGGAATAAAAGAGGAGTGAAAGGGGAGGGGTGTTTGCAGGAGACAATTAGTTCATTCCTGCATTCTTGCCAAGTATTGCGGAGTCTGAAAGATATCAGCTTGGCCACTCTCCAAGCCTGATAAAGGTTGGTAATTGTGAACTATCTTGAAAGACTGTGGGAGAGGAAAGACTTTGCTGGAGAGAAATTCACTGTACATTAAATAAAAGAGGTTTTATCGGGACGAGGAGTCTGCTTCGTGGTTTGGGAAAGCCTAGGTCAGAACAAAACCTGTGTCAGTTATGCTGTGGCTAATGAACTGATTATGTTTTTTTCTGTTTACTTTGGAGACAAAGGCCAATGGGTTTATATGGAAATTCCACCTTAGATTGGAGGCTGAAGAAGCTGGTCACTGGAAAGGGACTTCTATATTGAATATTTATTTATTTCTCAATTTCAATTCACTCAGGCAATTTACAGCAAAAACATAAAAACATTCATGATGAGAAACAAAACATCTATAGTAACACAACTCAAACAATAGCAATACCACTTAGACTTACTGTATATACCGCCCTTCACAGTGCTTTACAGCCCTCTCTAAGCAGTTTGCAGAGTCAGCATATACAACATTCAAACATCCCTGGTAGGCTTTGAAAGACAATATTTTAAAATTTAAGACATCAACCAGTAACAAAAAAAACATGATGGTATCCATTCTGTAGGGAAAATCTCTATGGAATAGCTCCATATTTAGTTGTTTCCTGAATCTTGGCTGGGCTAGGATAGCTGAGTAGGGAAAGCTGAATGTCTCTGTGGCCCTATTTCAGAAAGAGACATTTACACCCAGAATTCTCCAAATCAGGGTCCTTGGTCACAAATACAGAGTTTTTAATGATGAATGCTGACCTATTCCCCTAGCTTCAGTCCTGGCTTCAAAGTTGTTGATGAACCCAAAATCTGGGAGAAGCAGATCTCTAATAAGGCAACATTGTCTTCACCCAACTGGGTCTTGAGAATGCATGCTAACTCTGCCTGCTGATCCACTACTGTATACTGAATACTGTATGAACGTGGTGTTATTGCACATAATCCTGGTATTTATTATTAGCATCTTAAAATTACTTTATGTGATCAAAAGAGAATAAGAGATTTATAAGATGAATTGGTCTGGCTTCTTTTTGTCTCAGTATACTTTTGAATATTTCTGAAGATTTCCTTTCTGATTTCGTTACTGTTAGGGAGATCTGAAGCAGTTCCTGAGGATTTCCAGAACTAAAGATGAGAACCTCAAGCCCCAGCCCATTAGCATGAAACATAAGGTAAAATGGTACAATTGGAGAGTTAGTAGTATCTGAAACTAAAGAAGGCTGTAATTGTAGAGAAGAGTGAGTTAATTTGAAAGAGTCAATAATTATATCATCCAATTTGGTATGGCATTTAGGCTGTTGTTGCTAGGGTTATTTAAAAACAAGCCTGCATGTTGATTTTTTTATACAGAAAGTTGTTTACAGGTAGCTTCTGGCTTAATTGTAGATCACAAATGGACAATTGGCAAGCCATTGTGGGTCTTGATGATCTGTTCTAACAACCATCTATTAGTGACCTAAGATACCATATTTTTCGGAGTATAAGATGCACCTTTTTCCCCCCTAAAAAAGGGTGGAAATGTTGGTGCGTCTTATACACAGAATACAGCCATTTTTGGCCTCCCAGAACCCCGTCCTGCGTCCCATTTTTGCAAAAGATGGGCCCATTTTTCACAAAAACGGGGTGCGCAGAGGGTTTGGGAAGCCTGCAGAGTGCTCCTGGGGGCTGGGGGAAGGCAAAAACAATGGGCCGGTTTTTGCAAAAATGGCGTTCCCAGCCCCCAGAAGCACTCTGCCGGTCTCCCAACCCCCTCTGCGCACCCTGTTTTTCGCAAAAATGGGTGAAAAACAGGCCCATTTTTATGAAAAACAGGGTGCACAGAGGGTTTGGGAGGCCTGCAGAGTGCTCCTGGGGGCTGGGGAGGACAAAAACCTTTTTTTTCTTACTTACCTCTTCGAAATCTTGGTGCGTCTTATACACCAGTGCGTCTTATAGTCCGAAAAATACGGTATATTCATTTGTTTCTTCATTTAAAAAATAAAGCATATGAAAGCACAACTCTGGAAAGCTCACAACAATAATGAAATTACAAACCATAAAACCATAAACATAAAAAATAAAAACCAAAAAATACTAGTGCCGCAATCTTCTCCTAGGATGTCGCAGCAACTAATCTGTAGGCTCCAATCACACTAGCTTACTCCCTGGGTGAAGAGCCTGGCCTGATGGCCTTCTAGATGTCTAAAAGGATGGGGTCTGCTGAATTGCTGGGAGAAGGATGTTTTGTGGACTGCTATGGAAAAGACATGCTTTTTAGGCCCCTCTACATGGCAACATTTCAGGGGAGGGACCTGGACTGTACCTACCTTAGCCAAACTGGTGGGACAGGCAGATACTTACGTTAGTCCTACAAATAGCCTGGTCTTATGCCATGTAGGCCTTTAAAGGTGATAACAAACACTTTGAATTGCACCCGGCAGAAAACTGGGAGCCAGTGCAGCTTGTGCTACAGTGATGTAATGTGAACAAACCTAGAGGTGCTCAACACTGCACATGCTGTTGCATTTTAGATCAATTGTGGCTTCTGAATAGTCTTCAAGGGCAGCCTCACGTTCAGCACATAGCAGCAATCCAAACAGGAAGTGATTATGCCACGGGTGACCATCAGCAAGACCTTCCGGTCCAGGAAAAGGGAGGACTTTATAGGTCACTAAACAACCCATTTCAGAGATATTTACTTATCTAACAGATAAACAGAGTGACCACAGGTGTAGGAGAGAAATTGGCCAAGTCAGGGGAGGAGTCAAATGGGGAGTTTGTCTAGAATCTTTACACAAGTTCAAGGGGGCAAAGTCCAACCCCACTCTTGAATGCCATTGAACCTTATCTAGTCTCAGGTGCAAATCATTAGTCTGAGTAAATTCTTTTGTGTAGGCTTGAGCAATGAAAAGCTAATTGAACTCTTAAAGTGGGGATCTGGTTGTTTGCACCTGATAACAGGTGGGCAAAAAGCACTGGGAGTGGGAATGACTTATGACTTCCCACCGGCTTCCTCATTGACTTTCCATGTGAGAATTGGCAGGGAGCATCAGAAATCATGGTCATGAGATTATAGCTGACCGTGGCGGCTCAGCAGTGTTGCAGGGGCCACAACATTGCCAATACAACTGGTCTGAAAATCCTTGAAATTTCAGTTCCACTGGAGTAATGTGTCCTAGGTTTTGGACACATTCTTTGAGTTTGCCATTTGAGGTACATTGACTCAAAAATGTTGCTTTATGATGCACCATTTCATCCAATTGAAGTTTACAAACAGACAGGAGAGTTTTAGTACTATATAGATTTACCAGTATCTTGAATTGAGCCTGGAAATACACTGATAACCAATGCAACTTGGAGACCAGAGGTGTAATGTGTGCTGATCAAGGAGCATGCATAACTGTCCTCATGGCTGTATTTTGCACCAGCTTCTGGATTCTTCAAGAGCAGTTCTATGTAGAGCATGTTACAGCAATCTATTTGGGAGATGACTAGAACATGAGTGATCAACAGTACAGTCTCCCAGTCCAGGAACGGGCACAACTGGTGCACAACACAAAGTTGTGAAAAGTTTCCTGGCCATGGCTACTAACTGGAGATGAATCCAAGAGGACACCCAGATTGCACATTTAATTATACTTTAATTAATTGTAATGCAATTACAATTACAGTTTTTCCCCTAACTTTCATTTGAAGCAAAAATGCATTTAAAATAAAAATTTAAAAACCTTACATGTATATGTATCATCTGGAGTATTCACCTGAATAGATTTGCTTTAGATCTAAAATACCAGTCTGCAGAAATAAGGGATATTTAAAGAAATAAGAGTCTGTAGTTAATATTTCATTAATGTGTGTCCTTTTTTAAATTGGCCCAAAGTCTGAAGGGGCAATTTATGTGTGGCCTGAAGCAACATTTAATATTTGGGAGAATGTTGGCTGCATAAATAAAACTAGTCTGTTCTTGGTTTAGAGATAAACTTCATGTACTACAGTTTTGTTTCCTGCCTCTAAATGGTAAAAAATTGTGCCACCATGATACTGGTCAGAGGGGGCTCCAGGGACTGCAAAGAAGGGACTTGGGGGATACTTATAGCAATAGGGTACTTATTCCTGTTCTAAGAAATTTTGCAAAATAGGAAATGCCTGCCCTTTATTCTTCCTCTTCCAGGCCAGTTCAGAGAACACTTAGGTTCACATAGGATGCTTTACTATGCCTTTATGTATCTTGTATTTTTCAGTTATCTTTCTGCTGCCAAGTGGCACTGGGGATGGAACATCTCTCCAATAGCAGGTTTGTTCACAAAGACTTAGCGGCTCGAAACTGCCTGGTCAGTGCGCAAAGGCAGGTGAAGGTGGCAAAACTGAGTCTCAGCAAAGATGTTTACAACAGGTAAGATTGCTTAGATCTCTCTTAGCGGATGCTCCAAAGGCCATGTTTAGAAGATTTGGACAGAGCTGATTTATCCTTTGCCTTCTCCATGTTCAGCGAATACTATCACTACCACCAAGCCTGGATTCCACTTCGTTGGATGCCCCCTGAAGCTGTCTTGGAGGATGAATTCTCCACAAAATCTGATGTGTGGTCCTTCGGGGTGGTCATGTGGGAAATATTTACATTGGGGGAATTGCCACATTCATCATTGGTGAATGAAGAGGTGTTAGCAGGTATGTGAACCCTTATCAAGTTTTTCCTTATCTAGTGAAATGTATATAAACTGGAGCAACACTGGGCTGTTATAAAACAGCTTCTTTATTAAGTGGCTCGCCTACTATAAAAGAGGTAAAGGAAGGCTGGAAGGAGCTGCTCAGTCTGGTGTTCCACTTGGTTTCAGATGATGATTGAAGCTGCAACATTAAGTTAGAACATAGAATAATAGAGTTGGAGGGGACCTTGAAAATCTTCTACTCGGGTGGGTTCTGGTTTCCTTCACTGCTGGTTTGCTCAGTGTCGTGCCGCGCGCTTTGCGCATGTGCAGTGCTTTAAAAAAGCTTCTGCACATGCGCAGAAGCAAAAAACAAGAACCGGTTCGGGGGCGTGGCAGGCGAGGGTCGCTGCCAGTTCTAGTGACCCAGGCCATCAAATTACTACCGGTTCTATAGAACCGGTCCGAACCGGGAGGAACCCACCTCTGCTTCTACTCCAACCCCCTACTGTTGAGTATTAATAACTCAATTAATTATTAATAAAATGCTTGAAATCAATCAGATGCACTTGATTAATTGATCTTCCAATTCTTATTGTTAATATAAATCTATATATTACTAAAGATCAGTTCTATAACTGGGTGAAACTCTGCCCATCGGGCAACAATTTTTGAATCATGTTAGCTCAAATGAGCTAATTTACAGAATGCGTCCAAAATCTGAAACCCATGACTCCCAGGGAATTGAAATTTGGCAAATTATCAGTGGGAACTGTTTCCCAGAGGTACCTCCTTGTGGAAGAGTAGGGATTTTTCTTATGGTTGGAAGAACTGAAATCAGACTCCACTTGGAAAAAGATTGATGTGCAGCTATGCATATTATTTATCTTTATAGCTCTTGCTACTGGTGAAGGAAACATGTTGAGCTTACAAAACCTTACTGGACAGTTGTGCTACTGGTGTACTTTATTTAATAAAGAGATTTTATTACAATCTCTTCAATACAATTTCAGACAGGATGGAAAAAGAGGAAAGATGAATGGGATGGAATTGGAAGAGAGAATTGGCTGAAAGATAGTATTGTTCCTCATATCATTTTGATTTGAGAAATCTTCTAAAACACACAGATCTATTACACAGAAAATGGATATTTAAAAAATAAACATTATCAAAAATTTATCTAAGCTGCTGCTTGAAGGCAAATAATTAAGGAGCTGTATTGTTGCTGAAAAGTTGATCGTACGTGCATCCTACAAAAAACCTGGGAGGGCAGTTCTTACCCTGTGCTTTCTTTTTCTCTGTTTAGGTTTACAGTCTGGGAAAATGAAGCTTCCCCATCCAGAGGGTTGTCCCTCCAAATGTTACAAGTTGATGCAGCGCTGTTGGGCTCAAAGCCCAAAGGACCGCCCATCTTTCAGCGAAATTGCTAACATGCTTGGAGAAAGCCCATCAGAAAGCAAAGCCTGAGTAGGAAATGCCCACCCTATTCAGAGGTTGGATTGGGCTGAAATCACATTTTGTTGCTTTGACTGTTACAGATTCTCAATGGGACCTAACAGAACCAAAAGGGACCAAGAACTTTTACACTAGTGGATGAAGGCTGTGGATGTTTTCTTGATCCGAGATGTCTTCACCAGGCTGTGTTCTCTGTGCCTGGCCAGGCTGCATTCCTCCAGGGTCTACCTCTGACTTCCACAGGACTAGATAAAAACAGAAATGAAGGGAATGCTGGGAACGACCGTCTTAGGATAATTTCACAAGGAAAGCCTGTAACAAGTTTTTGGGACTTCTCTGTCTTGGCACATTTAACCTTTTATTTACTTTTCAAATCCTTTCATGGAAAAGCACAGACAAGTTACTTCTGGGAAAGGGTTTTGGTTTGGGGGTGGGGGTGGGGAAGGGCACATGCAAAGAATCATGCTGCTCAGTCATTAATATTTTTTGGCAGGAGGCATTAAGACGGCAACAGGGAAACAAAACTTGACAACATCTGTTGTCGCTTTTATAATTTTTGCAGTATCTGGCCAGATCTTGTGAAGCAACCCAAAGTAGAGCTGTGCACAATAGCGGCCCCATTCCAAGCTCATCAAATTTTTGATCCTGCAATCGTTTCTCACTTGACTGCAATCAGAAAGGTCTGGACTGCAATTATTTTCATTTTGAAGAGATCCAGTGACTTTTCCTTGATCATATCCCTGCAAAGGAGATAAGGAGAATCTTTCTTAAGACAAGGAGGAACCTGCATATTTATTGAACAATGCTTTATTTCTCCTCCTGGTACTGTCAAGTCTGTCAGGCCTTTTGCTGCCTCCTTACATACCCAGAAAAAAAGCAACAAACACTAAGTGCCTGGCATGTGAAGGAGACTTTCAGTAGCTTTCCTGATTATCTAATGCCGCTTTTTTATATGATTCTTTTGGGCAATGTTTGTTTTTCTTACTTTTTTAAAGAAATGTTGACACTTTGCAGCCTATATATATATTATTGGAATTGCAGCCTAGAGTCAGTTTAGCTTCAGTTTGCTTGAGCAGAGGAGTAGAACAGCCAAGAGGTTTTTTTTTTTAATAAAATAAAATAAAATACACTGCTTGCAATAAAGAGTCCCTCTCAAACATAAATTGCAATCTGTGTTTCTTTTCTGTTTCTCTGAATAAAACCATCTAGAAAGGATTATGAGATACAAGCAACAAATGCTATCATATTAAGGTTGCATGGACAGTCATAAAGCAATTTTACTTCATATTCTTCTGAAACGCTTTTACTCATTGAATTTATCTCATGTTTTTCCATTGTCTGGGTTGATTCATGACTAATGCTATGTCATTCATATGCCATATGTCATTCATATTCATATGTCATAATGAATAGAAAACAACCCAAACTCAGGGCTGAGCATTACTTGTGAACTTAGTTATTTCTAAACTGTTGTAATTGGGTCTTTGGTCGAGATCATGTTATTCTTGAGATATAGCATCTGAATTTCGTCATATAGCATATTCTCCCAATCCTGATTTGATCATTTCATATACAGTGGGAATCTTCCCCCCAAAAGGCTAATTCCATTACAGCTCTTTCCCAATACATCACCATGATTAGTCTAACAAACTCAGACCTCATCTGTTTGAATTTAAGAAACCTAAAAAAATAGTGTTTGTTTTGTATTTAATAACTTTGGAGATATGCCATACAGCACTGAATACTATATTGTAATGTTTCTCCAACTTGGCAACTTGAAGACAGGTGGACCAACTCCCAGAATTCCCCAGCCAGCCTTGAAGGCTGGGAATTCTGGGAGTTGAAGACTGCCCATCTTCAAATTGCCAAGGTTGAAAAGCACTGCTATATTGCATAAAAATCATGTTATAGAATTAATTCTTGTGGGGTGTAATATTTATACAGTGACCATATTTTCACAGAAAGAGTAAAGGACAAACCTGAAAAAGGAATAAATCCGAAAAAAAAGTTTATAAGCATTAAAAAAAAATTATGTTTATAACTGTGCTTTATAAAGGAAAATTCAAAAGCAAAATGAAGAAAAAACTTATGAAAACATGTATTCTAATAAAAAAAGTAAAGTCAAATAGTATTTGTAAATTTATTTTAAAACCAATTCAGTTTCACATGAATGTGAATGACTAAGTATTAAGTGGTACCATTTTTATGGTAAAAGTTAAATGACCAAAATAAAGGATAACAGTGAGTTTTTGAAAAAGAAATTTGAAGGACAGCTTTCTGAAATAAAAGATTGTCCTTTATAGTAAAGGATGTATGGTCACTGTAAATATCTAGGATCTGTATTCCAGAATAAAACAAAAAGCAAGCTATACAACTGTCAACTGCAATTTCTGAAGATTACCCAGAAGGACTGCATAATAAATTAATATTTATATACTGTATTACCAGATAAGCACCCCAACACACACAATGTGCATTGGAATAAAAGAAATGGCTGTTGGAAGGCCTCTGTTAAAACAGATTCCTTCAGCTTTTAGTAATCCCTGTCTAAATGCACGTGTAGGATTGGGCTCTTGCACAGACTTTTCAAGAACCTAAACTTAAGATTGCAGCTCTTCAGAATCCTATGCACAAAAGCTCAATTCTCTGTCTTCTGTTTTTCAGCCATGACAGCCGTTTCCAGGTTTCTTTTACGATATTTTCTCTTGTGTTGCTGTTATTTCACTATTCCATTCTCTCTAGTGTGCTGGCCCTTTTTTTTTGAAGAAACACAAAGACATGGTGAAAAATGATCTGCTGTGAATGACTAAAAACTGTTTCTTCTCTCCAAGTAGAGTATCCGGACTGAAAAACTCCAATCAGTTGAACCAAACTGTCAGTTGCCAGAATTCACATTAAAGCCAACATTCTACTTAAACAAATTCAGTGAAAAGGAATTTATCATCTGCTTCAATAATCAAACTACTTTTGCCACAGGAATTTTTTTTACAATAATCTAATGACCATAGGCACTGTAGCTCCCCCACCTCCCTATCTCCCCAACCCCCTATCCATGCCCTTCTGGCTATTCTGCACAGTGGCACTTGTCAGCAGCAGCTTCAGAGTTGGGCCTGAAGTAGAGGCCCAGGGCCTTTAGCAGTGTCAGTCAGCTGCCACTGCTACCAGGCAATGGCTTCAGCCTCACTGCCACTGAGAAATGACACATCAAACCCAATACTGCAGCCAGACACATGAGCACCATTCTGCCCAGTCTCAATTGTCCCCACAGCCCTGCACAGTTTAGGACCTGCCATGCATTGCTCACCTTCAGCTGTTTTCTGCCGCTGCTGACAGGCCCACATAACCTCTTTGAGGCAGCTTCTCCCTGCATCAGACCTTCTCACCAAGGCTGCTTCATGCCATTCTCCAAGCTGGCATCTAATTCTCGCAATAGTTCAGAAGCTTCATCCCACACATTGCACACGTGGGGAATGAGGTTTCCAAAATATCATGAGAATGGGTTCCTGCTGCCCGCCATGCCAGCATCCTCTTCTCATGAGTCTTCAGAACCTCTGCAATGGCTCTGTTGGCATCTTCAAGTATACTAACTGATGGTACGTCTCCTCTGAGCCTTGATAATTGATCTCTGGGGTTGACTAGATAATTTATCCATGATCTAATGCCTCATATCGGCTGTTGTGCTCTGTATGGGGGGGGGGAATAGACTAGCTCCAGGTATCGGCTGCACACTCAGTTGTTCTTCCAGGTCTTGAGTCTGGGATGTAATGTGTAATTGATCTATCTCAAGTTGTGACAGCAGCTTCCTCTTCATTGAAAGATTGTTTCTCAGTTAGTGTAGATGAGGGTCTTCTTTCTATCCATAGTTCCCTCATACATTTCATATGTCCCCTCTCATTAGGTCTTCTACTGTTGTAGCATTCCATCAGTTCTGGATTCTCTTGTCTATGTATGGTTTGTTTCAGTAGCCCATTTATCATCATATTGTTCTGATTCCTAAGTGGAACTTGTTAATCCAGATGATGTGTGAATCGACATAACTCTTTTAGTTTGTGTCATTCTCCTATTTGAGATAGGCAGGTGAAGCACTAGAGTAAAGGCAGGTAAAGGGTTTGGATAAAGACACTCCTGGTAAAGGGAGGTACCATTCAGGATTCAAACTCCAGTCTCTTGTGTCAAAAGGTGGCACTCTAAGCACTATGTTATCCAGCCACTGAATAAATATACTTATTTTCTAAAATGGGCACCAGTTCTGCCAGTGATATATTATATAGACTAGACAACAAATGATCCATTGGGTCATCATTTCAGAAATATTTTCTTGCCAGATGCTTCATTGCTTTCAACAATGACAAAATTTCTAATGTAGTATTGCCTTCACTGAAAAGTAGGGATACATTCAGAGATGTATCCGCCTTGACAATAGCCCATGTTGAATTGTATAGCATAATCAAACAGCACAGGAAACGTTTTATGATATTTTGTATTATGGGATAAATTGTTTTATGATCATTTTTATGTCATAAAATATTTTGTAAAATTTGCCAAAATTTAATTCCACAGAATTAAGTCCCAGATTTTGCACACATTCTTTAAATTAAATGTTGAATTCTATCACTGTGGATTATTTCCATTGATTCTATACTGTTGAAAATCCATGAAGTAAATTTGAATAAATTTCACTTGCTAATTGCGGTCTGCCATTACATGTCTGATGTAATGATGGATTTGCCCTTGAATCCTTGACAGAAGGATTCCCTCAGTTCCTCATTGGAAGAACTTCTTTGGCACCAAAGGATGCATTTGGAAGAGACAGTTGTTATTGTCTGATGCTTGTTTGTTCTGAACTTGTTTGTTCAGAAAGGTTCATCATTGCTGTATAAATGAGGAACTCATTAGGTAGAGGTTGCAAATTGCCAATTATGACCCTTCCCTTCATACAGCAGTAATTGCCAGTTTCTCCAGAGAATAGGAAGACATGACAGTAAGGGCAGACTTTGGCCATGGTACCAACATCAGAAATATTACCTTGTGGAAGTTTTGCATTTTGTCTCACTCTTTTTCTGTTGAGGTTTTGTTGCTTACGGCGGGTATTGTTGTATTCAGGAACTCTCAAAGTAATTAGGGAAGATCTCGAGTTGATCTTCCCTTTCCTCTTACATCTTTGTTTGACTCCTCATTCTGCCATCTTGACTCTAATCTATGAAGCTCACAACCCTGTGGATCGGCTGACTAAACTTTCTTCGAAGCTCTGACCCTCAAAGTTTTTCTGACTACTTTTCTGCTCACAGTTTTGAACTGAAACTCTTTAAGGCAAACCTGTTAAAAGTTTGGGGAAAACTTGTCTTTTTACTGCATGTGTGTGTGTTTTTGCACTTATTTGTCTACTTACTTGCTTACAGTATTTACTTGACAGATGTTAGCTAGTTAGCTAGACAGATAGACAGATAGAAGAGAGAAAGAGAGATGACAGACTAGTTAGCAATGTTAAAGTACTGCAGGGATGTCTGAGTTCAAATTACTACTTGGTCACTCTTTTATTTTCTCTTTCTTCTTTGTATTTTCTGTGCAATACTATTGCAAAGAAGTTTCCCATTTTTCTGCACAAATCCTAAAGCTCACCTCTGGGAAGATATTGAATTAGACATGCATTTTTCTAGTTTAATCAAACCACATGAATGTCAAGGTGTGGCAGGGCCTTATCTAATTGTGTAATTCAAATATTTTGAATAAGGGTGGGATAGGGATTTCAAGGGAGGACGTGAATAGAGCCACCTAACCTGCGTTCTCTTTAAGCTGCAAAAAAGCTAGGCATTCTAACCACATTTACATTTACAGTCCAACCAGATGAGTGTGATATACCATAAATGGAAAAAATAGGAGGGAATGAGATACACAAAAGCAGAAGATGCCTGAAGGCAAGGAGTAACTTTGTGAAGGTTTCAAAACTGTTTTGCAAATTAATTGAGCAGCAATACATACCAACTGCTTTGCTTGCCTGAACTGTCAGCCAGCTTAACCTGGGGCAGATTTCCTTCCCAACTTGAACTGCAGTAATTATGAGTTTGTCTGTGGTAGCTAAAACAAACAAGACAACTTCAACTGGCTGCTAATGTGTGATGGAACTATTTTATTGTGTAGCTCTATGACAAGAAAAAAAAATGAAGGGTCTCGGTGCATAACCGGAAACACTCAATTACAGTTAGGCTGTAATTGCAGGATCCCCAATAGGGTTTTTTTCCTCAACTTAATCCTATTACATACTTCTGATTCTAATTAATTTGAATTCCCCATCTGAGAAGAACACAGCTTACAGCAAGTGGGAGACAATCTGAGCTGATGGTGACAGGGCAAAATCTTTCCCAGAGGCCTATTCTTGCTAAAATTGGTGGGCCAGCAGCAGTTTTTCAGTTGAAGGTTCTGCATGGTTGAAGCTCTCAAGTAGACACACTTCATTCTGTCCACTGTCCTCTTCTAAGCAAAAGGGATGAAAAGCAATTGCTCCCTATCGCCTCAAAGACTGATGCAAAGAGGCCATACCTCGTTATAGTTAAAGCCTTTTCAGCTTTCAACACATGAGGGCTTTGGGTGGGGTTCATTCATGAACTATCCTTCTGAACATGTCAATTTCATTCATTGAGCACAAAATGTATCTGGTATTAGTAAATCCAATGAAACAGAGGAAGGCAAGGACTTTGCCCTACTTTAGGGCAATTAATTATTAAATGGACAAAGATGAATTCTGTCGAGTATTTATGCATCCTGTAAAGTACTTCTTTTTGTCTACCTTGAACCAATTGTAAACACCACTGTCAAAACACTATAGGACCGTGATGGCGAACCTATGGCACGCGTGCCACAGGTGGCACACGGAGCCATATCTGAGGGCACGCGAGGCGTTGCCCTATGTCAGCTCCAGTATGCATGCGCACACTGGCCAGCTGATTTTCGGCTTGGGAAAGGCCGTTTTCGCCCTCCCCAGGCTTCAGGAGGCTTCCCTGAAGCCTCCGGAGTGCGAAAAATGGCCCAATGGGCAAACCGGAAGTTCGGGAAAACGGACTTCCGGTTTGCCCTTTGGGCCATTTTTTGCCCTCCGGAGGCTTCAGGGAAGCCTCCTAAAGCCTCCGGAGGGCGAAAAACAGCCCAACGGGCAAACTGGAAGTCCGTTTTCCCGAACTTCCGGTTTGCTTGTTGGGCCGTTTTTCGCATTCTGGAGGCTTCAGGGAAGCCTGAGGGTAAAAAACGGCCCAACGGGGGGCGCTGCGCGGGGATGCATGCATGCGCAATGTGGCATGCATGGGGGGTTGTGTGCTGGCACGTACGCGCGCTAGCATGCACGCGCACTCCCATTTTTGGCACGCAAGAAGAAAAAGGTTCGCCATCACTGCTATAGGATGAAGGTTAGTATAGGAATGATTTGATTGGCAATAATCTTTGGATTGAAGAAATGGAACCTATGTCCAAGAATTACTTTTTTCACCAGACACTGTAGAACAAAAGGATTGGAAATCTTGAACTCATACTTCCACTGTATATAGTTACGTTTAATCTTTGGATGGACTACATTTACTATTCAGTAGCACTGAATTCATAATGTATGTAGATTATATTTATTTCCAGCATTTTAATACCACCAGTTAATAATATATTCCCTGAACAATGTATGGAGTTATTTGGGGAGGGCAACATAAAAGGTAAAATGTAAAAATATACTAGGAATCAATATTTTTTTTTTTTTTTTTTTATACTGGGGCCCTTGTGAAATACATGCCTAAATAGGGAAATACATAAACATGTAATGCCTTAGTCAGGGGTCCCCAAACTTGGCAACTTTAAGACTTGTGGACTTCAATTCCCAGAATTCTCCAGCCAGCACGGCAGGTTGGAGAATTCTGGGAGTTAAAGTCCACAAGTCTTAAAGTTGCCAAATTTGAAGACCTCTGGCCTTAGTCTTAAGATAGCCTTATTCCTGACATCTCATAAGACTTCAGGGTTTTTGTCTAGAATTCTGTAAGATTTCATCACCCTTGACTAAATCCAGTTGAAGAAGATATAAAATCGTATGAGATTTAGCAATCCTATATATGAGTTTTTAGCCATAAACAAAACATTATTGAAATTAGGGATCTTTCACATTCAAAATGCAACAGTAATGCTATGAATATGATGCCCATCATTTTGCTACTCCTTAAAAAAAAAAAGAAATAAAGTTGTATAAAATTAAAGCCAACAGTGAAAACACCAGGACCCCAAACTTAAAAGTTACTGAAACAAAAAACTTTTCCACCAGCGATAGAAAGATCTTAATGGAGATGTCAGAGACATCTGAAAAGGCCCTTTCCCCAGCAACAACAACAAATTCCTTTTTGAATGGAGGGAGAGCCTCTAAAAATGCTCTGAATGTCTGAGTAGGCACACACAGAAGGAGGCTAACTGATTAAAACTTTTATGACAGTCAATAATCAGTTAATCAAATACACTCCAGTTTCATGAGCAAGAAACTAAAAACAAATCCTTGGCGCTTAAATATCGTTTATACAGGAAATGATGCATAAATTTCACATTTAATCCTATTAATGGAGAAAGATTTTAAATGCAATGATTTATCTGATGGCATAGTCTGTAGACAACTTTGTAAAACTGTCCCCCTCTATCGATGATTTCTATGTTATGAGCTGGTAAGACCATCATTATAGAATAAAACTGAATGTCCTAGAAGCTTTCCCATTGATTTTCTGCATGTAATGATAAAAAAGCAATGCAAAAAATACACTCAACAGATCAAAAAGCTTTCATATTATGTTCAGAATAAAATATTGTAGCACATTTCCCTTTTAAAATGCTATGAGAGGACATAAAATCATAGTAATGAAAATGCTCTCATCTAAAAGAATTGTATTTTTTTCCAATTTTAACTTTGACTTTTCTGTCACTGAGTTGATTAGCTAGTTCTTCATATCATTGTCAGTCAAGTCAAGACAGTCAAGTTTCCTTCTGAGAACCTAGCAATAAACAAGAATGATGGGTTAATACCAGCAGAACTCAGTTTCCACTTAAGGCCTGTTTCTCTGATGAAATAAATTTAATAATATCAAGGGAAATGAACTTTGCAAGATGAGTTCTTAATCTAAGTCAATAGTTACATAGTCAAACAGTTTCACTTACATTCAGTTCTATTTTGCATAATGATAGTCCTTTCTCTTGATCATGGGAATAGTTGGATCATCTATCAGCCTGGCCAGCTACACAATCCCCTTCCCTCCCAATTTTCTTATGACTTCTTCAATAGAGCTGGAACTATCAGAGTCCATGTAACTTCCCAACAAGTAACAGTTGAGAATGACTCTATGCTCAAAATAGTTCAAGAGCTGCTGGAACAAAATGACCATCACATTTTTGAATAGCAAATGAGCAACTCTGAGCAGGCTTTTATATGCTCCTTGTGAGTCCATCTTTTACCAATATTATATTTTAAAATGCTGACTTATCTAGTCTTGTGATAATTTAAACAGCCTCATTTTCTAATTTGTCTTCCCTTCCTCCTTTCCTTTTTTTCCCTTTCCTTTTGTTCCCTTTCCTTTTTTCCTTTCCTTTCCTTTCCTTTCCTTTCCTTTCCTTTCCTTTCCTTTCCTTTCCTTTCCTTTCCTTTCCTTTCCTTTCCTTCACTCCCCTCCCCTCCCCTTCCCTTTTGCAAAAGTCATAAGTTTTGGTGTTCTGGTAATTTATTAATCCCCAAAGACAGTAAGTAACTGCAAAGTTTTTTTTTTAAAGACCAATAGGAGTTTGGGACAATGTCCCTCCATCAGCCATATACAGTAGGAAAATATATTTGAACTCCTTGGAAATGGTATAATTCCCTACATCACTAGGGAATTTATATTGGGAGTAAACAGGAGGCAGGTTAGGAAGAAACCTTTCTTGACTTCTTGTTAAAAAAAATGTGGTATGAATGCCAGTGATGGCTGCATGTAACTCAACTTCAAAACTTGATGCTAAAGCTTTACATATAAGATGGGCAGCTCATTAAATAAAAAACAAATATCAACTCTTTACATTTGAGATTTACAGAATTGTCTATGATTTCCTCCCTCCCTCTTTTCTTGCCATTCTTTCGTCTAGTCAATCTAGATAATTTTTAACGTGATGAACTCCATAGATAATACATACATATTCAGAATGAACAATTGTGTCAGCAAAAAGAAAATAATGGTGTTTTGGGAACAGTTTTTCCACCTATATTTAATGACTGAAAGGATGCTAGAAGACAGACACACGATAATAAGATAGTTAGGATAGGTTTTGTAACCTTCATATTACTTAAGATAAACTGTTAATAAAGTGGAAACTGAACAAACACAGCCAACCTTTAAAAAGATATATGATGGAAAGCAGGGGTGAAATCCAGCAGGTTCTGACAGGTTCTGGAGAACTGGTACCGGAAATTTTGAGTAGTTCGGAGAACCGGTAGCGGAAATTTTGAGTAGTTTGGAGAACCAGCAAATATTATTATTATTATTATTATTAATAAAATTTGTATGCCGCCCAACTCCCAAAGGACTCTGGGCGGC
>QLTV01012198.1:2696725-2718412 GCA_003457575.1 Thermophis baileyi | reverse complement strand
ATTTGGAGGAGTGTGGCAAAAGGCAGTCACGCAGATAAACTGTTCCTAAGCCATGTAGGGCTTTAAAGGTAACAACCAACACCTTAAATTGTGACCGGAGCGCAATCAGCAGCCAGTGCAGCTCGCGAAGGACGGAACTTGTGTGGGTGTACCTTGGCACACCCACAACTGCTCTGGCTGGCCCAGAGTGGGGTGGGAATGGAGATTTTGCAGTATCCTTCCCCTGGAGTGGGGTGGGAATCAGAGGTGGGTTCCTCCCGGTTTGGACCGGTTCACCCGAAATGGTAGCAACCCGCTGGTGACATCACGGTGATGTCACGGAGCCGGTTCGGTCAATGCTGGTCCGTGGACACCGCCATATTTTTTTTGGATTTATTTATTTTTTTGGAAAAAAAATTTGGGGGGGAATTTTTTTTCTTCTGCGCATGCGCAGAAGCAGAGTTTCCAGCACTGCACATGCGTTGCCATCTTGTTTTCAGGGGTTTTTTTTGGAATTTTTTCGGATTTTTTGGCACTGCCCATGAGGCGCAGCCACGCGGCGCGGGAGGAAGCGAACCGGCAGCGAGGTAAGTTAGAACCCACCCCTGGTGAGAATGGAGATTTTGCAGTATCCTTCCCCTGCCACGCCCACCAAGCCACACCACACCCACCAAGCCACGCCCACAGAACCAGTAGTAAAAAAAATTGGATTTCACCACTGATGGAAAGACTAAGGAGTCACCTATATGACAAAGTCAATTATTTGCAATCTTGTTACTTAAGAATGGTAAAAAAAAAATATAGGAGTCTGATAGCCCCTTTACTGAGTAACAATTTTTATTATATTCTTCATCAGATGCATCATCATGAACTGCAGGTCAGAAAAGCTTATGCTTTAAAAAAATTGCCTGATATTTTACCACTATAGACTAAGACAGCTCTCCTCCTATAGAAAATTGAGCCTGGAAATTAATGTCATAAGTTGTGACAGTTATAAATAACCACGAGTAGACCTGATTTTATGCTGCAAATGGCCATAAATACAGGCCAGTTGGCAAGTGCCCAGTGTTTGGCGGGGGACATCAGAACTTTGAAATCAACGTTTTTTTTTGGGGGGGGGGTTAAATTATAATTTTAATAAAATTAATAATTGGTTTTGCTGTTTTAAAACTTCTGCTTAATACTCTAATAAATGGAAATGTATAAATTTTCCTAGTTTCCAGGGGAAGATAGCTTAAAAAGTTATTTTGAAAGTTTCGGCAGGGTTTGATCCCAATTTAGCAACTATAATTCTATCTTGCTGTTGAATGCAATAGGTCAGGGCTGTCAAACTTGCGGCCGGTGGGCCGGATGCATCACATGCTAGTCACGCTCACACCCGGTTTAGTGAAGGGGGAAAAAGTCCCGATATGTCACGTGACGCCACCGTGACGCCGCAAGTTTGACACCTCTGCAATAGGTGAATATTTAATATAAATATATAAATATAAAATAGGTAAATATATTTCTCTAGCAATGGTAAAGTATATTCACCTTTTGTATGCAATATTGAGAGACAATTATATTCAATAGAGAGCCAGTTTGCTGTAGTGGTTAAGGCATCAGGCTAGAAACCAGGAGACTGTGAATTCTAGTCCGGCCATAGGCATGAAAGCAGTCTGGGTGACCTTGGGCAAATCATTCACTCTCAGCTCAACCTACCTCAGAGTTGTTATGGAGAAAACAGGAAGAGCAAGGAGTGTTAGTTATGTTTGCCGCCTTAAGTTATTTGTAAAAATAATAAAGATGAGATTAAAAAAATATATTTTATTGATGTGTTAATGCTCATGGTGGGTCAGAAGTACTGGTTGTGTTGATCCATTTCTCTTTGTGGCTTTACTTAGATGAAACATCTTGCAAAAATATTCAGCTGCAGAGCCCAGAGAAGCAACGTTTTTATTTCCCATCACACTGCTCTTTAACTGAGGTTTCAAAATCACTATTTTTGACATATTTACCTGTAATTAATTGAACCTGGTTTATGGAATTAACCTGATTGTAGGTGTTTACACAATACTACGGTATGAACCAAAGCATGTTAGACTTTTTGGCTAATTTTTGTTTCCTACATCACACGGACCCAATTACTACGGTATGTCATTTAAAAGCTGAAGCAGCTGCCATCGTGTATTCTTTTAATCTGGATGCTGTATTTTAGGGTTGTCATAAACCACATTATTCATATAAACATGATCTGTATTACCTGTTATAATTTGAAGGACACAGTAAGTCTGAACATTAAATGAATTTGCAGTAGTGGAAAAAAAGTAAAAATGCCACATATTCTAAGTACAAGTGCTTTGCAAACACAGCCCAGGAGTGTACAGACGTCTTCCAGCACAGAGTATATTGCCCAAATGAATAAGATCAGTCACCAGACATAAAATAGTAAGTTGTGATAAGTGTGCTAGGTTTGGGCTGGGAAGATCGGAGTTCACATCCATGAAACAGCATCATGTTCATTGATGAGCTTCAGGACATTCACTGCCTAATTTACGTCCCACAATTATAATTATAATGAATGTAAAATAACACACTCTCTTGGTAGCCAACCTTCTCTGCCACTTAAGAAAAAGGGTCTTTAAAGTAGCGTTTCTCAAGATGTGGGACTTCAACTCCCAGAACTCCCCAGATATGTATAGCTGGTGAATTCTGGGAGTTGAAGTCCACACATCTTAAAGTTGCTGAGGCAGACAAACACTGCTCGAGATCTCCCTGCCAACCAGGTTTTTTGCACCAGTCAGTTATTACTATGATCAAAAATGGAACTGTTTTATGGTTTTGTATTTTGTTGTTAGTTCGATTGTGCAACTGCAGGATCTAAGCCTTCAGGATCTAAGCCTTCAATTGAACCTTCAGCTTCAATTGATACTGCCAGGTTGTAGGCCAACTGTATTGATTCCCCCGAGGTACTTTTAATGTTAAAGAACGAACAGCGGCGGATCAGAAGACAATGAAAGCCTCTTTTCAAGTAAATGAGTTTGCAGCAAAATCCTTCTTTTAACACAGCAGAGGAACCAACGGCAGGCAGAAAGACTCCAAAGGGCGGGAGAGGGCAGTGTAGTCCCCATTCCTCCGCACGCTGGCAAGAGAAAAAGGCTGTAACAGAAACAGAAGGTTGTGACAGTACATAACCCGGGAAGCAAATACATCTGAGGTTTACAAAATGTCCAGTATTAGTAGTTTCCTCCTCCATCAGGAGGAACCGGTGTGCTGGGAAGCTGATGGGACGCCAAAGACCCAAATCTCTCGGAAATACATATTGCAATAAAGGTAACTCCCGACAGCCCATTGTTGCTCTCGCCCTTCCTTGTAGCCGGCGCTTCGCCTCTACTACCAACCCAGGAGGGGGACGGGAGAAAGAGCGGGATCGCCCCTTCGACTGAGCTCGTAACCGATCTGAAACTTATCACCACGAATGGGTCGCTCTGAGTTCCCGCTAGTTAACTCCTAAATCGAGCAGAGATGGAACCCCCCACCCCGCAATAACTCGAGCACGTGGGCCTCCAAAGCCAGAAGCGAGCCAGCCCCAAGCCGGGAGGGGCGAGAGACACGCCTGGCCTAAGATCCCCTTCGTGCCAGTCAAAGTTTTTAGGCTTCAGCGCCTTATTCTCACCCCCCTCTCGGATGGGGGGGGGTCGTCAGCCAATAACTTCCGCGAGCGCCGCCGATCCATGGCGCTCCCGTCCTTTTCTTTTCAATCGGCGGCGGCTGAACCGCAGAATTTCCGGGAACGCCGCATTCCTGCTCTTTGAGAGTCCCAGAATCCGTCCCGGCTTCACCGAGTTTGACGCATACTTTGGGGCGGATCGGTCCGACCGTCTGTCAGCTCTCGGCTCCGAGCCGTTTCGAGCCTCCCCGACCTGGAAGGAGCCCTCCAGATGGGACTACAATCCCTATAACCCCATGCCGGGCCAATGGCGGTTCTCTCTGGAGAAAAACGAAAGGCGATAGGTTGGGAGAAGGTTGGGTCTTTTCCGTTCTGTTGCTCAATCGGCTCATCGGATCTCTTCCTTCTTTCCTCCCCCCACCGGTTCAGTAGCGATCATTTGAGACTCGGGCTCTTTTGAAACCAGCAGAGTCCTTTCCCTTTAAGAGCTGCGCCTCGGGGTGACGTCTCAACGAACGCAGCTCTTTTGGAATGTATGCAAATGAGCCCTTATGTCTTCGACCAACGAGAACCCTAGCCCGGTCCCCTACAGCCAACGGCGTCCAAGCGCTGCTAGGGGGCGGCCAATAGATGCAAAGCGCCGGCTCTCACCATATAAGGAGCGTCCTCGCCATAAAAGGCAACATTGTATCGCTTTATATGGGGGAAAGATAGCGGGGGGGGAGGGGGTGCCCCGGGCCGGCGCGGATCCTGACTCCGGTGTGAGGCAGCGGCTAGGAAGGCGGGCGGAGGCTGGGTACAGGCGAGGGGGCCGGGTCGGAGCAGCCGGCGCTCGGGCCCATGGCAGGGCCGGTCTGACCCGACGCGTTAGCCCCACTTGAAAGGAAGAGGTGGCGGCACCGGCACTATGTTACCCAGCCAGGCCGGGGCCGGGAACGGCGCTGCCGCCTTGGCCCGGAGCGCGGTCATGGGCATGGCGCGGACCTCCTCCGGGCGGCCAGGTGCCGGGCTTCCCCGCGGGGCGAACGGCGGCGGTGCTGCTGCAGGAGTCCGCGGGCCCGGCAACGGGACAGGCCCTCCTAGCGGCCAGGGGACGATCGGCGGTCGCTTCGAGCGAGACCGGGATGTAAGCGCGGCGGTGGCGGCGGCCAGCGGCAGCGAAGGCGATTCGGACTCAGCCGAAGATGAGGAGTTGGTGGGCGAGCGCCGCGGCATCAAGCGGACTTTGGGTGACATGGAACTGGGGGTGGGGGGCACGGAGGCGGTGGCCGCGGCGGCAGCGGCCGGGGCTTACGGCGGAGTCAGCGGGGCCGTGAGCGGCGCCAAGCCCGGCAAGAAGACCCGCGGCCGGGTCAAGATCAAGATGGAATTTATCGACAACAAGCTGCGACGCTACACCACGTTCAGCAAGAGGAAGACGGGCATCATGAAGAAGGTAGACCGCGGTTGGGGCGTGGGGGGAAGCGGGCTACCTTCCAGGATGGCCGTGCAAAAGGGTGGCCGGAGACGGCGATCGGAGTCGATGCGGGGGCTCTGAAAGGACGGGGGCAGCACAGCAGGTCTTTTGCGGGCGAAAAAAAAGAAAGGTGCCGGTGCCCAAAGCTGCTTCTCGGTCGCCGGTTCCCTAAAGGCGGCGTCTGGGAAGTGAGAGCGCTCTTTAACCCGCTTGGGAGAACTGCTCTTAACTCCACGTGTTCTCCTGACATTTGCAGCAACGGCGGCGGCGAGTTTCGACTTGCTTGTCAGGTGCAGCGCTGCCTCTCCCGAAGGATCGGGCTAGTATTGATACCGGAAGGGAAGACAGACACGGGCCTACCTATCAGCCGCTTTCGCGCCGGAAAGGCACGCCCCATTCCGGCCCGGATTCGGCTCGAGGCAGACCCTCTCGGGGGGAGAGAGAGAGAGAGAGATCTTTAGTTTAAATACCGCAAAAAGGCGATAAGGGTGAAACGCTGCCCTCCTTTAGCCCTGGGTGAACCAGGGGTCTCGGTTCCGAGTTAAGCCCGTTCCGTTGGCCTATCCTGCACAAGAACCGAGCTCACTTCTCACCTCTCTCTCTGTGCTCAATCCGGGAAACTTGGGCAAAGCTGTAGAGACCCGAGTTCCCATTGAGATGTAAGGGTTGTGCTTCTTTCTGAGGATAAAGGGGAAGAATGACCGGCACGTGGGAAATGCAGCAGATCCATCGATCTGTAGGAAGGGAATGAATGTTAAGCATGTGTCCAAACCAGTACCTTCACTGGTTCTTTAACTTACATAGAATTTCACTGGATTAATGTTGAAGATAACTTTGATCAGACCTGCACCTTTGTTTTGTTCAAGGAACTCTACTCCCGGATCAGAGTGCATAGGATTGCAACCTTAGGTGACTAAGGAGTTGAAGTTGCAGTGGGTTCCACTTATTGTAGCTTATGCTTATGTCAGGCTGTATTCCAGTATGTACACCTAATAGACTTAACAAACGTACGTAAAAAATGATATGCTAGACGTTTCTATGTCCAGTTTGATAGAAAATAGTTTTTGTCAAAATAGCAATAGCACTTAGACTTTACAGCCCTCTCTAAGCGGTTTTACAGAGTCAGCATATTGCCCCCAACAATCTGGGTCCTCATTTTACCCACCTCGGAAGGATGGAAGGCTGAGTCAACCTTGAGCCTGGTGAGATTTGAACCGCCAAACTGCAGCTAGCAGTCAGCTGAAGTAGCCTGCAGCGCTGCACTCTAACCACTGCGCCACCTCGGCTCAAAAGTGTAGCTGTTGTTGGAACTAGATAACACTAATATTTAGTTGACTTTTTACTCTTTGATTGGCTAAATGGTCACCCATAAAACTTTTAGACAACTTAAAAAAAAAACCCCTTCAAATATGATTTTGCATTTTCTGGAAGTTTTGGGTTATAATCCCAATTACTTGCAGCCAGTAGACAAAGTTCACAAGGAATTGACTTTCAGATGTGTTGGACTATAACTCACCCAATGGCTATACTAACATTTCTGAAGTTAATTTTATAAATTGATAGATCAGCATGGACATTGAAGAATGTTGACAGCCTTTGGCAATAGTCTGCCTGGGCCAGAACTTTGTTAGATAAAAACACTGCTTAGCCTGCTCCTTGCCAGGAATAGCATAAAAAGAATTGTGTGTGCATATGCATCTCTGTATGCATCCCACAGTAGAATTTGGATCACTTTAATGCAATTGTACTTCTGGGTGCAATTTTAATGAATTCTGAAAATCTAGTGTCCAGTGCTTAGTCTGTATTTATGGGCATTCCTTATTTATACATTTTGGCTCTTACGGTTTATAGTGTCTTGGAGACAAAATAAGAATGTATTAATCTAGGATTTTCCAAAGTTTTTGGTCTTGTGCAAATCTGATTCCTTATTCAGTTTAACTATCATTGATATTGGCTTCAGCTAAAGCTAAATCATTGTTTAATTAGGGGTTTTTAAACCATAGTTGGCTGAATTCACAATGCCAAGCAGCACAATAGTACCAAGACTAAAACTGTTGTTTACAAACCACACTGGTTGAATTCACATTACAGTCTAAATTAAAACCAAATAAAATCATGTTATAGCTTGGTGGGTTGGTGAAAGATACATTTTTGTTGTTGTCATGAAGCCACTTCCTATTCATACCAGGGCTTCTGCCCTTTTTAGAATTTGGAAAGAGACCGTAACACTTTGACTGCCCCACTGGATGGAGGTGGGGCTCCGGTATCCAACACAGCTACTCATAGTCTCTCTGAACTAGGGTAACCCTGATTTTCCCAATATCATTCCCTCTCATGACATTTGAGAATTGTTTGGTTGGGGAACTCTGGGTTAGCTTATGTTAGAAGCCAGTGAAAAACATCCATTCCATTTATTTATCTTTATCAAATTTATGCATATTTCATTGTTTTATCTCTATACCATCCAGAGATCGGTGGTGCATAAATTTGAGAAATAAATTAAAAAAAAATTTTTTTTATAATGCTGCATTTATCATTTTGGGTAACCTGGGGATTTTAAAAATCAGCATGCAAATATTTTAAATATTTCATATTGACTTGTTCATTAAAACAACATTGTATGAGCACAGCCACTGTTCTGTAGTTTGAAAGCCATCGTTTGTGGCTTACTACATATGCAGCTAGTCATTTGGGGTTGTTCAGCAAATGATGAGCAAATCATGTAGTGTGGCAGTTTTCATCTGGTGTGCTGTGGCACATTGGTGTGCTGCAAAAGATACGCAGGTGTGCTGTATCAGCCAGAAGGCTGCTTCCTGTGACTTCACCAGTGGCAGGTTGCCTCCGTGTTTCTTCACAAGTCCCAGCAATTAGTGACATCATGGCATTTTTGGTTTAGTGACACAGAAGTTCCACCCATCAGTTGTGTACTGTGAGATGAAAAAGATTGAAAACCTCTGGCGTACAGCAGTGTAATATATCAACTCAGCTACAATACATTGTTTCTTATGTTGGGTCAAAAAGTCATTTACAGATATTTTATCTTGAGTCCGTATTGGTCTTCTCAGTACACACAGTTTAGCCCCATGTTGTGGTGTTGCCAGTCTTAAAATAATGGAGGAGCTGCACATATGCAGCAGCACCTGTTGGGTCATGATCTTGCATATGACCTGTTACCTGCAGCCTGACTCAAGAAAGGGTGCAAATTTGTAAAGTCTTGATGCTTTCTTGCCAGGATGAAGAGAAGACAAATATATCCTTTCTAGGACTGCCCTGAATGACCGACAGTTGGGAGATCTCATGCTGTTGATTAATTTAGCCTTCCAACGTACTTGGGCAGTTTTATTTTAAAAACCAAAACAGTTTCCAAAGCAACTAAAAGTGATTAGACATAGCTAAGACCCTGTCTGCAAGCTTACGATCTAAAAGAGAAAAAGGAGCGAAGGAAAAGAAAATGCAGGCATTATTTCTCACAGTTTTTGTTCATAGTGAAGACTCAAAACTATTCTTAGAGTCAAATGCTGCTATCAAGGTGGCAAGAGCCACAGGATGGAATAAACTGTAGGAGTGTAAAATTCTCGGCCATACTCTGAAATAGCTGGGCTTTACTTTGGTGCAGGGGGTTGTACTTAAGGTTTTGAGGTAAGGGGAAAGGCTGCAGAGTAATGCAAGGTGGGGCAGAATGGGTGTGTTGGCAGGACAGGGATTTTCTGGTTTTTCCCTAGATAATAGTGGAATCTTGTAGGGGTGTGATCTTTGTTTTGAAAATATTATGCCTAATTTAGGTTTTTTGTTTTCTACCTTGAAAAATCAAGGCTGTTAGTTTTCTACAGTTGAAAATGAGGTTGCAATGTCTGTTGGGCTTTAAACGTACTCCATTCACATAATCCTGCTGCTGTTACTAAATTTAAGTGGCTTAAATGTAAAACACCGGCTCCTTAACAACTGAGGCTCCTGGATTCCATGAAAAGCATGAA
This sequence comes from Thermophis baileyi, assembly GCA_003457575.1. NCBI lineage: Eukaryota > Metazoa > Chordata > Lepidosauria > Squamata > Dipsadidae > Thermophis > Thermophis baileyi. The sequence goes on along the minus strand of QLTV01012198.1, from coordinate 2,709,354 downwards.
CTCTGGTCCATAGACTCGTAATCAAACTTTCCATAGAAAGCATATGGAAAGCATGAATATAACTTTAATGGGATTTCCAGGAAAAAGCAACCCTGGGTGGTAAATGCTTGAGCATCTACATTCGGCTTTGTTTTTCATGTTAAGTCATATACAGCCAACAAATGGAATGATGGCTCAGTTGATGGCACTCCTGGGTGACTTTGTCTTAGCTCCCAGGCTAAACAGGGTCAGGCCAAATTAGTTCTCAGCTTAGAGACTACCTGTGAATATCAGGGCTGTCACTTAGACTGGGAAGCTGTGGCCATCTTGGAAGAAGGCCATGGAAAGCCACTTCTGTATTCTGGCCAAGAAAAGTACATGATGTCACCAGGAATTGAACCTGACTCAAAGAATTTTTTTCTTTTTATATAGCCATAAATTATATGGCAAATTATAGAAATCACTTTGGATTGCAGCAGAAAAGGAACAACATATTTGTATACAGCTGCATAACGGTACTGGGTGATCTGTTCACGTTGGCAATTAAACGTTTCTGTAGTGAGCTTGTGGATATTCATCCTTGAAGAGGTAATACCATGGAGAACATGCAGATTTTTCAGAACCATTCAAGAGCCCATTTTTCCAGAATTCCATGAGGGATGATTTGTTTAAAAAAACCTGGTTTTATGTTTGTGTAATAAGTGTGTCCTAGGTTTTTATTTATTAGATTTGTGTGTCACCTATCTCGTCTAGAGGTAACTAAGTTGCTATGCATAAGCACATCTCTTGATTTAATTGTGCCTGCTTAGGAAACAGTAACAAGTACATAAAAATTGATAATATTTCTGCCCAGTATTAGATTCTGGATCATTATAGCTGTATATTTTTACCCCTGCCACAAATATATCGTGACATAGCCACTACACTCTTCCTTTTCAAGGTACACAACATGCAAGGCACAGAACAAAATGTGAAATAATGGACAAAGGAAGTCAAAGGCAAAACATTAAAAAAAAGGAAAATAACTATTTTTTATTTATGCCATCGTTATACCTCTGTATCTTTTTGCCTTTGCAAACTCTACCTGCTTCTACTACACTATCAGCATGTATTACTTGTACATTGCCTTTTGCTCTTTAAACGTCTCTTTCTTTTTTAAGACGTCATCAATCCAATTGAGCCATGATTTTTTGCATTTTCCTCCTGACCCCATTCACCAGGGGTGTCAAACTCGCGTTGTCATGGCGTCGTCACGTAACGTATCATGACTTTTCCCCCCTTTGCTAAACCGGGCATGGGCGTGGCCAGTGCATGACGCATCTGGCCTGTGGGCCGCGAGTTTGACACCCTTGCCATTCACTCTTCCCTCAATTCACTCTTTCTATATGATTCACTCTTTTCTATATGATCCAACCACCTCAACATCTCTCAATATGGTTGTTATTTTTTGTATTTAGTCCATATTAACTCAGCACCCATCCATTCTGGAACCAGTCTTATTTTACAATACATAATCTTTAAGTAACCCATTCCTGTTGCTCTCAACTTTATATTTCTTTTATATTTATGGCTTGCTTCATTGCCCAGAAGCATGTCTTATGCCTAGCATTTTTACTTCCTTTGACAAATGTGTTCTCTGGCCTGTATAACAGACCACATAATATACCTTTCTACAATTAATTGTTTGTCTTAGAGTTTGTCTTACGTTTATATGATCTAGTTATTGGAATATAAGCAACAACCTGTTAGCTTGCAGATAAGAAATCTTAGCTTATGTGTTTGGGGTCAAACTGAGCTTTGGCTTCACTTGTGACATACTGACCAAAATAGGGCCCAAATTACCAATACTTCTTTAAGGCTAGTACAGACTTGTAGAACATGGTGCAGATACAACTACAGCTGATAACCTAGTGGGCTCTTTTTCTTTCTTAAATGCAGTGTAAATGTTTCTTTCAAATGAATATTATAGTTGAAGAATAAAGTCAAGCCAGTATTCCAATGTCACGTTTCTAAGAGTGCTCAAATAGTTGCATTTCAGAAACTATCATTCCCCTTCTAGTAGATATGGGAGTTTTGTTTTAATGGAAAATGTTGTGAACTTATAAAGAATCTCATTTTTGACCTTTACCTCCTGTATAAACAAAACAAAAAAGAAAGGAAAGGAAAAATTGTTACTATGTAAACAGTGCAAATTTTATATAACCGATGTATACCTGTCTACAGGGTGGATTTGATTTAAATCAAGTCGATTTAAATCATGATTTAAATCACTGGTAAAAAGGCTTGATTTAAATTAACTCGATTTAAATCATAATTTTTAAAGAGCAACTGTCATCTCTATCCCGCAGCGGCTCCTCCTCTGACCTGCTGTTGACTCGCTGACAATCCCAATATTGCAGAATATATAGCCTTATGCTACATAACTAAGCTCCATTTCATGCTGAATAAACTAAATTATTAATGTATCTTAAATAGAAAACTATCTTTAGATAGATTTTACTCCAAAAGCATTTTATTAAAGTAAATTTGATAAAATAAATTTGATAAAAATAAAAAAAATGTTTTTTTTATTATTATTTTTTTAAAAACCATCAATTTTTATCCACCCTGCCTGTCTATCTAAGTGGCATTTAAACCACGAACAGTTCCAAAATTTTGTTTGAAATACTTTTTAAAAAAAAAATCATCTCGTGTATTTTTAACTGCTCTGAGATAATTTTTGTTGGCATTTAGTTTCAATGAATTATAAGTTCATTGGGTATTCTCACAAAACTGTTGTTGGGGAGGCTTCCCATTCCCAAAATGACTGTTATGGATGATGATGCTAATTACAAAATATTAATTTACCTGGATGCCCCTTTGTCAGATTTCTCTAGCAACAATCAGGAGGGAGAAGAACAATTATCTGTAAGTACAGGCCGTTAATAGATTTATTAGAGAAAAGTTTTGTGTAAGAACACAAGAAGGTCAACTGTTGTGTAACAGTGTTGCTTTTCTGGAGTCCTCTCTGCAAGTTATGTTTACAAAACTCCGCAGTACTAAAATCATAAATTGGGTCCAAATGTTCTGTTTTCTGAAAAGACCTAAAAATCAGTGGGTATTATTTTTATTCTAATGCTTTTTAATATTTGGATCATCTTCAACTAATTTTAAAAAATAATAAAACAATTGAAAAGGACGACCACCAACAGGTACCATAAAATACAGGTGACAGTTTAAAAAAAACAAAACATGGTAAAGATGAAGAATAAAGTAGTCACTATATGAAATATAAGACTGGATTGTGACATGACCTGGGTAAAGGTCTTTAACCCTGTAAATGGGGTATCATCATCACATATGAACTACTCCACCCAGAGGAAGATCCAGATTGAAAACCTAAACCAGCCTTCTGCCTGATGTCATTCTAATGTGCTGGAACCTATTACCTACCATTCATAGCCAGCCACGATTGTCTGGAAATAAGGGGAGCTATCAATGAACATTGGCTGTGACTGGATCACAGTAATGGTAAGAATAGCTGAACTCAGTGGGAGAACAGGACATTGAAGATGGGTGATCTAAGTGAATAGGTATGAGCAGATATATTAAAAGCTGTTCCATATTCAAGCAATTGCTGATAATCACAAGTTTCTTGTTATGTGTATTGGGTAGCCGTTCTCAAACATTTTGGTCTCGGGACCCCTTAACCTTCTTTAAAATTATTGAGGACCTCAAAGAACTTTGGTTTATGTGGGTTAGATTGATTGATACTTATTGTATTAGAAATTAAAACAGAAAAATTAAAAAAAAAATTGACTTTGTGACCCCCCTAAAATCCTGCCTTTGCTTACAGATAGTTCTCATTTAGCAACTGTCTTGTTTAGTAACATTTTGTAGTTACAACAGTGATGAAAAAGCAAAAGAAAGCTGAAGATCATAAGCACTATTTTATTTAGCAATAGTTTTGTATAACAACCAAATTGAAAGTCCTAATTATGATCACTAAATGAGGGCTACCTGCATGTATATTCTATCAAATATTGCAGCATTTGCTAGTGATGTGGTCAATGCATGTTGTCATTTGTCCCCCTGGACATATTGGTAGCCCCCACATTAGGAACTCTTGAACTAAGGCATATTAATGAGGAATGAATCTGAAGCTTGTCTCGTTTATTAACTTTGTTATACTGTATCTAAATTGGGCCAGTGAATCCTGTTTCATAGATTGACCATTTATTGCATATCTACTATTATGATCGTTTCCAAAATGTATTTTAATTGAGTTAAAAGGAGGTTGCTTTGATTTTGATTACACTTTGATCTTCTCAAATAAACAACTTAGTAATTTTTATTCAACCTAGAGTCCACCAGGTCTGTGGATGTAAAGGGTGGGTAAGACTTATCTAGGGTGTTAGTTGGATGCCACAGCTTCTTGAGCTGCAGGTATGGAGGGAATTTTGGTCCAGGCCAATTACTGCATCTCTTGTCCATCCAACACACAAAGATGCATTTGTAGAGAACCTCAGGTAATTCATTCTGATGTGGTACATTGCAGATTCTAGGCCATTCACATGAAATTCTCAGGATGGTTAGTATATTCTAGGAAGCATTGCAAAATGGGAACTGGACTATTATTTGCACCTAGTATTTGTCTTTGCTTTTAAAAATAAAACCCGACCAAACTGCAAGATTTAGACTGGTGCTATTGGGAAAAAATGCATTGTGTGATTGCAAACCTCCATATATTGTCTCGATTTGAGAAACAGCTTAACAGTCTTGCTTTCCCCATGCTGATGATATGAAATGAAGATCATGGCAGCTGTTTCTCTTTGGGACAAAACTGAATAGCTTCTTTTTTCCTCTCAGCTGTCCTGCTTTCTGGGTATATTGCTAGAGCTCCAAGTTCTTATAGTGTGTTGCAGACAGTTTAGCTAAATAAGAATGAAGACGAGTGAAGTTCTTCGATGGGAAGCTCTCTGGACAAAACTCTACCTAGTGTCTGGGTAATAGTGTAAGATGCTATCAAGCAGCTGTAGGGGGAGTAGCAGCTTCTTGCCATTAGTGGAGTTGGCTTTCTAGAAGTTATTGACCATTGTTCAATAATGGGGTCAATGAACGCTAAGAGGTTACAGTTAAATCCAGGGAAAAGGGGTTGCTCAGCTTTAGGAGTTCAGTGTATTTAAGATGGGGACCTATTTGACCTGAAAAAGCAGCTTGGTGGGATGCTTTTTGATCTCACCTTTCTCTGGCTCTCCAGGTGGCAGCAGCTGTGAAGGGGATGCGGTGATGTATAAAGCATCTAGAATAGCAGTGGTGATCATTTTTGAGCCATTTGTATCTTGCATGCCTTACTCAGAGGCATTGGTTATGTCATAGTTCAATTACTGCAGTATGCCCCTGGTGGAGCTGTCCCTGAAGAGTAACCAGAATGCAACATCTGGGTTTCTAATCAATACATAATATTGGGATTACAGGGTTGTATTGAATGTTTTGTACTAGAAGCCAGTTGCTTTCCAGAGCAATTCAAAGTGTGGGTTTTCATCTTTAAAGCTATAATTATCTGAAGGCTTGGGCATTTTAAAAGGACTTCATTCAGATAAACCTGTCAAGATGCTAAAATCTGTAAAAAGGGTCTTTAAAATCTTTATCAATTTTTCTTTTATTAGTCTTTAATTTCAGTGCTTGTTTTAGTGTCTTCTGGATTGCTTCTAATCTATTAAGGTGCTTCACTTAAAACTATTTGTTTTTGATCATTTGAAGTTACAGTGGCACTAAAAAAGTGACATGACTGTTTTTCACACAACTGTTGCAGCAACCCATGTTTATGTGATCAAAATTTGGATGCTTGGCAACTGGCATGTATTTATAAAGACTGCAGTGTCCCAGGATCATGTGATCACCTTTTGTGACCTTCTGAAAAGCAAAGTCAACGGGGAAGCCAGATTCACTTAACAACCATGTTACTAACTTAACTGAAGTGATTCACTTAATAAGTGTGGTGACAAAGGTTGTAAAAGGGGCAAAATCACTTAACAACTGTCTTGCTTAGTAACAGACATTTTGAACTCAATTATGGTCATAAGTCAAGGACTACCTGTACTGTTAGTGCCACTACAGATAATCCTCAATGACCACAATAGGGACTGGAAAATTTGTTAAGCGGAACAGTTGTTAGTGAGGCATCATGTGAGCACACCTGATTCTCCATAGTGGGTGGAGATAGCATCCAGGAATGGGTTAACTCCGTCTGTCATCTTATTGGACTGAGTCTGCAAACTGTGACAAAACGCCTCCTCCGGTTGTCCTCCCAGCTTTTAGACTCAGTCGATCTTTGGACTAGATGTGTTTTCGTGGTTCTCATTCCTCGATACTTTCCACCTGCAATTCTAACATCGATTTCTCAGAGCTCTTGCTAAAACGCGATAGAGAAAATTTCCGTTCCAGCGTGAAAGGCTTTGCCTGAACCCGCTGAAGGCTGCGTGGTGGCGATCCGGCTGCCAGGAGGCAACGGATCAGGGCAACGCCCACGAGTTCGCTGCGGAACGCTGACCCTCTATCTCTCTGGGTGAGACAGGCCCGCGAGTCTCCTGGGCTCAGGAGAAGTGACTGCTTCGTCGGGCAGTGCTCACGAGCCTAGCTCCGCGGCGGCTGACCCTGGAGCTTACAAGAATAGCGCGCCAACTGCAAAAGTGATCGGAGGGATGTGGAGGTGAGTTCCGATCATCCGGAAGTCCCCTGAAGTGCGAAATAAGCTTCCTCATTCGGGGCTTTAGCCTCAAGGCCGGATATTCTGCCCGATCTTGGGCATTTTGCTGAACCCCACCACCCAGAGAGTTCGGTGCAGCAGGGCCCATTAGGGCGTGTCTGCCTCACGAAGTATTCAAAATGGCGGACGCCATTTCTGAATCCTCCGCTCTGGCGGCGGGAAAACAGAGGCCCTCCCATCTCACTACAGCACAGGAGGCAGGCCCCTCTGGATTGAGGCCTGCACGAAAAAGAGCTGCCATAGAGCCTCACAACAGTGGGCCGGCAAAGAAGGCCTCCAAAGCCTCAAAATGGGATGAGCAGTGGCGACAAAGGGCCATCGAAAGGGAGATTGCGAAGGCCCAGAGGGAGGCAGAGAGGAGGACACGTGATCAGCTCCTCGGGGAACAGACAAGTCCCCATTCAGTTGCCCCTCAGGCCTCAACTCGGCCTGGGCCTCAGGAGGCCTCTACCTTGCCTGGGCCTCAGGAAGACCTGTATGCCCACGCATGGTCGCCAGATGGCGATGAGGATCAGCCCTCCACATCAGCCTCCAACCTGCCTGGCAACCCTGAGTGCTTCCCCAGTCCATTGCCAGAGCATAGGCCCGCAGAGTTGGCCTGGGAGCAGCCTATCAGACATAGAGCTACCCGAGCTGAAGCTACTTTTATTCCTACGGCTGCGGGCCTTCGATCTCTTGAGCAATCAGAGCCCCCAATACCGGCTAGCATGGGAGCCCTTATCTCTGAAGCCATTAGACAGGGCATAGCGGCAGGCCTGCAGCAAAGGGCGGCTTCAGATGTATCTGAAAACCTCAGATCCTGGCCTTGCCATCAGGGATCCCAAGAAATAGGAGAAATTTACCCCACCCCAAGGGCTCTACCCTCCTGCCTCTCCCAGTCACTCGTCCTTATCAGAGGAGGACGCATCTAGAGACCAAGAATTATCTGATGACGAGGGCTTAATGCCCGATCAGCCCACCTTTGTGGGCCTTTTTCGATCATCAGTATTCAGATCATTACTATTCAAGGCTAGAAATGCGGCCAAGATGGGACCCAGTCAGGCGACACAGGAAGAGGTCCCGGGCCTTCAGGACCCAACTGATCCCCTCTTTGCTGAGCCCGCAGTAGAAAAGGAGGTGGTCCCTTCCCCCAGGCTTTTCCTGGACATCGTGCAGAGGCAGTGGTCCTCTCCAGGGGCAGGGCCCAATCCCAACAGCCTGGATAAATGTTATTACCACATGGGTCCGGACCTTTCCAAGATTTTGGAAGTTCCTATAGTGGACGCCTCTGTGGCTGCTTTGTCTACACCATCAGTCATGGCTGACTCCCCACAGGATGCCCTCTGGCCAGAGGATAAAAGAATGGAGCAGACCCTAGTTAGGGCTCACCAGGCGGCCGCCTGGGCGGTAAAGGCCTCCACGGTGGCCTCTTTCTTTAACAGAGCCTCACTGTTATGGATGAGGCAGCTGCAGGGGACAATTCCTCCTGATGACTCTAGGTCACATCAGGATGTTAATAAAATAATGGCAGCTTTGGAATTCTCTGCGGACGCTACGTTAAATGCAGCGCGCTTCGCTTCCAAGGCCATTTCCTCATCGGTGGCTTCCCGACGCCTCCTATGGCTCCGCCAGTGGCAGGCGGATGCCAGACATAAATGGAGATTAGCCTCAGCCCTGTACTCGGGGGAAAGGCTGTTTGGGGACTCCCTGGACCCTATTTTAGTGGAATCCAGAGACAAACGCAAGATCTTACCGTCCCTTTCCAGACGGGCTGAGTTTCGCTCTTCCCCTATTTTCGCCGCTTATCTTTTCGAGGGCAAGAAGGTGGCTTGGGATTCCCACAACCAACGAGACAATTCCCCCCCAGACAGGGGCAGCCACAGGACAGGACAGGAAGGGGCGGGCAGTGTTTTCCCCCAAAGCAGTCCTTTCGGGGTGGAGGAAATCGCTCCTTTCGTCATCAGAAGTGACTACTTAACAGACCATCCCATTGGAGGTCGACTGGCCTTCTTTGCCAGCTAATGGGAAGAAGTCACTACAGATGCATGGGTCAGGGAGACGGTGAAATTTGGCCTCTCCCTGGAATTCCTCTCCACCCCACCCCCCAGAGGTTTTTCATCAGGTGTCCTCTGTCAAAAGACAGAGCCAAGCGGCTCCTCATGGAATCGGCCATAAATCATCTCCTGGACATTCAGGCGATCCAGCCAGTTCCAGTGGAGGAACACGGACAAGGGTTTTATTCCCTCCTGTTCATCGTACCAAAGACCTCAGGGGGATGGAGGGCAATTCTCGACCTCAAATGACTGAACCGTCACATTGTCTACCGGCGGTTCAAAATGCATTCACTCCAGACCATCTTAGTGAGCATAAGAAAGGGTGATTTCCTCACATCGGTGGACCTCACAGAGGCATACCTGCACGTGCCCATCCATCCCGACCACAAACAGTTCCTCCGCTTCTTCCACATGGGGAAGCACTATCAATACCGGGCGCTTCCATTTGGCCTGTCCTCCGCTCCCCAAGTATTCACCAAGCTTCTTGCAGTGATAGCAGCACACCTTCGAACCATACCAATCAGGATCCAGTGCTATCTGGATGATATCCTCATCCTGTCCGGATCGGCGCTTCAGGCGAGGAAAGACCTGGACCACACTGTTCGAGTCCTCCAGGACCACGGTTTCTCTATCAACATGGCAAAAAGCCTCCTGGTCCTGACGACACGATTGCTCCATTTGGGGGCGATCATAGACTCTGTAGAGGGCATGATCTTCCTGTCCCAAGAGCGTCAAACCAGCCTGACAGAATTGGCGGATCGCGTCTGGAGAGAACGCACTGTACCACTGCTCCAGCTTTCTCAGCTATTGGGAAAGATGGTCTCCACCTTTTCCATCGTCCCGTGGACCCGTCTCCACAGCAGAGGCTTGCAGTGGTTCCTCCTCCCACATCAGAAGTCCGGCAGCAGCAGTTCGTTGACAAAGGTACTGATTCCACTACACGTGATCCGCTCGTTAAACTGGTGGATGTCCTCGGCCATCACCAGGGGCTCCCTCTTCAGGGAACCACCGCATCTGACGTTGACAACCAATGCCAGCCTTTTCAGCTGGGGGACACACCTGCAGACTCTTATGGCGCAGGGAGAGTGGACTCAGACGGACTTGAGCCACAATATAAACTGGCTCGAGCTCAGGGCAATCCATCTAGCCCTCCTGAGCTTCAAGAGGACAGTGTTCAACAAGCACATCCTGGTCCTCACAGACAACGTGGCTGCCAAGGCCCACATAAATCGCCAGGGAGGGACCCGCTCCCGGCACCTCATGCAGGAGGCAGAGCAACTGGGCCTCTGGGCAGAGTCTCACGTGCTGTCCATATGGGCAGAACACATTTCAGGGGTGGCAAATGTGCAGGCGGACCAGCTGAGCAGAACTACCATCGACCACTTGGAGTGGCGCCTGCACCCCTCCCTCTTCTGGGAGTTAACAGAACGGTTCAGAACCCCGACTGTCGACTTATTTGCCACCCCAGACAACTTTCAACTGCCTCGGTATTATACCAGGTTCGCGACACCGGGGGCAGAAGATGTGGATGCTCTCCGCAGTCCGTGGCCGCCCAGATTGCTGTACGCCTTCCCTCCTCTCCTGCTAATCCCGAAAGTCATCTGGAAGATTCTGGAGGAGAAGGCGGAAATCCTGCTCCTGGCTCTCCATTGGCCCAGGAGGCCATGGTTCGTGGACTTGGTGAGCATGTCAGTGGATTGGCCATGGAGGATCCCACAGAACAGGATCTCCCTCACCCAGGGGGCACTGGAACATCCGGACCCGCAGTGGTTCCAATTGACCGCCTGGAGATTGAGCAGAGGGTCCTGAGCAGGGACAATTTTTCTTCCAGGGTCATCCGGACTATTCAGGCTTCTAGATGACCTTCTACCACACGGATATATAATTCCATGTGGAAGGCCTTTTGTTCTTGGTGCACCAAGATGAGACTAATCCCTACAGAAGTATCATTACCACAGGTCCTAGAGTTCCTCCAGGAGGGATTGGATAGCGGGTTGTCCCCCAATACCATTAAAAGGCAGGTGGCAGCCCTGTCCTCGGTATTGGCGTGTGGAGCCCTGGACTCTCTGGCCCAACATCCAATGGTCAGATGGTTCATAAGGGGAGCGACTAATCTCAAACCGGTAATTCACAGGTATCCGAGCTGGGACCTGTCTAAGGTCCTAAACGCTCTTACCGGGGGGGCCTTTGAACCCTTAAGGACAACCTGCCTCCGATACCTTACGTTTAAGGTGTCCTTTTTAGTGGCCATCACCTCGGCCAGGTGGGTGTCAGAATTGGCCTTATCAGTTAGACAGGACCTCTGTGTGTTCCATCCTGACAGGGTGGTCCTGAGGTTGGATCCTTCCTTTGTCCCGAAAATAAACACCTGGTTCCATAGGGCCCAGGAACTGTTTTTGCCCAACTTCTGCCCCCAGCCAGTTCATCACTTGGAGCAGACATGGCATACTCTGGACGTGCGGAGGCCGTTCGTATATACATCAGGAGAACTTCCCCCCTGAGACGTACAGAATCCCTGTTTGTTTCCTTTCAACCAGACACGCTTGGCAACAGGGTAACCCCTTCCACCATAGGGAGATGGATTAGAGCGTGTATCACTAAAGCTTATGACTTACAGGCTTTACCGGTACCTGGACACCTTACAGTCCACTCCACCAGGAGCGCGGCTACGTCTGTGGCGTGGGCAACCCAGGCCTCAATAGAGGAGGTCTGTCGAGCCGCTACCTGGTCTTCTCTGACTCCCTTCATCCGTCACTATAAACTGGACACCTTTGCCTCAGCAGAGGCTGCATTTGGCAGGCGCATCCTGCAGAGTATACACATGGAGTGGGGGCCCATGGACCGGACGGCGGCCCACCCGTGAGGACAGCCAAGCTTTGGTATGTCCCATTCCTGGATGCTATCTCCACCCACTATGGAGAAAGGGCGTTGGTCTTACCTGAGACGCCTTTTCTCTTGGTGGTGGAGATAGCATCCAGCCCCACCCGGATTGCAGTCCATTGGGAACCACAGCTTCATGGTATCACATCAGTCTGCAGCGATCTCTTCGTCACAAGCTGGGAGGACAACTGGAGGAGATGTGTCGTCACAGTTTGCAGACTCAGTCCAATAAGATGACAGACGGAGTTAACCCATTCCTGGATGCTATCTCCACCACCAAGAGAAAAGGTGTCTCGGGTAAGACCAACACCGTTTTTTACAATCTTTTTTGCTGTTGTTAAACAAATGGCTCATGGTTGTTAAGTGAGACATCACATGGCTATGATTTGTGACCTCCTCCTGGCTTCCCTGGTAACTTTACTTGTTGGAAGCTGGATAAGAAGGTCAAAAAAAGAGATTACATGACCACAGGATGCTGCAATCATTGTAAATGTGTGACACTTTTATCGTGACCGTGGAGATCCAATGGTCATAAGTGTGAGGACAGGTCATAAATACCTTTTTCAGTGCCAGTGTAACATTGAATGATTGCTAAATGAATGGTAATAATTTGAGGACTATTTATACTCTCACCTTTGGGGGGTGAAGGACACGATTGTCATGTTTAATCAAGCCCTTAAAAATCTAATGATTTATTTTTGTCGCTTGTCGTTTTCTCTGTACTTTACTTTGTTTTGCTTTTTAACACCTAGGGTAGAAAGATACAGAATAAATAATTAGGTTTGGGCTACTTAGAAAGGACAATTGGCTGCTTGTATCAATGAGGTACCTCAGATATGCAGATGATACCACTCTAATGGCAGAAAGTGAAGATGAACTAAAGAGCCTTTTGATGCGGGTGAAGGAGGAAAGTGCAAAAGCTGGCTTGAAACTCACCATTAAGAAAACTAAGATCATGGCACCTGACCCTCTCAATTCATGGCAAATAG
>QLTV01012198.1:2683209-2696421 GCA_003457575.1 Thermophis baileyi | reverse complement strand
ATCGAGGGCAACAGAAGAAGGGGACGGCAGAGAATGAGGTGGCTGGATGGAGTCACTGAAGCAGTTGGCGTGAGCTTAAATGGACTCTGGGGGACTGGAGGAACATTGTCCATGGGGTCTCAATGGGTCGGACACGACTTTTCAACTAACAACAACAACAACATCAATGAGGATTGAACTTGCTCAGCTTGCTACATATCAACTCAAACACAGTTTAGACGCCATAATGAGCCTGATTAAAATTCTTTCAGTATAAAATGCCAGGATTGGCAGAAGTGGAAGGTCCTTGAGCACCTGGCAAACTGTGTTACACGTTGATTGGATTGTCCTTGGGATAAAAATGCCGCCTCTACTTTTGCATGTATCAGAATCCAGTGTTGCTATATCTCTAGTAATGCCATTTTAAGGGTTCCTTGAAATGGATGGAGTCAGACATATAACTGCAATGGACTGCAAAATACAAACTTTAGAGCATCTTGGTTAAAAGGCCATGGTGTCCAGGATTGTTAGGTTCATTGCACTACAAAACATGGTGAGGAGTCCCCTGAGTAGGCATGTTGTTGCATTGATTTCAACGTGTGAGTGTACACGCATGCCCTTTGCTGTTTTAAATATGGCTATATGCTGTTTTAATGTGGACTTAGTTTTACCAGTTCCTTCTACTTTAGGCATTCCATTCTGGGCTTAGCTCACTTTGCTTCTTTTTCCTTTGTGACTACTTGCTATGAGTTACCGTGAGCCGGAAGAGTCTGCAGCAGTGCTTGAAAACTGAATTCTTCAAGTGGATAACAGATGTGTATTTTTAAGAATTCAACCTCATGAAATAATGCTGGCAAGTTCTCAAAGTATCTTGAACTAATGATTGATTTTCTGTAGCTCAGGGTCCTTAATGTATCCAATCCGATGCCTTGGCTACTAAACCTGTTTACAAAAGCATTGGCAATAAGTATTGACTTTGGGCTATTTGCATAGCTGAGCATCTCTTGCTTAGTTTTGAGTTCTTTCATCTTTGTTGTAGGTTGAATAAAGTTTTGCAAAAATTCTGGCTAGATACTTCTTCATGAACTTAAGCCAGGGCACATGCCTGAAAGCTGGACTTCTGACTGCTGTTTTGCTTTCCTTTTTCGATTTTATTCATTGACAGTGGAAGCTGACTGCTTTACGTTCTTCAAATGATCTGAATGCTTTGGCTAGAGACAAAATGTTCTGCATATGCAGGGATGAATTATATAATGACGGTCAGTTGCATTTGTCCCATTCTGTCCGCAAAAGCATAACACTTGCTTTTGCATTGACATATTCTCACCCAGTTTATTTTGGTCTGGCTATGGCAGGGGTCTGCAACCTTAAACACTCAGAGCCATTTGGACCAGTTTCCCACAGAAAAAACAACACTGGGAGCCACAAAACCTGGGTGGGCGTGGCCAACTCGACGTCACTCACTCCCAGTCACATGACCCCCCTAGCCACGCCTACCCAGCCAGAAAAGGTTTACAGTTGATGAATAGTGTTAATAATTACTGTGTTTTCCCAAAAATAAGACCCGGTCTTATATTTTTGGGGCCCTAAAATACGCATTAGGGCTTATTTTCTGGGAAACATGGGCAACACAGGCAAGCCGAGAGATGGTGAGACAGATTGACATCCGATGTGTATGTCCTGCTATCTGCCATGGGAAGCTGAGTGTTATTACCAGCATCCATTTGATGGTCTATTTCAAGCAGGTGTTACTTAAGTGTAACTTTCCTTGCTCATCACCAAAAGACAGTAAGTAATTGAGCGTAAATTTTGGGAGAAAGGGCTCCTTTTAAACTTTTTCTGTCTTCTAATCTCAGTAGAGCTATAGGGATCTATAGAGAAAAGTGTCAGAATCAATCAGTAGAGCAGGGGTCTGCAACCTTAAACACTCAGAGCCATTTGGACCAGTTTCCCACAGAAAAAACAACACTGGGAGCCACAAAACCTGGGTGGGCGTGGCCAACTCGACGTCACTCACTCCCAGTCACATGACCCCCCTAGCCACGCCTACCCAGCCAGTCATTAGGGCAGAGAACCAGGAACCACAAAACCCTTTTCTCTCTCCCCCTCTCCCTCTCTATCTTCCCCATTCTCTCTCCCTCTCTCTGTATCTTTGTCTCTCGCCCCCTCTCTGTATGTCTCTCTCCCCCTCTCCCTCTCTCTCCCCCTCTCCCTCTCTCCCCCCCTCTCTGTATCTCTCTCCCCCTCTCCCTCTCTATCTTCCCCTCTCTCCCCCTCTCTCTATCTCTCTATGTCTCTCTCCCCCTCTCTCCACCCTCTGTATCTCTCTCTCTGTAACTCTCTCTCCCCCTCTCTGTATCTCTCTGTGTGTGTGTCTCTGTATCTCTCTCTGTATCTGTGTCTGTGTCTCTTCTCACTCTCTCGGAAAGCCCAGGGAGCTCTCCTTGGGGCTCTTCACTACTCCTTTTCTTTCTTCTTTTTGGAAATCCGGGCTGGCTGAGTAACGAGCGTGAACCGCAGCGGAGGCTTCCCTTTGGGCGACCTCCTCCTCTCGCGACACCTTGGCCGGCTGTGGCGGGGCCAGGAAGTGTGCACACAAGCAGGGAGACCCTCAAGCGAGTGGTCGCCAGCCCTATGCTCGCCTTTGCTGCGCTTTGGCCAAGCCTGCCTGCTCGCTTGAGGAGGGTCTCCCCGCTCATGCGCACCCTCCCAGCCTAAGCTGGCCAGGGGGTCATGAGAGGAGAAGGAGGGTTGCCCGAAGGGAAGCCTCCGCTGCAGTTCACGCTCGTTCCTCAGCCAGCCCGGATTTCCAAAAAGAAGAAAGAAAAGGAGTAGCGAAGAGCCCCAAGGAGAGCTCACCAGCTTGGCCCAGCCTCGGCTTTTCTGACCCCCGGGGTGGGTGTGCGAGGTTCGGTGGGGCCAGCCCCCTTTTCCTGCTGCCCTGAGCTTCTTAAAGCTGCGGCTGGGCACTGTGGGCCCATCCCCCTTTCCCTCGTCCCCTGCTCCCGGATCCCATTCCCACCCCGCCAGCCCTCTTGTTAGCGAGGCCGGCATCGGTCGTGGCCGGGTCAGGCCAGTGTCTCGGGGCGGAGAGTAGGTTGCGCATCTCCCCAAACGACCAAGGCACGCCCAGCACCAACAAGGCCCGGAAGAAGCTCCAGCAAGAGTGAGGCGCCGGAGAATCAGCCCCAGCTGCTTCTTCATCCCCCGCCGTCACCCTTACCTTCTCAGGCCAGGCGAGGAGTGACAGGGAGGGGAGGGCGAGGGGCGGGGCGGGGCCAGCGAGTGATGGGACAGGGAGCTGCAACAGAGGGCCCAAAGAGCCGCAAGCGGCTCCGGAGCCGCGGGTTGCTGACACCCGGGATATGGCAGACTTTTGCATTTTATTCAGCCTTAAATGGTTTGGTGAGAAATGTGGACAGACAAAGCTTTGAACTTTTGAAGACTAAGTAAATGAGCTGCGGTGACACAGTGGTTAGTTTGCAGTATTGCAGGCTACTTCTGCTGACTGCCGATTGCCAGCAGTTTGGCAGTTCAAATCTCACCAGGCTCAAGATTGACTCAGCCTTCCATTCTTCCGAGGTCGTTAAAGTGAGGATGCAGTTTTTTGGGGGCTGACTCTGTAAACCACTTAGGGCTGTAAAGCACTATGAGGTGATATATACCGATAAGTCTTAAGTACTATTGCTATTGCTAAATATTTGATAATCAACTTTCTTTGACAACTGTACCAAAATTATTATTTTTTACTAGTTTGTTGGAAACCAGCAAAGGAAGAGTGGATAATCTCATTTCTGTTCATCCAGTTGGTTGCCTTTTTCTGATCAGCTTGGAGGAGGGGGCTTCCTTTCCCTGTCATTCCATTTTGTTTCTGTGATGGTTACAGAAATGCCCCATCATGACTCTGACAACCCTCACTCATCTGTGCGTGTCATGCCATCAGCTCACCTGCATGTTGCTCACGGCTCCTTGTGAGGGTTTAAAGCAGAAGTATGACAAATCCGTTCTCTAGTATCCGTTTTGCAATATGTGGCGCCTTTTTCAGGGGTGTGGAATGAAATGGGTGCCTTAAGCCTCTGCAAGGCTTAAAAACTCATTTTATCCACAAGCCCCCTTCTCCTAAGTAGACCAAAATCCCATCGCACACATTTTGGGAGCATAACTGTGGATATTCCCTGTGGTTCTTGAATTCACCAGAAGTTATTAACTTCCTGCATACTTTTTATATTTCTTGGGATAATGCTGTTCGTAGTCATGAGGGTTATATCAAATTTTCTTAGTTTTAGTGGTGGTATGGTACTTAGAAGTTTCTCAGCAGCACCCCGTTGGCTACTGTTGGAAAAGAACTGCTGGAGTAGTGGGTTCTTTAGTGTTTTCCCAGCAAGGCTGCATGTAAGTCTTTCAATACATGCTTGTGCAGTGACAGGTGAATTTTTCTGAACAGGAAGATATACCAAGTAACCACTAGATGTATTGCTTTCCTACTCTCTGACCTTGTCTGCTTCCTTTTGTTGAATGATGGTCTGTGCGAGCTGTCAGTTGTAGTCTGTTTCTGTGTTCCTCCTGTCAGTTGCTTTGGTCTTAGGACAAAAGATTTACAGTAAATGATTTGGATGAGAGGAAAGCTCTTGTGAAATTCAGAGAAGGTCATTGTTGGATGGGGCTTGATGCTTGTTATCTTTGTTGATGGTGGTGCAGGAGAGTATAGCTCTTTGTATTGAATGTGCATGACCTAAGCAGAAAAATAGGAGGAGTGGTTGGATTCACACATAGCGCTAAAAGATACTGCAGTTCATTTGATTTTTGGCATAATACTAGACAATCTGTGCCTGTTTGGGTCATCGTTTCAGAGATTATTTCCTTGTCTAAACAGAAAAAGAATGATCAAAGGCAGATAAAAAAGCAACAGGAGTAGGAGCAGCTTCTGACTTCCTGCTGGCTTCCCCATTGAGTTTCCTTGTGGGAATCTGCAGGGAGCATTGAAAATCCTTCCCTTCCCTTCCCTTCCCTTCCCTTCCCTTTTCTTTTCTTTTTTTCCCTTCCCTTCCCTTCCCTTCCCTTCCCTCCCCAAGAATGCTTCAGGGTCTCACTTGGCACCCCTCCCCCCAGCTCAATGCTGACCCTCCTCTCCCCCAGACCCACTGAGCAGAGACCGCCTCCCTCCCCATTTCCTCAAGAGCTGCGGGAGCTGCAGAATTTTCCCGACGTCTTTTTTTCTTCTTTTCTTTCCCATCAGTCAGGTAAATGGCTGCTGCTGTGTTGGGGAGGGAGTGAGGGGTTACGAGACTGACTGTGAAATTGTCACAGAAAATTGAAAATGAAGATCATGTGATCACAGCAGCATCCAGTAGCACTGAAGCAACCACAGCGTTTCCATATTTCATTCCCTTGGGAGTCATAGATATTGGATTTTGGACACCTTTCTGTAAGCCCATTTGAGGCACCTTGGTTCAAAAATGGTTGCTCTTCAATGACCATTTTGCCTATTGAAAGGTTACGATGAGAGTTTTAGTACAGGCAGTCCTCAGTGTAAAACAATAATGGAGCCTGTCCATTATGTTTATATGTTATAATAGTAATAAGACAGGTCCGTCATGTGACTGACCCACTTTTACAACTTTTTTGTCACGGTCATTAAATAAGCCTGTCGGTTGTAAGTGCAAATGATATGGCCATTAAGTCAATGCCGTGATTGTAAGTGTGAACCCATTGTTTTGCTGAAAATCAGAAGTGCTGGTTTTTGGCAAAGCCATCGTAAAATGCTGTCACATGACCAAGGGATGCTGCAAATGGCCATAGATGCGTCTGTGTTGCTGAGTGCCCAAATGAGGTCATGTGACTATGGGAGTGTGTGACCATTGGAACGTAGGTTCTGGTCATAAACACCCTTTTTTGGGTAATTGTAACTTGGAACAGTCCCTGACCTGTGACTAGTTGTAAATCGATTGTAAATTGAGGACTACCTGTAGTAGTTTTGGCATAATATGATGTGTGGATCCAGATATTGTAGATGTAAAGTTAGGTTTATAGATTAGAACAGGGTATGTCAACTTTTCCAGCCAATTACAGGTAGTCCTCAACTTATGACTACAATTGAGCCCAAAATTTCTGTTGTTAAGTGAGACGTTAAGTGTATTTTGCCCCATTTTATGACGTTTCTTGCCACATTTGTTAAGTGAACCACTGCACTTGTTAAGTTAGCAACATAGTTGTTAAGTGAATGTGGCTTCCCCCATTGACTTTGCTTGTCGGAAGGTTGCAAAAGGGGATCACATGACCCTGGGACACTGTGTCGTGTCATAAATGTGAGTCAGTTGCCAAGTGTCTGAATGTTGATCAGGTGACCATGGGGATGCTGTAACGGTCGTGTGAAAAACGATCATAAGTCGCTTTTTTCAGTGCCGTTGTAACTTTGAATGGTCACTAAATGAATGTTGTTCGAGGACTGCCTGTATTTATAAAAGTCAGAATCTTGTCAATTTCATGTCACACTCTTGATGTGCTATCTAATAATGTCAAAACCTTGTGAAATCTTACATAAAAACACTAAAACTTTGCAATAATTGACAATGCTGTGAGACTTTGCCACATATATTAAAGGTGTTCATACTATGCAAATCATAGAATCATAGGGCTGGAAGGGATCTTGGAGGTCTTCTAGTCCAACCCCCTGCCAAGGGCAGAAATCTTATTCCATACCATACAAATGGTTGTCCAATCTTTGGGAAAAAATGTTATTGTCTGCTATTTATTAAAGCAGACACTTTTCCAAGCTTCTGTGAATCTAAAATTGCAATAGTTGATATAGGAAGTGGCTGTTTAAAGGTATCGGGACATTAGAATGCTCATAGGCACTACGCTGTGCTATTGATCCTTGGTCAGAGGTGGGTTCCTCCCGGTTCAGACTGGTTCGCCCGAACCGGTAGCAACCCGCTGGTGACGTCACAATGACGTCACGGATCCAGTTCAGTCGGTGCCGGTCCGTGGGCGCAGCCATCTGTTTTTGAATTTTTTTTTTTGAATTTTTATTTTCTTCTGCGCTTGCGCAGAAGCCGAGATTCCGGCACTGCGCATGTGTCACCATCTTGTTTTTGGCTTTTTTCAAAAAAAAATTTTTTTGCACTGCGCATACGCGTGCGCGTGAAGCACCGGCGCGGCCACGCGGCGTGGGAGGAAGCGAACTGGCAGCGAGTTGAGTTAGAACCCACCCTTGCTTGGTGTGTAGTTTTATTTGATTAATTGACCTGGAAAGTAATGAAGTATAGAAGATTGCTGCTAGCTGCAAGATAATCGGGACAAAATAGATAGAAAGAGAGAATCAAATGGCTGGGGAAGAAGTTTAAACTTAAGATTTAGTTTGGAAGTTGGATTAACTGGAATAATAAAAGTCTTTCTGAGTACAAAATAACATGTCTCACTTCTGTGTGGTTAGAACCAGTCTTGCACAGTTTTAGGGAGAAGAATTGCATGGAGGATTAGAGGCAGTGATAACCTTGGAATGTGTTTGAATTACAGTTCCCAGAATTCCCTGTTCACTTGGACATCAGTCATGCTGACTGGAATACGGTACAATTGCAATGCATTTGGAGGATTCCAATTTGGAGAAGAAAGGCTTGTCACAGTTTTACCAGCCCAGAATTTGTTTTGATGCAAAAAATTGCCAAAAATCTGTGATGGAGTGTAATGAGAAAACATGGAGGGTGAGCATTCCAAAGGAATAAGAGGCAACTCAGTCCAGATAGTATGTGTGAGAGAAAGAGGGTAAAGACAGCCCCTCCTTAATAGTTCACAGAGTATATTGTAGATGCAGACAGTAGAGTCTTTAGCAAGATTATGCCTATACAGTAGATATGAAACAATACAGAACTCTACTTGGAAAAATTACTACATATTCTTGGTTTGGGGCCTGACAAAATCTGAATATAATCTGGTAGATAATCTGAATGAGAGCTAGTACTGTCTCCCCTTCTCCTTTAAAATAAATATACTTATTGAAAGAGGTGGCTGAACACGTGTATACATATATAATAAGTCTGAACCACCTTTACTAATGTGTGAAGGTACAGTCACAAATGGCAAAATTTAGCATGAAAACGTATAAAGAACAAGTCTTGCTAGAATAGTTATTACTTTATTTTTCCATTGGGCAACTTCCTTAGATTCTGGGCATACTATGTATATAATACATTTTGGTTTTAGCAAAGCATTTGACAAAGTAGCGTGTCACATTCTGATCAGCAAGTTATGTTTTATTTTGTTTGGTTATTTGTTTATTTCCTGCCATTATTTTTTACAAATAACTCATATGAAGTGAATTGGGCTGAGACGGGTGACTGGCTCAAGGTCATCCAGATGGCTTTAATGGCTAAGGCAGAACTAGAACTCGCAGTCCTGCTTTCTAGCCTGGTGCCTTAACCACTACACCAAACTGACTCTTGTTGAATAGGCTGACTGGCATATCTAGTTTGCATATCCAAAGATAATTTAAAAACTATACCTGACATGGTCATTAATGTTTTGCTTATCGACTCTGCAGATGGCACATAAATGGGTGGGATATTAATATGATTGCAGAGGAAATAATATTCAAAATTATTAGAGAAGTGGATTGAAAATAACAGTCTGAAATTTAACCATGGCATATAATCTTTTAGAACTGCTGGGACATTGATATGAGTTACGTAAAACACTGATGGAGTGGCAATGCAACAAAAGGATCTCTCTCTCTCTCTCTCTCTCTCTCTCTCTCTCTCTCTCTCTCTCTCTCTCTCTCTCTCTCTCCCCCTCTCTCCCTCTCCTCCCTCCTTCTCTTCCCCCCACTCTCTCTCTCTCTCTCTCTCTCTCTCTCTCTCTCTCTCCCTCCATCTCCCTCCCTCCCTCTCTCTCTCCCCTCTCCCCATCTCTCTCTCTCTCTCTCTCTCTCCCTCCCCCCCTCTCTCTGTGCATCTATTTTTCAAAACTTTTGAAATTTCTAAAACTATGAGTCTGGAAAAGATTCTATCATGGGATCTTTTGACCCTGAGCAGGCCACTCCCAAGTCTTAGGCAAATGGTCTAAGCCCAAATGCACATTGTAAGTATTCTACAAATAGTTGGATTATTTTGGATCACTTCTTGAATATTTGAAATAACTTATTCTAGGGTAAGGCCACTTTAGAGGTGTTCAGAAAACAGCTCTTCTGAGGATAGAATGGTTCATTTTGGGATCTTTCTGATGAAACATTCACAAATTACCTTCATAGGTGTGTCAAAATCACTGTTTATATTTCAAAGTAGTTGTAGTATCAGGACAGAGAGACTAGTGCTTTTGTGAGCACATGCAATTATGTTCATTCTCAAACTCATTTAGACACATATGTATAGTGAATAATCGTATCTCCCTCAATGTTGATAATGTTGATAATGTTTTTGACATCATCTGACCCTGGGTAGAGTAGTGCTACTTGAGCAATGTACCCTTTTCCCTAAATTCTGCCAATTTCTCCCTTCTATTTTGGACTCCAGGACCACATTCTGGTGGTTCTGAGCAATCCTTCAATATACTATTATGGATTTTTAGAGTAAGAGGATGTAATTCCCGCTATGTTACTTTTGGATCACAGCTGCTATCTTATCTTAGCTTTGTATTAATGCCTGTGTATTGGCATCCTTTTATGTCAGGCAACTTGGATCAGGAAGTTGTTTTTTTTTTTTTAATTTAAAGGGAGTCAGCTAGATAAAGAGAAGGAGCAAAGATAAGGCATATCTGATTGAAGATTGGGATCTGAAGATTCATTTCCTGCCTTCTCATAATTCTTTAAGTGAAATTTCTATATTATATCTTCTCATTTTACGTCCTGTAGATTTCAACCTAAGTTTCAAGCATTGTATTTCTGCATCACATCCATACCTTGTGTTCTGTTCTATAAATATTTATGGAAGTAGGTACATTGATAGTTTGGAAAGCATCTCAGTATGTCATCTTATCACAATCTCATGTTTTGGAGTACAAATCTTGGGTTTGAAAGTGGAATCTGAATTACTGGTCTTCATGCTTTGGTATATCCTATTTCTTGGAGCACATCGTAGGACGTGTCAAATTCTCAACTTTCAATTTCCAAACATTAGGGGTGGTCAAAAGTTGTGACATGCCTTGGGGATTGTAAAGATATTTTGGTTACTTTAATATATTAGATGTGCCTGGTAAGTAACTACTTTACATAGATATTATAACTTTTTAACATTTTGTTTGTTTCATGAGCCTGATAGACCATGTACAGTTTGGAAAAACTCCATAATGCTTTGGTTTGTACATTATTGTCTTAGAGAAGTAGTGAATGGGCCAATAAACAGCCTGAGGCTTATGAGACAAGAGCATTGTGCAACAGCTTATATTTATTTATTTCTACTATATTTATATCTTGTTTGTTGCATCTGGTGCACTTCAGGAAAATAGGGGAGGCATTGTAGCTAAGTGGAAAAGCCCATGGTTATCACAAGGAAGATCCTCTTTGCAATCTCTGGGTACATTAGAGAAAGCCCCATGTGCTGTTGCCATCAGTGTTGATAATATTAGTCATTGGTTTAATATTGACCATGCATTGCACTCTCTTTGTTCCTCTAATATTTGTCATGAGAATTGACAAAGTTGGAGTATGTTTAGCTTGGAGAAGATGCAAGGAAGGCATGGTAGGGTTGCTGACTTCAAATATTTGAAGGATTGTCAAATAGATGATGAAGGAAATCTATTTTGTTTGGCTAAAGGAATGGTGGGACTTGATTCAAACAACTAAAAAAGAGTTTTCCACTGAACTTTCAGAAGAATTTCTTGATTGTTCTTAAATGGTGCATGTTGTTTGAGATTGGAATACACTATCCCAAAAGGTGACAAATTCTTTTTTCTTAGATAGTTTTAGATGGGCTCGATGGCTGCCTATAAGCTGATCTTATCCAGCAGATTTTCAGCATGTAGGGAGGAAATGGTTTATATAGCTTTTGAAAGTCTTTCCAGTGATCTGTTACCTTTAGACCTTGTAAGTTTGCTTATATCTGGATGCCATTATTTTGGAAATAAGGTACAGTTCTTTGTGGCCTTTTAGGCAATTCTGCAGGGCCAGTTCTTTATAATTAAAATCCAGTATGTTCCAAGGTTTCTAACTGCTCAGTTGTTTCCTCAGACATTTACACTGATTTGCACTAAATCCAACAGACTGCATATTTTATCCAGATTGGAAAGGAGCTACACCAGGGTTTGTTCAATGTGAGTTAGCTCAGTGCTCCCAGGATGGGAATCATCCATCATAACTACTAATCAGAATAAGAGTTTAGTTTTGAAATTTTATGCTATGAAAAACCTATAGCCATATCTTTGTTCTTTGTAGTTTCTGTGTTTTATGTTAGTAAATATTCACATACTATTTAAATTTTTATGGTTTTGTTTGTAATTGCATTACTTTATTTCTTTTGTTAACAGTAGTTTGATTTATCTGATGATAGTTAAAATCCATTGCAGTTCTGAAAGACTATGGGTAGCATGCAACAACAAATATCAACCTAAACAAAAAAGAGAAAGAAAAAGGACATCACAATAAATCTCCATCAGAAACAAAGGATAAAATCCCAGAGATGCCCATGATAATCACATTTAAAGTTACTGTAGGTGTTATCTAACCCAGCGGTCTCCAACTTTTCCGGCTTTGTGGATCAGTGTGTGGGGGAGAGGGGATGGTTCTGTGCGAGCGGCGGGTGAGCACATGGGCACGGCTCCATTTGGGCAAGCAGTGGACATGCACGTCTGCCGTTCACACAAATGAAGTTGTGCATGTGCACTCGCCTACCACTCCATGTGCAAGTGAAGCTACACACGCTCGCTCACCCACTGCTTCCACGGCCCAGTTCTGAATGAGCCATGGCTTGGTAGTGGGCTGCGGCCAGGAGGTTGGGGACCCCTGATCTAGTCCAACCCATGTTCGATATGGGATTCAATGCAGCAGTGTTTCTTAAACCTTTTCCTCTTAGAACTCCTTCCCACTTTTAAAAATTATGGAGGATCCCAAGAGTCTTTGTTTGGATTATATTTATGAATATTTGTCACATTAAAAATTAAAACTGAACATATGTAGACTATTTATCGAATCATGTAAAAATAATATTAAACTCATTAGATATTAACTGTAATATGTAAAATATTTTTCATGGGAAGTATTCCATATGTTACATTTTTATCAAATATAAAATAATAATGAGAAGAGTGACATTGCTTTAAATTTCTGCTAATATCTTCAATATCTAGCAAATAATTTTGATTTCGGAGAGCCCTGAGAAGGTCTTGGAGGACCTCCAGGGTTCCTCAGACCACAGTTTAAGAAACATTGTGCTACAGCATATTTGACAGATGCACATAGTCAATGTCTGAAGACCTCAAGTACAGTGAACTCTCCATGTCATGTGGCAGTTGGTTCCACTGGCTGATGAATTGTGAAGTTCGAATGTTTTTCTGATCTCTACCTTGAACTTCCTTGTAGTTTTAACCTTTGGTTTTGGTCCTGCCCTCTGGAGCAATAGATGTAAACCCACTCACTTTTCAGCCTTTCATATATTTGAAGTCTGTGGTCATATCTCCCCTTAATTGTCTTTTCTGTAGGCTAAACATATTCCTATCCTTTAACTCAGAGGTCTTCAAACTTGGCAACTTTAAGACTGGTGGACTTCAACTCCCAGAATTCTCCAGTCAGCATAGCTGGCTGGAGAATTCTGGGAGTTGAAGTCCACCAGTCTTAAAGTTGCCAAGTTTGAGGACCCCTGTTTTAACTGTTCTTCACAAAGTTTGATTTCCAAATATTTCACTATCTTGGTAATCCTTCTTTCAGCTTGTTCGTATCTGCCGTGGTCTTTTTTGAACAGTGATGCCCAGATCAAGATGTCATAGTCAAATAGAGTCTGACCCAGGGGTGGGTTCCACTTACCTTCCCCACCGGTTCGCATTGTGACGTTTTGCGCGCGCGCGCATTCGCGCAATTTTGCTTCCGCACATGCTCAGTAGCTGCAATCAGCCCAAAACACAGCTGAGGAGCTGATCAGCTGTGCTTCAGGCGAAGGAATAAAGGTCAGTATAAACCTGGGGGCGGGCGCTTTTTCCCTTTTTCAAGCAGCAGGAGGAGGAGGAGGAGGAGGAGGAGGAGGAGGAGGAGGAGAAGGAGGAAGACTATGGGGGCGTTGGTGCGCTCAGGAGGAGGAGGAGGAGGAGGAGGAGGAG
>QLTV01012198.1:2641225-2678197 GCA_003457575.1 Thermophis baileyi | reverse complement strand
GAGGCCACACCCAGTACCTTCCAGGAGCTTCCATGCTCGAGCCCCGGAGCGGCAGCAGCCCTGTCTGCACAGGCCGCTGCCTCACCACCAACTGAATTGCGCAGGTCTAGTAGGGCTCCAAAACGCCCCGCCTACCTGCGTGATTACGTATGCTGGACAGCTCCATCCAGGAGGGGAGGGGTGTTATGTTCTAACTGTTTCAACTGTGTTGCATGGTTCCAACCAGGTCCAGCGTTTGAGCGGGAAAAAGCTCAAACGCTATTGGCTGGTCTGTCTGACAGCTCCCTATAAAAGGGCAAGCTGTCAGACTGCTCTTTGCTGGTTGCTTACACAAGAGCTGAAATAAAGAGCTGCTTTGGAAGTCTGTCTCCTGTCATCTCTACCCACTATCTAACACTAATCCTCTAATCACTCCTGGGAAATACAGGCCAGCTGGTTGACAGTGAAGTGTCCATTAAACATGCAGTTGAAAATTCTTCAGCCTGTCTTCTGTCTACCCAAGGAAAAAAAGAAGTACAGTTCAGTAGCAGAGCACATTGATTGCATATAGAAGATCCATCCTCTATTCCAAAAGGCTCTATGCTGGAATTCCTAGATTGTGGTTGTTGGTCTGAATAGTAATGCTGTGCTGGATGGGCCTACTATATATGATAACATCCGTGTTGTATATCATCATTCACTGGAAACTCTCTCATGCCTATTTTCCCACCTTTTTTGGCCCACAAGATCACAGCAAGATTGTTAACTGTCCAAAATGCTAAAGCTGTAGATGCATTTATCCTTGAATGCTAAAACAGAATTATATTCCCAGTCGAGATTCAAAGAAGTAAAAGCATAAGGTAAAGCAAAGACAGTTTTTTTCTGTCCAGAAAGCAAAGACAGTAGTTTATGTCATGGAATTAATTTTAGCACTGTGCTATGTTGAGGTGGGCCTTAAATGCTGGAGCTCCTGGGGTCCAATTGACCATGCAAAATCTCCTCAGTTCTGATTACAAAAGCCACTCTATCCCTGAATGAACCATCCCATCCAAGGGGCAGCCAAGCACTATGCTCCACACTAAGACTAGCTAAGGGGTTGGGCCTCTCCTTCAACTTGTGTATTTCTGAAAACAGCATTGGCAGTAGTGGAATATGCTTTTTCTCACCACCGGAATTTGACTTTTGAGCATCAGGTATAATACCGTAGGTGCCTCATCATGTATTCTTGCCCCATATGAAACCAATGCACTGATTACGGGCATGACATCCAATTAGCTTTGTATTTTGAAGAACTATTTGGAGAAGAACAAGACTTGAAGAAATTGGCAAAACGGGTTAGTAGAGCCTGAGGGATGAGGGCGTAGCGAACATGGTAGATAAAGAGAGAGCACAACATTGCCAGGTGGTTGATACGTTGCACAATATGTGGAAGAATTGGAAAGAGGGAATTATTTACACACGTGTTACCAAAATGAAATGTTTTGGACTTGGAGGCTACCCATTTAACTTGCATGTTTTAGCTTAGAACCTTTTTCATCTTTATTTTATGTCCTCAGTCATCCTACTCCAAGTAACTTTTTTGTCAAATTGCCTGTTTGCTACTCTTTTCTTCAATATGGCATACACTTTATTTTTAATATTTTCTTTTTTTACTTTCCCATTTTCAGGAATGGATCTCTATCCTAAGTGTTCATCCTGAAATTAAAAAGTGGAGCAAAGTTTGCTATAATCAAGCATAACTTTCCCAGGTTATGCGATTGTATTAGATTCGTATTATTGTCATAGCTTGTTAATAGAAAGCACAGGGGAAGCTTTTGTTGGGAAAAAGAACTGGAAGGAACCAGGTTGGAAAATGAAATTATGGTCAGAGGTAGATTTGTGGTTTGGTATGCTGGACACCCATTTTTATTTCTATGCAGTTACTAATTAGTATTTTCTTCTCAGCCATCAAATCTGGTTTCAACTCTCTGGGTCAGTATTCTGTAAAAAAAAAAAACAACTCAAAATGATAGACTTTAGATTACATTACACTTTACATAAAGTGTAATCTGTAGTGCATTCTATTGGGTAGTTTTCTGAAATACAACTGTGGCTATTTTACCTTTTTTACCAATAGGAAATCTTGTGGTTATTTAACCCAATGCATTTGTTAATGCGCAAGCTTTTGAGACTTGTACTTGACTTCATTGGCTGTGTGATCTGGAGGCCTCAGGCTAGAAAGGCCACATTGCAGGCTTAGCACACCGTGCATTACGGTATCTGTAATGAACGAAGAACAAAGCAAAATTAACACACCATATAAACTATGCCATTATACACAGGTAGTCCTCAAGTTACAGCTGTTTGGTTAAGGACGATTGAAAGGCATGACTGCCTTGGACAAAGTGCTTCACAACCTGTACTTGCACTTATAACTGTAGCATCACCTCCACAGTCATGTGATTGTACTTAGAGCAGCGGTCTCCAACCTTGGCAACTTTAAGACTTGTGGACTTCAACTCCCAGAGTTCCTCAGCCAGCTTTGCTGGCTGAGGAATTCTGGGAGTTGTAGTCCACAAGTCTTGAAGTTGTGAAGGTTAGAGACCCCTGACTTAGAGTGCTTGGCAATCAGCTTGCATTTATGACTGGTTGCAGCATCTTGCGGTCACTTGATCACAGTTTGCTAAATGACTGTGGTGATTTGCTTAATGACTCTGCTAAAAATCATCATAAAATCGAGTCCAGTTGCGTGACTTACTGACTTACGACTGAAATTCCAATCCCAATTGTGATCATAAATCAAGGGCTACCTGTATATAGACCTATAATTGTTGAAATGGCATTTTCAGATTGCAAATGGAAGGAACTATGCTTGTGAATAATGCTACTGTGACTTTCTGCTCATAATTGCAGAATAATGCAGTTGTCTACTTCCTGAACCATAAGGTCTATAATTTTTCAGTGTTTCATGTGTCTCTTACACTTCAAAGAGCTTGTTGTTTTAAATGAACATAAGCCTCCTTGGAGTCAAGGTCAGCTATTAAGTATCTACATGGAGATTTCCATATAATTTTCTTGGCAGTAAAACAGGAGTGGTTTGTAGTTGTTATTCTCCAGGTTATTGCTGTTGTTTAACTTCCCAGTCTAGTCTTTAGCCCTGCATTTTCCTCATGGTCTTTCATCCACATGGTAACTAGGTTTGACTCTACTTAGGTTTCTGACATCCATTCAAGGTCAGCTACTGCTGCACCTAGCACAGCAATACAGTAGGAAAGCTGTGATTTATCCAGAACCACCCGAACACTAGCAGTAGATCCTGATTTAGTCATTTAGTATTATTTTTTTAAAGTATTGTGGAATGAAACCTAAGAGAAGTCCATGTATATTCCCAGCCATGGTTTGTTTTAACTGTGGCTTCTTGAATGCCAAAACTTATTATGGCTTATGTAATCCATAATCGGCCCCAAAGGGTATCTCATGTCCTGTTGTGAGATGAATCCAGTTGTACTTCCTCTTCTTACTAGTGACATTTTTCAGAATCTGTTCCTGACTGTTCCTTTCCTTCACCGTCTTTCTTTTTTTTCTTACCCCAGGCCTATGAACTTTCCACCCTTACGGGCACTCAAGTGTTGCTACTTGTGGCCAGTGAGACAGGCCACGTCTACACTTTCGCCACACGGAAACTGCAGCCAATGATCACCAGCGAGACGGGCAAGGCGCTGATCCAGACATGCTTGAATTCTCCTGACTCCCCTCCTCGGTCGGACCCAACCAGCGATCAGCGCATGAGTGCTACGGGCTTTGAGGAAACGGACCTTACGTATCAGGTGTCTGAGTCGGACAGTAGTGGAGAAACAAAGGTATCCCCAATTTCTACCTTATCTTGTCAGTCTTTGGAGAGAGAAAGAGCTACTAGCATTGTTGCTCTCTGCATGTGCTTCAATGCAGTAGACCTGCGTGTTACCAGCTTAACTGCAAGGACCAGACTGTTTCCTTCATTGTGTTTTGCACCAATGAAGTCTAGCAGTGTAAAAGTTCATTCCCATAACTTAACCTTGCAAGGTTAACTTTAGAAGGAAAAAAATGAGGTGTTCTGCGGGATGCAGTAGATTAGGAGCTGTCGGGACCTGGATTCTGCTGTTGGGCATTGATTTGGGGAGAAGCAGCGCCCCCCTGATCCCCAGCAATCCTCTCTGTGCACATGTTACCCAGCTTCAGTAAAGTTTGGCAAGGAGAAAGGCTGAAGCTGACTGAGAGTGCTTTGATTGCTCAGACTTAACTAGTGTTACTTCTCCTGGGAGGCTGTCCTCCCTTCCCCCCCCCCTTCCCTGGGATCAGAGTAGATGGGCTGGATATCTGCCGAAACAGGATGGGAACAACCCGTGTCTTGCCTTCCTCTAATGGCAGCAGGCGTTGGGTGGCTGAGCTGGGCTGGGCTGGGCAGAATGTGGCAGGTGCTCTTTGCTTTCCTGCTAGGACCTCCTGGAGCAGCTCTGTTTTTGGTTATCTCTGCCTGGGCGTCTCTGTGCTCCCGCTCATTGATAAAAATTGGATTCTGCCTCCATGGCCATATAAGGCCTGGTTTCCTTCCCTGGAGTCCCTGGCTGGGCCCCTCACATTCCTTATAAGCTGCAGCTGTCTCTTGCTTGGTGCTGTTTTGGAAGGGGGCAGGGAGGACGGGGGGGGGGGGGGAGAGAATTGAAACACTTGGCTGAACAGACTATTCCTTCTTTCTCTCCGAGTGTCCAGCCAAATACTCTGCTAGCTTAACTCTTTACTTTCTCCACAGCAGCTGGAGCATTACTAGAGAAGTGGGGTACCCGGGGGACATCGTGTACGTGTTAGTGTGTGTGAGGGAGAGAGAGAGAGAGAGAGGGAGGGAGAGAATACCTGCCTGTCTTGGCAGGAGAGAGAGCAGTTGTTTTGTTATCTCCAAGATGGAGAAAAATTACAAGTGTTTTTCTTCAGTGCCAGCCTTAAAACATTAGGCGTCTTCATACCGCTTAAATTATCTCTGTAAATCTGTGCCACAAAGTTGTTTGCTACCTCAAAGATGATCCAAGCCTGTTAATGCCAACAGTCATGTTATCTCACTTTGCAGGCTAAAGAGGCAGCGTTTTGCCAGATCCCACATGATGAATTCTATGTTCTTTGCTATTGCTTCAGAGTTTCACCCTCTTTCCCAGTCTTCATTGCTGTGGCCAGCACAGCTCTTTCTCCTGGCCTGCCACCTGACCGTTAGCAGGAGATGCCATAGACTGAACCCAGGAACTTCAGAATGCTTTACCCCCAAGCCAACATCCTTCTCTTCAAACCTGAAAATCTTTTCTTATTCTCGGCAAGCATGTAGGCAGGAGATAGGAAATGAAACGCCTGTAATAGCTTTTTCAGATCCCACACAGCTGTCTGCCTTGGCTTGAGACAGGCGTCAGTTGCATGAAGCAAATGATTCCTCTAAAAACCAGCCCTACTTATATTGCCTCTTGCGATTGTTCAGGGGAGACTCCGCTGTTGAGTAAACATAAACTTCATTTTCAGGCTTTTCCAACTGGACATCATATAATGTCCTACACACTATTTTTTAAGTATGGAGGATACAGGTATGACTAATCACTGTAGATTATTTTTCTAGCAGTGATTTTACCATTGGTGCATTATTTGCAGGGGGTGGGTGGGTTAGCAGCAACGTAATTCTTCTGTTTGTCCTTGAAGCACAGCATTAAAGTAGGTAGCATGTTACAGCCTAGCTGAGAATCTCTGCTTCTTGCCTTACCTTTTTATTGGAGAGGTTTTCAGTCACAGTGCAAGAAAAAAACAGTCTCCTTCCCTAATATCCCAATTCTCTCTATCTTTGTTCAATGGCCAAACCAGCATTTTAGAAAATGGATGCCTACCTATCTGCCTGCCTGCCTGCCTGCCCACCCTTTCCCCCCCAAAATAAGACATCCCCTGATAATAAGCCCAATCAGGCTTTTGAGTGCATGGCAATAAGGCCAAGCGCTTATTTCAGGGTTCAAAAAAATATAAGACAGGATCTTATTTTTGGGGAAACATGGTACCTACCTACCTACCTACCTACCTACCTACCTACCTAAATACTTTGATGTGTTGCCAAATTTGTGTATTTAAGATTTTTTCTTTCCCATCTCCATACTGTAATACCACAGCTTGAACTCCTTCAGGCTCTGTTTCAGATCAACACAGTTTTGGGGCAGATATAATAGGTCCAAAAATCCATTTTCCTCCTGATCTATGATACTTTTTAAACAGAGTTCTTAGGTTCTTATAAGTTAGAGCTAATAACCTTAGATTTCCATTAAATATGTCTTTTTTTCCAGTTGGTACTCTACTATGAACATGAGAGATGATTTGTGATCAGATTTTGGTTCTACTAAACAATGGTTGTAGATTTTATAGTCCCAACAGGAGACTCAGTACTGGGGGAGGCTTCTGGGAAGAAACAACTTGCAGGTGTTATTCATAGGTTCCATCCCTTTTGATCATCAGCAGCCATGATTTGGGGGTGAAGAGTCAATTTGAAGACGAACCAAACAGACCATGCCTTCTGAAGATGGAGCAATCTGGGATTAGCAAAGTCAATTTCTAAAAGGATGATGTGTCTTACTTGCAATATGTCTGGTTGATGCATAACTCTCTTTGGGGATAGTGGGCTATTAGAAATACAGATGTAACAGCTTAAACCTGAACGAGGAATACTACCCATGTTCCTTCTAAGAAGCTTACATCATTATGGGCCTGGCCTCTCTCTCCAGAATCAAACAGTTGGGCAAAAGTGTCCCACTTGCCATGGAAACACTTTTCAGCTAGGCATATTCTGGCACACGAAACAGCATAGCAACAAAAGCCTGCAATTTGACAACAGGCAGTGCCTGCTCCATTATCAAAACTAAAGAGAGAAAGTAGAAAGTGAATGGGAAACTTGAAAACTAACTTGCAGGTTGATTGGATTTGGGGATAAGAATGTGATAGCATATTCTTTCTGTCATGGTCACTTGTTTTAGATTAAGGTAGATAATAGGGCTTTTTTTCATATTGTTAAGATACAAATTTATTGTCCCTCATTATTGGTCATGCTAATGAAGATGAGAGTGGTTATTCAGCAGCATTGATTTCTTTTATCAGCCTTTAAAACCCAGAAAGTTAAAAGATGAGCAAGGAAAACTAAGAGTATTTTGACTTACAGTGATATCACACTTTTTCTCAGTTTTCCTAGTTTTTGCTTTATAGAAGACCAGTGATATAGTGACCGAAATAATATGATGAAAGTTTCTTCAGGTTTCATTAAACATTATTGAGCATGAGCTCAGAATACAGCTTCATCACTGATATTCTTTTTTTGCGTTTTTAAAATCAGAAATCCCTTTGCCCCAAGGCTCAGTGCTCTTCTATTAGAGCTTGCTTGAGGTGAAAGTGGCTTTGTGGATATGTACCTCATCTGCAAAGAGATGATGAGATGAAGAAAGCTTTCCCTGATCCTGGAGAAAGCAATTCCCCCACTTTAGAGAAAGAGAGGAACAGGTGAAGTACAGAAAGACTCTCTTTGTACATTTCTTCCATTTTCCTCACATCTTACTTTTTCCTATTTCTTGGTCACATTTCATGTCTAAATGGTATACCACTAGCATTACAAGAAGTCCTCGACTTACAACCACAATTGTGTCCAAAATTTCTGTTGCCTAAGTGAAACAGTTGTTAAGTGAAGTTTGCCCCATTTTATGACCTTCCTTGCCAAAGTTGTTAAGTGAATCACTGCAGTTGTTAAGTTAATAAGATGGTTCTTAAAGGAATCTGGCTTCCCCATTGATTTTGCTTGTAAAAAGGTCGTAAAAGGGGATCACATGACCCTGAGACACTGCAACCATCATCAATATGAGTCAGTTGCCAAGTGTCTGAATTTTGATCACATGACTATGGGGATGCTGTAA
This sequence comes from Thermophis baileyi, assembly GCA_003457575.1. NCBI lineage: Eukaryota > Metazoa > Chordata > Lepidosauria > Squamata > Dipsadidae > Thermophis > Thermophis baileyi. Next base: position 2,670,293 of record QLTV01012198.1, on the reverse strand, counting down.
TAGTCATGTGTGAAAATGGTCATAAGTCACTTTTTTCAGTGCCATTGTAACTCTGAGCAGTCACTATAACTGTTGTAAGTTGAGGACTACTTGTATATACACACACATTAAGCATAATGCAAGATACTGAAAAATAACCCTCTATTAATAAATGGCAAAAACATGTTTCACCCTAAATTGCTCTACACTTGCGTTGTACAAATGAAGACAACTTTGAGTTTCACTTGACTCAGGCAACAGAAACTTCAGAGTAATATTTCTCAACTCCCCTCAAATGTGATAGCCCTTGACTCTCATAATTTTTACCTTCCATGGGATTATTGTTGAAGTCCAATTTATTTAGAAGTTATCAGATTGGATAAAACCCATTTTAAAGCCTTTTTCCCTCCTTCCAAATGATACTATATTTTGGAAGGGATGAAAAGTTATAGGACTAATTCTCATGATAGCTTGGCTAGTAAAAATGGATATGTGAAAACAAATGACTGAGAAATGGGCCCCATAAGTTATTTTTTCTAAAGTTTCTAACACACCTTGTCCTATTTGGTGTCTATCAGACCAGAAGGGCATCAACATAATGTAAACTGCAAACTCTGCACCAATTTTTAATATTTCATACTGATCATATCAACATAGGCATTTCTGACTGTCTTAATTATCTGCCTGTCCAGGCCTTGGGATTTTTGCAAAACTTAAATACGGTATTTTTTCACAAGGCATGTAGGAGTATTGAGGAAAAGGAAATTTATTAATGAGCAACCTGCATTCCAACAAAGTTAATTTCCTCAAGAACTGTGGATACTTAAGAAAACTCTGCTGTTTTGGCTGCCTATGTATGTATTCAAAGAATTAATTTCGTGTGTGTGTGTGTGTGTGTATATACATGCAAGAAACTAATTCTTTATATTCATATTATATATAATGTGCCAATTCTCAGATATGTTGAACTACATTTAAATATTTTTGAATTTTAGATAATTATTCTGTGAATAGAAAAAGTGGTAAATATTACTGGACTGAGGGGAATGTTACAGCTTAATAGAATTTGGATGCAATTGATCAGAGGGAGAAAATAGACTCACTGGTTATTGAAATTCTGAAGGTGGATTTCCTCTTTGACTAAAAGGTAGCACTGCAGTCTTTAAAAACATTACTCCATTATAGAGAGAAACAGAAACATAGTATACTTTTATAAAGGGTAAGCTCTGCATATACCTATGTAGCAGAACTGATATTTTTCATATTAAGGAGAATAGAATTTATTGCATAGCAGAATGATACTGTTCAGATTTCTAATAATCTTGGCCAGTTTAGACTGTTTATCTTGGAATTGCCTGAGTCGTGATAATGCCAGAAGTTAAAAATACTGGAATTGTCTCCTGCTAGATTTGTCGGAGGGCATGACAAGGTGTATTTCTAACAGAAAACACAGATAAAACCCCCACATTTAGAAACCTCAGCTCCTGTTTCTAAGTCTGTATCAGCAGGCATTGAGATGACTCTTTTCCCTCCCAAGTCCTAATTCACTTATGTGAGATGCTACTAGCTTTAGCTTTCCTGTTGAGAGAAAAATATATTTCTGTATTTGTTCCCTCCTTCATCTTCATACTATCATGCTGGTGCATCCTATTCTTAGTAGCTGTACCAATGTAGGAGCTTCTTTGCAACAGTATAATTGTTTTGAGAGTGTGGAAACTTTGTATACTGACCATTGGCTTGTTTTGGAGTGAGGGGAAAAATATACATATGGACATGCTAGGAAAGTATCATTGACCACCGGTTTTTTTAATATATAGAGAAGATCCTTGTACTGATGGTAGATAGGACTGTTTACTTTTGTGGGCTTTTCTGGGCGACACTTATAAATATGCATTAAAATGATTTTCACTTAGAGCAAAATCAAAATAGCTGAAACAAACTTATCTAAAATAAAATGGTATGGTAATGAACTAATCTTTCTCCTTCACTCCTAACAGTGAAGCGGAGAAATTGCTAGTCACTACCCACATACCAAAATTAGTTCTCAGAGTAAGTTTATGATCAGTGACGGACCTAAACATTTAAGCATATCATTAGAAGGCAACACAAAGGTCATCTAATCTAGTCTCTTGCACTGCAACATATCTAGTGTTACAACATTCCTAATATAGCTATCCAGACTTTGCTTTAAAACCCTTAATGATTATGATTACAACTCTTCCACTTTCTAAAACAGACTGTTCCCTTCTTAAACAATTAATTCTCTTAATTGCTTTCTAATGTTTTCCTGAATTCTTTTTCTTGTAATTTGCTGTTATCTCAACCTTTCCTTTGAAGCAATGATTTCATTGTATGTGAACTAGCCTTCAAATAAATCTTTTTAACGGCCAAGTGAAACAGCAATTCTGTCAAGCTTTCCTAATACCAATTGGCCAGAAAGTACCCAGTCATCTTTGCCTCTATGCTGTGGGATATATTTTAATTTATCAGACTTGTTCCTAAACTGTAGTGTCCCCTGAAGTGAAAAGCAGAATAACATAATCTAACATTTCATGATTGAAATGCAGCCTTTTTGTTCATGTAGCCTACAGTGTGCAGTTTTCTAGGGAAAGAGAGAACGGTTAAACTGGAATGTTCTTTTATTTTCCTCTTGTTTATATTAACATAAGTTGATCATTTGTAATAAAAGAACAAAGAAAAATGTCAACAATACGACAAAGGGGAAAAATACCGAAAACACTCTTTTTATTACTCAAAGACATTACTCTGTCTTTCAAGTCTTGAAAAGTTCAACAATTTTAAGTTCTAGAATTAAACAGGCTAATAGGGAGCATTACATGAGAATTGGACCCTTAGTTCAAAGGCTTGGGAGACTGGAGCCAGTCAAAATGGTTTCCGGTAAAACTGCATGACCTAGGAATTGACCCCAAATGTATTTGGCTGTCCACAAAAGTTGCATTGAAGTATTATGTTGTCTGTGCCAGGGCAGTGTTTGAAAGGTGCTGCATCTTTCCACTCTGTCACTATTCATATGCACTTAGCATGTGTACACTGTCATAGCTCTCATCTAATACATGTGCATTGGCAGTGCCCAGGTTAAGAAACACTGGCGAAGCTGTTGAACTCTGATGAGCTCCAGTCAGCATGATCAGTATTCAGAATTTATAGGCCTTGAACCTTTCCTTATACAGTGCCTCAATGGGTGAGCCCTTTTTAGGAGTCCCCATTGGAATGATGGTTTAAGCAGCTTTTGAAGTCTGCTCTTGTGTTAATTTATCATTGCAAAAAGCTATTCGTAATTCTCAGATATATACAGTCTAGAGCAGCGGTCCCCAATCTTCTGGATTAGGATTTTCTGTCCAAATTGTCTGCCTCTTTAGATGGTCCTTACTTTACAACACTAACTACCGGTAGGATTGGGCTTTCTGCTGCTAAACTATGTGTCAGGCTTGTCCCAGCTTGGGTATTTAGGAAAGAAAGATCCTCAACTCCCATTTGTAGCAAAAGGTATACTTTTACAAAAGCCAAGTGATTACGGTATAAGCAAAGCTGGATCTGAATATTCCTGCTCAAAACCTGCCTTTTCCCCATTTCCCGGGCTCTCCCCCACTTGACGAGTTCATGAATGTCCAATGACATTTGAATCTGGTGTTTTGGTAACTGCTTGTTTGGTGCCCCTTTGGTGTACTTTTGCATTCTGTTCTCACGCTCATGTCCTTGGATGTGCTGATCTCTTCCGGATTGGCACCTCTGATTCCTATCATCCCTCCCCCCCCTGCATTCCATTCTCCCCCCTCCCGCATTTTATGGCAAGATGTCAGCGAAGCGAAGCAGGCTGATGCGTTTACGATGGCAGACATGATACAATGCATTTGTAAAGTGTGACATCACTTCTCTGTTGTCGTCATTAAATGAGGATTATGGGTGACTAAGTAAAGACCCCATGTGACTGTGATTTGCAACTTCCTGCCAGCTTCCAACAAGGAAAGTCAATTGGGAAACCAACAGGAAGTTGCAAGTCAGGACAAGCCGTTCTTTAGGTGGCTCATTAGTATGCAGGTGAGTGGTATGGAATGTGCCCAGGTTGTTGTGGTTGCCATGTGGGTGTTGTGGTTGTTGTGGTTACCATGTGAGTGTGGCTGAGTGAGGGAGGGGGTGCTGTAGCATGACAGTTCTCATACTCTCATAGCCATGGTGTTGCAGTGGTTAGAATGCAGTATTGCAGGCTAATTCTGCTGACTGCCAGCAGTTCAATTCTCACTGGCTCAAGGTTGACTTACATCCTTTCGAGGTTGGTAAAATGAGGACCCAGATTGTTGGGGGCAATATGATGACTCTGTAAATCACTTGTTTACAGAGGGCTATAAAGCACTGTGAAGTGGTATATAAGTCTAAGTGCTATTGCTACTCTGTAGTGAGCTCCTTGGGACAAAAAAAAAAGTGGGAGTAAGTGGCTTACAACTTTTCCAATTGGCTTCCTATTCTCTTTGTCTGTGGGAAATTGGTAGGGAAGGTCACAAATGGCAATTATTCAACAATGGGATGCTGCAACTATTGTAACTGCGAGCTGGGTTCCAAGTGCCTAAATTACAATCACTGACCATGGAGGTGCTTGTAATGGCCAGAAAGTTGAACGGTCACTTAACGAGTGGTCAACTGTCTATGGAGATTCTCAGTCATTCAGGTCATGGTTGTCCCAAAAGTGCCTTTTCAAGGGGCAACTGGACTTTCTTGTTTTTCTTTGAAGATGTTTTGCTTCTCATCCAAGAAGCTTCTTCAGCTCTGACTGGTGGGGAATGGAAGGATTCAGAGCTGAAGAAGCTTCTTGGATGAGAAATGAAACGTCTTCAAAGAAAAACAAGAAAGTCCAGTTGCTTCTTGAAAAAGCACCTTTGGGGTGAACGAGTGGTCATTAACCAAGGACTACCTGCATTAAATACTTCAAATGATCTTATTTTAACTCCTTTGTTTTCTTCTTTGTGTAAGACAATCCTTTTGAATCTGAGTTTGACTAAGCTCCAAATACCCTATATCAGGAGTGTCAAACTTGCGGCCCGCGGGCCAGATGCGTCACATGCTGACCCCACCCCCGCCCGGTTTAGCGAAGGGGGAAAAAGTCACGATACGTCACGTGACGCCGCGAGTTTGACACCCCTGCCCTATATTCTTCAAGGGCATCTTCTTCTGCAGATGCAGGCTTGTTTCTCTCAGCACAGCTGGTGAGAATTTCTGTGAGGTCTGGGAGGCCGGCCATCCTCTGTTTTTCTATACAAGTAGTCCTTCACTTATAACCATTTTAACTGTTTAGTAACTGTTTGAAGTTACAATGGCACTGAAAAAAGTGACTTATGACCAGTTTTCACACTGCAACGTCCCCATGGTGACATGATCAAAATTTGGATACTTGGCAGCTGGCATGTATTTATGACAGTTGCACTGTCCCAGGATCATGTGATCACTACTTGTAACCTTCCAAGCTGGCTTCCAATAAGCAAGGTCAATGGGGAAAGCCAGATCCGCTTAATAACAAAATAATTCACTTAACAACTACAGTGATTCATTTAATAATTGTGGCAAGAAAGGTTGTAAAATGGGCCAAACTCACTTAACTGCCTTGCTTAGCAACAGAAATTTTGGGTGCAGTTATGGTTGTAAGTTGAGGAATATCTGTGTTAACTCTCCACTGAAATGGAGGAGGATAAGGTTTTGCTAGAAAAGAGAACACTTGTTGCTATTGGATCTGTTTGCAATACACCTAACTTCCCTGTCAAGAAGCCTGAATAGGAAAACATTTGTCCTATTTATTTGTTTGTTCAGAATTTGTGTCTTATCAATGAATATATTGTTCCATTGCATCCTGGCTCAAAACCAGCTATGATTCTCACTTGTATTCCATTTTTGCTTCTTACTTTTCTGTGGTTGATTGGAATGCTGCTTACTTCGCTTTCATTCTACTTCTCAATACATTTTTGCTTTTACTTTGAAGAGCTCTCAATTCACCTGGAGTCATCTACCTCAGGGCTTGGTTGATAGGCCTACATTGTTTGATCAAATTTTGCCTTCTGATCTGAGCACTTTCTCTCCCCTCTGGGATTCCTGGTTTCTTCAGTATGCATATGATATTCTTCTGCGTTCAGTAGACAAGGGCTGCTTAGCCTTGCTGATATTTTTGGTTGAACATGGGCACAAGGTTTCTAAGTCTTTGCTCCAGTTTTGTTATCTTGGCCATATCCTATTATGAAAATTCATACAACCAAAAAATAAGGATGTTTTTTTTAAAGGAATGGTGAGTTTTTGTTACATGGGTCCCTAACTTTTCCACCCTGTCTCCACTCTTGGTTCAAATTGACTAAGATTCCCAATCTTGTTTGATTCTGGTTTGAGGAAGAGAATTCTTCTTTCATTACCTTGAAGCAAAGTCTGTCAACTGCACCAGCGTATACATTCCATAGTTATTCTAAATCCTTTTACGCTATTGTCATGCTTAGCAGGGCATTGCCTCAGGAGTACTAATTCATCTTATGGGTCCTGGGCAATGGCTTGTGGCTTACTATTCTTTGAAACTTGATCTGATAGCAGCTGGATGCCCTTAGTGTTTGCAGTTGGTAGCAGCTGCTGCCCTTTAGCTGGGGTGTGCTCAAGATATTCTTTTGAACCATTCCATGACCTTGCTAGTTCCACAAGCAATAGAAATTTTGCTGCTTTCTCAAAATACCCAATATATCTCTGCTCAGTTTTTACTCAGTATGACAAACTTGTGACTCTCAAGCTCTATCAGACTTTAAATACTGCTCCCTCCTGACAGCTTTCCTCCTGACTGTGGGGCAGTAGTAAGCACTGTTTCTACTTCTGATCTTGACCTCATTGAAGACCCATTACATCACCTCACCTGGGAGCTATGGGTCATCTTTTTTAAGAGGATGGTTGATGGTGCTCTGACTACTTTGTTGTCGTCAAGCTTTTGTGATAGAGGCTCATGCTTTTGCCACAATTATATCTGCTAAGATTACAGAGCTTGTTGCTCTAACTTGTATTTACACCCTAGCACCGTGATGGCGAACTTATGGCACGTGTGCCAGAGGTGGCACGTAGAGCCCTCTCTGTGGGCATGCGCGCCGTCACCAGCTGCTCTTCTGGTTTCCGGCGTGCCGGCCAGCTGGTCTTCGAGTGCTGGAAAACAGCCCCCAAACCCACCAAAACCCGCCAAAAAACAGGCATGCGCGCGCCGGCCAGCTGGTCTTTGGATTTCCGGTGCTCCGGCGTGCGCAAAAACCAGCTGGCCGGCGCGCATGTGTGTGCTGGAAACCCGAAGACCAGCTGGCCGGTGCGCGCATGCACACCGGCCAGCTGGTCTTCGTGTTTCCGGTACTCCGGCGTGCACATGCATGCACGCACATGCCTGTTTGGGCACTCGGTGCCAAAAAGGTTGGCCATCACTGCCCTAGCAGCAGGTTTCTCAGTGGCTAATGGTCATCTACACTAACTCCAGTATGCTTTTGGTATTTGGTCAGATTTGGAAACAAAGGAGTTTCCCTTTTCCGGATACCCCTTTGTTAATACAGCTGTGGCTTCCCTACTGCAATTTCTGTTTCTTCTTGCCGGGACATCCCATCTTTAGCATAAGGTAACAATTTGGATTACGCTGCAGCCAAAGATCTGCTATTTCTGTTTTTTTGTTTCCCCTCTCAGTCCTTCTGCTGTTGAAGTTTTGGCCTTTTCTTCTCCAGTCTGTCCTTTTTCTGGAACAAAATGCCTTCTGTTTCCTGAAGACGCTTGGAAACACTTGGGGGCAGTGGTGGGATTCAAATAATTTAACAACTGGTTCTCTGCCCTAATGATTTCTTCCAACAACCAGTTCACCAAACTGCTCAGAAAGTTAACAACCAGTTCTCCCGAAGTGGTGCGAACTGGCTGAATCCCACCACTGCTTCGGGGCTCCCCCTTCTGATGGCATTTAATGGGTTGCTCATGCCCCCTCCCCTGTACTTCTTTAGATTACACTGCAAATTTTGACATGTTGGTGTGTCTCAAACAAGTTGCATAGCAAGTGGTCGACAGCTGTGGGGTATGTGCAGAATTCAGCCTACACCCTCTCTTAACTGCTGTCACCAGCACTTCCCCTTGGATGTATGGACCATTCCAGTCTTTGCAACTTCATTTCATGGATATGCCTCCTTGAAGATTATATTGCCACCTACTGATTGTAATGGGCACCTTTTCAAAAGGGCTTGAAGCCTTTCCTACTTCTATGGCCAATATAGTAGCAGTAGTAAAGTACTTACAAAAGAGATCATTCCACAATATGGCTGCTCTTCCATAATAAGAGTGATGGTGGTCTACAGTTTGCTGGCCACTTAAAATAACATATCCAAGGCTTTGGGAACCAAGAAGAAGCTCCACGCTCCTTATTACCCAATTTCTAATGAATTGATAGAGAGATCAGCTGACTGTATAAAGACTCAATTGGCCAAATTCTATACTGAAATGGGATTAAATTGGGTAGAGTGCCTGCCATATGCTCTCATATTCATGTAGCCATCAAGCCAAATAATGGATCTCTTTATTTGGTTGAGTCTTGCCACTAGATGCTATGTACCTTGAAGCTTGTACCTCTCTGCTGGGAAGTCACAAACTTCAGGGTTTTAAAAAAATGTATACTTGCCAAATTTCACAGCCCAGCCTGTACCCCTCAATTAACCCAGTGCAGGTGTTTGGTTCTGCTTAAAAGACCCTGATGCAAGACCTTTCTGGAATCAAGGGGGGAAAGTGTGTATACCTTGTTCTGCTTATCACCAAGACTTAATAAATGTGCAAAGGAAAGAGGTCTGGTACAATTGGACCCAAGTGAAAAGGATTACCTTACTGGCAGGAAAGATGCAAAGAGACCAGCAAATCAACCCTAGAAAAAGCTGACCGCCAGGCATTCATTGGTTGTAGAGACCAGAACAATATAGGAACTCCTTCTGTTGATGCAAACCAGGCTGTTTCATATCTCCTATATTTTCATCTGCATAGTGACCAATGCATACAACCACAGATCCTAGAATCACTTTAAGACAAAAGCAATGATTAGGCAACATTATAATTCTGTGTCTCTTCTTAGTAATTATTGCTATCTTTGATCTTTACGACGTTTGCTTTAATCTGCTAACTTCTTATCACGCAAGCTATTTATTATATATTTTTTATCCTGTCTTTATTTATTTTATAAGTAACTCAAGGTAGTGAAGATACCTAACACTCCTTCCTCCTACTATTTTCCCCAGAACATCAACCCTGTAAGGTGGGTTGGGCTGAAAGAGAGTCATCCAGCTGGCAAACTGATTTTTCTCATAAATTGCTGGACTACTGGGAAAGGATGGAGTCTAGAAGTCTTTTCTATCCATAATCTTAATAGATAGCCTGCCAACTGATTGCCAGGCAAACAAACCTTTCTGTTTACTAGTTCTGCAACAAATTATTAATATAACTATCATACCAGCATAGGGCAGTATCTGACAGACCATTTATAGCTATAGCGGATTCTCTAGATTATTTCCAAAGAAGTGATCCAAGGTTCTTTCTCAACTCATAAATTACATTTTCATAATAGTACCCATGGGGGATTCTCTATTCTATATCAAGATGCTCCTGTAACCTATTTAAGATGGGTCAGTGCTGTTGCTCTTCTTTTTGAATGATGAAAGGATTTGTAGAAGTGGAGGATAAGGAATGCGGGGGTGGTGGTGGTAAAGAATGCCAGGTGACCCTAACTTTAATTAAACCTATGAGGTGTAGGAGTCCTTAGTGCTCTTCTCTAATCACAGATTACATGAATAACATATCTGTAGCATAAATTCAGGTAACTATACCGTTGTATAGAAGAGGAGGGAGGGATGTTAAACTCCCCAAGCTTGTAAAAAACTTCAAATGGGCCATATATGTTATGAAAAATTATATGGATCAGACAATTTAACAACATAAATAACGCTGTTCTAACCCTTAGATCCCAAGTATTATGTTCATTTAATGAATCTTTTTGTCTGCACAGCACTGGAGAAATGGTACAGTTCGTTCATCCATCCATCCATCCATCCATTCATTCATTCATTCATTCAATTTCTGTAGCTGAGACTCAGCCAGATGACTCTGTGTGGGTTACAATTCTAAAATTACAAAACAATTAAAAACATTAAAACAATAAAAACATCCATAAAATAAATAAGTACAAACAGCAGCCATGATGATTTTTCAACTAATAGTAAAGCCAAATAATTGGATCCTTAACACATTCTGAGCCCCAGGCCTGTGTACATAGCCAAGTTTCTAAAGCTTTTCAAAAGGCAAACAGGGTTGGGGCTATTCTAATTTCCGAGGAGAGAATATTCCATAAAGCAGGAGCTACTGCAGAAAAAGTCAATCTTCTAGTTCCTGCCAGTTGATACTCTTTGGCTGATGGGATCTACTGCAGCATGCCCAATCTGGATGGATAGAAACTCTTGGAAAAAGAGTTAGGTAACCCTCAGGTAACCTGACCCCAAGCCATGTAGAGCTTTAAAGGTGACAACAAGCACCTTGAATTGCACCTGGAAACACACCAGCAGCCAGTGCAGTTCATGGAGGAGTGGTGTTGATGTGCCATGTAGCCAGCACTATTTATTACCCATGTAATAAATATATAATAATATATTACATTGTAATATGTTAATATAATATAAATATGTAATAATATAATACATGATGTAAGCAAACATGGTGACCTCCATATTGATAGCTCTCCTCCAGGTCCAGAATTGCCACAGCATAGATGGTGGGGAGCCAGGTTGCACTTGCAACCTCTTCAGCCCAGAATATTTTTTTTCTGCAGACTGGGAAAGGTATATACTGTAGCTGTACCATCTGGCTGGAAAGGAACATGCATTCTCAGATATATCACCTCTGATGTGCACATAAGAAGGAATCTAACTAGCAATGAAATATTACATTTGGGAAGCTGGCCTCCTCTACCTTGGAAGCGAAAGAGCTTTGAGGATTTTGATGGCTCATAAAACCTTTGATTGAAGGATATACACCGAAGGTAAGAGGGAATCAGCAGGGCAGTGCTTTGGAGTGGAATGGGGGTATTGCAGACTTGCAGGAGGCTTTTAGAAATTAATCCTAAAATTCTAGAAAAGGTCAATAATTCAATTTCATTGGGAATTTCAAACCCATAGAGCATTGTGGGGCCTATGTCAACACATCATGAGTGTCTGAATGAACTGAATGTCAAGAAGACCAAACCCACCCACCCCAAACCCACTGTTAGGTTCTGTTATCAGTTAGAAAACTCAACGGGGCAAGGGTCATTCCCATGACATTTGGATTGAGATAAATCTTGAATAACCTGACTTCCAATCCTAGGTTGGTTTGCCAATTGATAGTTATTGTCACTGTACTTATTATATTTACTTTTGCGTATTTTTCTGAAGTTCTGTTGCTCTCTATATACTCACCATTCCAGCTTTGTCCCCATATTCACTCAACCAATTTGGTTGAAGCCAGTTAGGACCAGAATGGATGCCTCTAAGGGAAAGAACTTTCTAAAGCCAAAGGAGTGTAAGGGATGAATAGAATGTAAAGAGTAAGACAGCTGTCATACTGTAACTATGCTTGATATTCAGTTAAAGAGGAAGTCCAATTGCTTATAGTTCAGTTGCTGATAAGAAGGTGGTGATGATTGAAAAACTGCTAATAGATAATGGACAGACATGGCAGGATGGAGGAGGAGATAGAGGGGACAACTAGGGTTCAAAACACATTGGTGGAAATCTGTATAAATACTGTGTACTTTGGCTTGTTCAGGGTCTCTCTGTTTAATAGGAGATATTTTTTTCTAGTGCTAAGAAAATAAAGTTTACTATGCAATTCTTGGTCTGTTGGCTATCCAGGTCCAGCAGACCCATTGTCAGATCTAGGCTAGATGCATCCTGTTAGGTCTAGGAGAAATCAGGTTAAGAAAGCAAGGGGCCTTGTCATGTGGCTGGTCTGGCTTTGTCCTTAACAATAGGTGTGTCCTCTGTGATGATAAGGAGGCTGCAGCTGAGATAATGGAAAGTTAATTTGCTCAACTGTGGACCATTATCACATGCTCATCCTAATTCCATCTACACAGTTCTTGGTGCCAGGGCTGGAGAGGAGCGGAGGGGCAGGCAATTGCTGGCTGGCTCTCCCCTTCTCTCCTCATCCCGCCTTCCCCCTCCTCTGTGCAGCAGGAAGGGTGTTCTGGATTTGTTGTCTGCCTTTCCTTTTTTAGATGTTAGTTGAGCTGTGAATTCCTTGTTTTTGGCAGTGTGTCAGGTCAGGAGCCTGGAGAAGCACATGGGAGTGCCTGCTAGTTGGATCTACATAGTAGTGCTGGGAGTTTGGGGGGTGGGGGGCTGGCAGCAGCAAGAACACTGACAACATTAATGACAACAAGACATTAACCCTCCCCAGACAGGTTAAGATATTGCAGACTATAGAGTTCAAACAGAAATAGCTATTCTAATCCCAGAAGACAGCATTTTCTCCAGTTTAATAGCCCTTAAAACATGACTACCATATCTATACTCCCCCCCCCCAAATAGTTTTTTAAAACAACTTTTTATCAAGACACTAAAGCAGGACAGGACTATGAAATATGCTTGATTCCCAGTGGCTGGAACTCTGTCCTGAAGCTCCAAATCTTTTGATATAAAGAGCCGAGGTGGCGCAGTGGTTAGAGTGCAGCACTGCAGGCTACTTCAGCTGACTGCTAGCTGCAGTTCGGCGGTTCAAATCTCACCGGCTCAATGTTGACTCAGCCTTCCATCCTTCTGAGGTGGGTAAAGTGAGGACCCAGATTGTTGGGGGCAATATGCTGACTCTGTAAACCGCTTAGAGAGGGCTGTAAAGCACTATGAAGCGGTATATAAGTCTAAGTGCTATTGCTATTGCTATTGCCCAGAGTTGGTTAAAAGATGGGTAGCTACATAAATGTTTTCAATCAATCAATCCAAACAAACAAACAAACAAACAAAACTGGCCTTCGCTCAGAATTAGCCTATTATATTTCTCATGTAAGCAGACGGTTATTTTTACTCACTTGAGGACTAGTCAGATACTTCTTTTGGGAATATTGTTATAAGGTCGTTGAAAGTCTGATTTGAATCTAGAACACTAGGCAATCAAACTTGCAGAGAGGGGAAACTTAATGTATTTTGAGTACAAAGAAAACACTGGTGCAACTGTGCCTCCTATCCAGCCTTTGCTGTATGGAAACATCACTGCCCTTTCAATGGTCCATTTCCATGCAGACAATAGTTTGGCAGTCCCTACTTTTCAAAATTATATTTAATTAGATTTTGAAAGAAATGTAATTAAATATATAATTTAATCTTACATTTATATCTGTTTAGAATCAGATTTGGAAGAGGCCATTGAGACCATCAATGAAGGATGGGACATGAACTGAATACCTCCATTTTAATAGGCATGCTGGATATCTTTCTGGTTGGCTCATTCTCTGGCCTCCTTGATCTGGATTCCAGGCTTGAGTAACCATAGTTTTCAATATTGAATGATTCCATAAGTGTGGTGTAGATCTGGGAAAGCCATAGAATTCAGTGTCTCCATCATAAAGGTGGCTTGTTCCAAGTGATTTCTGATCCAGCACATCCAGGTGGTCATATGCTAGATCTCTGTTTATCTGAATATGGAGGGCATTACTTCTACCCATTTACTTTGATCAGATCACTTCCTAATCCAGCTAAGATTAATTACTGCCCAGGATCTCACAGGATGGGACCTGTATGGCAATAGCACTTGGCAATAGAACTTAGACTTATATGCCTCCATAGTGCTTTATAGCACTCTTTGGGCAGTTTACAATGCATTTGCATATTGCCTCCAACAATCTGGGTCCTCATTTTACTGACCTCAGAAGGATGGAAGGCTGAGTCAACCTTGAGCCCTGTCAGGATCGAACTCCAGACTGTGGGCAGAGTTTGCCTGCAATATTGCATTCTAACCACTGGACCACCAGGACTGTCCGAGTTTAGAGAGTATATCTCAAGCATCAAATAGATCCAGAGAGTTTCCAGAGTACTCTCGAAGAAATTACCCCCAAGTGGCCTCTCTATCCCACTTAAGAGTTACTCTGCAAATCCTGGAAGATCTAGTATGTGACTTACTATCCTAAAGCACAATAACAGGGTTCACATTTTAGGCTAAGTTATGGTTTGCTTAAGCATTGGTTTTTGAATAGGCTATAGTTTCCTGAATTCATATATAGTACCAAGCCTTATATCATAGCCAGAATGGCTAAGATCACATGAAAAGCTAAGTTAACATTGCATTATGGCCTCATGGGATGTGTAACTCAAAGGTCATGCTACCTGAACCTGTCATCTCTGGGAAAGCCATCTCTTAGAGGTAAAATTTACAGATTAAAAATGTCCATTCTGTAGAGTTACATATTTGTATAGTGCCGTGAATATGCATGACTCTTTATAGCGTGGAGCTTACAGTGGGAATTTATAGTCAGTTCAGTTTATGGCTCTGGTCACAAAAAGCTTCTCAATAAATTTACCAATCAATTAAATTAACAGAAGTTCACAAACTGAAACATCTAATTAACAGAGAATTAAAGTTACACTGACTTAGATAGATGCATCCTTCCTTGCTTCTAGACAAAATTTACTCATAGTAAGTGATAAGCTATTTGTAGCAAAACAACTCCCACTCCAATGAGCTGATAAAATGGATAGCTTTGTATTTTTATAAAACAAAAACAAAAACTTTCTCTAAGTACTTGGAGAGATAACCCTTCAAATTGTTCTCTGGACCTCTCTTCCAGGAAAGCTAGTGGTATCATACAAGATAGTGAGTATAAACAATCCTCCGCAGTTTGAAATATTGCATGTTTTGGCTAATTAATTAACAAAAGCTAAGTAATCTCAAAACATCGAAGATGAATGGCATTTTGTGCATTGAGATGCATTTGTTCATATTATTACAAAATCTGATTTTATTAGATTTACATGGGGGGGAAAGCAACATTGTTCTTTTAATTTATTTGCATTCAGTTTGTGCAGTACATATTGACCAATATGAATTAATGATGTGTAAGCAAATGAATAAACAAGAAACTCAAAGCAAAATCAAGGCATAAATTTTAAGACTAAACTTTGGTTCTACAGAAACCAGATTTGTTGTTAATCTTAGGTGTGGCATAAACCAAATCATTGGAGACAGCAAAATCATTATAAAAATCTCAAAGTTTTCTAGGTTTGAAAATGTGAATATCATATAGAAGCTGAGCAAGTAACTTGGAACTGAAGTAGAACACACAGGAAGCCTAGTATAGGGATTTAAAGAATCGGTATCATGTAATCAGGGTTGGGTGAAAGATTATAGCAGCAGAATACTGGATTACTGTGAAGGGATTAGGGCAAGATATTGAGAGACCAAAATGAAAAAAATTGCACCATCTAAGATACCTGCACCAGGTAAATCTTGAATGCTGCATCAGGTTCTGGATACCAAAATTTAAGAAGGATTCAGACAACTTGAAAGGGATTAAGAGAAGGACAACAAATATTCTCAAAAGACCATGATTCTTTGACGCGATTGACAGAAATGAGTATGTTTAGCCTTGAGAAAAAAAGACTCAAGGGGGATATGAGAATACTTGCCAATTCTGAAGTGGTGTCATATAGAAAGACACAATCTATGTTATTCCTAGAAGACAGGATATAGAATCATGGACTTAAGTTATAGGAAGCATTTCCAAGTGAAATGTTAAGAAAAAAATAATTCCCTGGTCAAGGTCCTTGCTGCCATTGGGACTCAGATTTAGCATAAGCTGGGCCTGCCTGAACAGACTGAATAAGCTTGTTGCTTAGGCCTTTGTTGCCTCCCCAAGAAAGTGTTTGGTAAGCGACTCAGACTGCTGATGGGACTCAACCATTGTGAAATATCAAATAAGAATGAATATCCTTGGTTTAGAATGGGGAGAAGGGAAGACAGTGATCCACCAGCTGTTTTTGGATACCATTTCAATCTGTTAAATCCAGAATAGCAGACCATGGCCAGGGACATGGAATTTCATGGAATTGCATTAATAATGGCTTAATGTCAAAGAATAAGGGGTTAGGATCCTGAGTCTTGGAAAATGGTTCAGTAAAACTCCTGCCCTTATTTATGAGTGAATTCATTTAACTGGGATGTTTGTGAGTTCCTTGAATCGCGTTTTCCAGGCTATGTAACTCAAGGGCTAACTGCCATTTTCCTTGATAACCTAGCACTGAAATATTGATCTGCCATTAGTAATATTTTGAAATACTTTTCAGGAGTTTCTTTTATGGCTGACTGGGTACTCTGGGTGTTGAACTCTACACTTCTTAAAAGACAGTCAAATTTGAAAAATACTGGTCTATACCTGGGATTAGTCAGGGGCAGTGGGAATTGAATCCAACCACGTGTGGAGTAGTATGGTGATTTTGAGAACTTATTAACCTCTACATGTTATCTTTTACTTTTAGAGGTGGATACTGTACTGCCAGATAGTCAGAAGGGGAAAGGCTGTATTCAACTCTGGGCAATGTATTCAGTTTGGGCTTGGCTCTTCCTACTTGCGCTTCTTTTGCAGGACTCACTGAAGCCAGCATTCACTGTCACCAACCTCCCAGGGACGACGTCCACCATCCAGACAGCACCCACAACATCCACATCCATGCAGGTCAGCAGTGGGCCCTCGTTCCCCATTACTAACTACTTAGCACCAGTCTCTGCCAGTGTCAGCCCCAGTACAGTCACCAGTGCCAACGGAACAGTGCTGAAAACCACTGGAACCAGCGCAGTGGCCTCTGGAGGACTCATGCAGATACCTACCGGCTTTACCCTCATGTCAGGTCAGTTTCTCTTTTGCCAGTTGAAGCATTTTTGCGATAGCTGCTGATTCTTCTGCAATTACACTGAGCACACTAGACCTTCACCCTTCTTTGACTTGTGAGAGGCTGGAATGGAAATGCCAAAACTGCATTCTCTTAAATACGATTGTTTCATAAAGGAGTATGGCTGAGGCCAGAATAATAGCTGGTCAAGAGACAGGTTCTACCAGGAGAACAGGAAGTTTTAGGGAAATGGTAGTGTTGCTGTCTCTGCTGCCAGCCTCCTCGTTCCTTTGAGGAAATGGAAAGTCCCACTTTGACATCTGATTGTGAGAATTGTAGGGTTTGGAACTGGGACATGGAGCTTGGTCAGCGCCTTCCCTCCTCTTCCTCCCATGAAAGATGTATGGCAGCCTCCCTCAACTGGATATTCCATCTTCCAGAATTCCACTCGGAATTCTGGCATTCATAGTCACAACGCAACTGAAGGCACAAGGTTGGAGAAGGCTGCATATGATAATAATCTGGGAGGAGAGAGATTAACAAGAATCCAAGAGGGAATGAAGGAGATTTTAAAAACATCTGGCCCTGATAAAAAGCCTTTTTTTTCTCCCTCCTTCCAGCAGGTGCTCCACTCCCTCCCGGGACCCCTACCATTCCTCTCACTCAGTTACAGCAGCACTCGCTGGCCCTCTCCAACCAGCAGGGCCAGGCTGTACCTGGACCGCTACAGCAGGCACAACAGACTGTCTTCCGATTTCCATCTACAGCCGGAGGGCAGATTGTGTCTCTGACAGGTCAGCTGCACTCACATTGCTGCTTGCACATGGAAGGTTGGTGGGAATGCACGTTTTCAGGGCAGCTGGATGACCTGTCTGGGGGTTGAGCTGTCTTGTGTTTTCGGGAGGCCCTCCTAAGAGCAATGATAGAAAGTTGGGAAAAGTTAGCTGTTAAGGTTCAAATGGAGGTGTGCTGAGGCAGGAGTGGAAGGTGGAAAAGCTGTTGCTTTGTCAGCTGAATGTGAGTGATAATTTATTTTAGGAGGAATAAAGACAAATATGACTAATAACTGGTGATATAGTCCCCAAAATAGAAGGCAATTCTTTCAGCTGTCTGAAAGGTAGTCCTAAAAACTTGTCACCTAGCTGAGACTGATCCTTCTAAATCTGCAATCTCAGGACCATGCCTGCCATCTTCATTTTTTAAACATCTAACCATTTTCCTTCCTCTCTTGTTTGTCCAATGCTTCTTTTTTTAAAACGATTGTCTATTTTATCGTCCAGTTAACAGACATCCACCTGCTCTTTTTTTTTTTACTTGTTCTTGAAAAATTCAAAAGCCTGCTCTTATTTGGTGGTTTTTAGTCTTGAAGTATTGCTTAAATTTGTTTCTCTCCCCCCCCCTGCTATTATAAGAAATAGTTCTTGATCTTTTGTTTTTCATAATTCAAATTGTGATGGCAACAGAAGACACTCAACTTTCAAAGCCTACAGGCACATCTTAAGCATTCAAACCCTTGACTGAAGACAGTGCCTTGTGAAGGGGAAGCCTAGATTGAAGAATTAATTCAGTAGTGTGTAGGAAACACTACTGAATGTGGAGACTCTGTCTCCAGGATAGAGAGAGATGAAGGAATATTTTAGGGCAGATATATTTATTTACTGCAACTATAACTGTCCTCTCTGGGACAGCTGATACAAGGTTATTAACATGAAGTGTTTTCTTCTCTGCAGCCACGTAATAATGTTCTTCTAGGACAGGGGTCCCCAAACTTGGCAACTTTAAGACTTGTGGACTTCAACTCCCAGAATTCTCCAGCCAGCTATGCTGGCTGGAGAATTCTGGGAGTTAAAGTCCACAAGTCTTAAAGTTGCCAAGTTTGAAGACCTCTGTTCTAGGATGTTAGCCTGTTGTGACAGTAACTATATTTAGGAGCATAAGTCCTTTAAAATTCAAAGTTGCAGCTCTTGTGGTGGTACAAATTCTGTGGGGTACCGTTTTGCTTTGGGGAGTGATGTTTCTGGGGCAGTGCAGGAAGACAAAGCAATATTGGTTGTGACAGAAGTTTCCATTTCTCCTGAGTTGTGACTGGTGAAGTTAAATACGGTAAATGCTTATTAGGAGGGAACAGAAGGAGAGAAAGAGAGAGAGACCACTCACTTACAAGTGATGTAGTGGAAAGTAACTACTCTGTGGAAAACTGTCAGTATATGAAACTTAGGAAAGGAAGAGATTTGGGGGAGAGGTAGCAGGAAGGCCTTTGCAACAGTGTTTGCACAATCAGTAGCATGAACTTTTGATTAATGTTTCTAGCTGGTGTTTTCTAGCTCTCATAAAGGACTTGGTTTTCTTAAAACTTGAAATCATATGTTGGAAGTCTATCAGAACTTCACCTTTCATTCAAAGGCAAAGTGTTGGATGGTAGCAAGTGTGGTAGCAAAGGAGATGGGGAAGACTTAAACTGCTTAAGGTAGTCCTCGACTTACGACCACAATTGAGCCCAAAATTTCTGCTGTTAAGTGAGGTATTTGTTAAGTGAGGTTTGCCCCATTTTACGACCTCTCTTGCCATAGTTGTTAAGGGAATCACTGCAGTTGATAAAGTTAGTAACACAGTTGTTAAGTGAATCTGCCTTCCCCATTGACTTTGCTTGTAAAAAGGTTGCAAAAGGTGTTATAGCAACGGCATAAGTATGAACCAGTTGCCAAGCGTCTGAATTTTGATCACATGATCATGGGGCTGCTACAAAGGTCATAAGTGTGAAAAACGGTCATAAGTCACTTTTTTCAGTGCAGCTGTAACTTTGAATAGTCACTAAATGAACTGTTGTAAGTCGAGGACTACCTGTAGTACGATAAATGGTATACTGGCATAGGTATTTATTGTGATTCCCTGGTAAAGTTCTGAAATTTGAGAGAAACCTGTAGCCCCTCTGGCAGTCTTTAGTGTGAGAGGGAGGCTCGGCCTTTCTTTTTCAGACTCTGCCCCCCAATTCCTGCCTTACACTATCGCTACGTTGGACCCAGGACCAGTTACCAGTTTTGAACTTCTGTGCATTATTAACATGTTTGTGCAAAATACACATTGCCTTCTCCTACCCACAAGTAATGGATAATCAATCCATGCTTTGTTTAGTTTATTGCATTTTTAACATAAGATTGCAGTTTACACAGTGTGGAAATGCCATCCCAAGATATTCCTTCCCTCCCAGCAGGTCTCCCTGCAGACGATTATATCAAAATAGACTTGTGTTCTGCATGTGATTTGGGCCCAAACAGTTTGGTAATGTATGTCATATTCAGGGGTGGTATTCACTTACCTTCCCTACCGGTTCGCAAATGTGAGCGTGGGGAAGGCAAAGCCTTTCGCGCCTGCGCACAGCCTCAAAAACGTGGATAAATGGGACGTGATTATGTCCAGGTGGGTGGACGGGGCCACCCGCAGTCAGCGGTACCGGTTCGCCTGAACTGGATAGAACCGGCTGAATACCACCGCTGGTCATATTAAAATATTAGTAAGATGGGAAGGATGTCCCATTTCCTTTTTGGAATAGAATGGGAGTAGTATAGAATATGGCCATTATCTGAGTGCCATTGTCATTAAATTGGCTAGTGAGCACAAATGAATTATTAGATCTGCTGCAAAACATACTTCTGAACTGCAAAGCATGTTTTTAGGATTGAAGTTAATTAGTTACTTATGATAGATTCCTTACCTGGCATTTGGATTAAATGACCCAAATCAATATATTTGTCTCTCCTTCTGTCTATGTTAGTGTTTTAGGGGAGAGTCTTGCCATGGGAACTCCTGTGATTGTAGCATGACCTGGCTAAGGCAGATATCATGTGGCAAGTTCAGAAAAGGTCTTGCTATCTTGGCTGGTGTTTCAGAACCCCAGACAACCTCCATCACTCTACGAAAACCTTGTGATGAGAATTAGAAGGACGTGATCAAGATGGGAATAACTGACTGAAATGAAGTAAATGAACAGGGTTCACACAGTGAGCTTTGTTTAGCTTATTGAACAACCACTGTATATTGACTTCATACCATAATGCCAAGTCCTTAATTTCCAAACTATAGTGGCTCGTTTCATACAAGATATAAAGTCATAATGAATCCGATAATGCTGTAGTTTAAAAACTAAATGACGCAAGATTTAGAGACTAATGTAAGCTATTGCTAGCCCCAGGCTTGCTATCTTCTGTTCAAAAGATGGCAAGCTAATATAGAATGAAAGGAAATGTTAAGAAAAAGAATATTTGCTATTTCAATAGTTAAGGGTTAATTCAGAGGTAGGTTCCTCCCGGTTCGGACTGGTTCGCCCGAACCGGTAGCGACTGCTGGTGATGTCACGATGATGTCACGGAACTGGTTCTGTCGGTGCCGGTCCGTGGGCGCCACCATCTTTTTTTGGGAATTTTTTTTGAATTTTTTGGGAATTTTTTTCCAGGTTTTTTTTTGTTCTGCGCATGCGCAGAAGCCGAGTTTTCGGCACTGCGCATGCGCAAACCGGTGGTGAGGTAAGCAGGCTCGGTCCCTTCACAGGATCTCTTTTCTCCGCGCCTGAGAAAGATCAAAAGGCGCGGAGCCGCCTAGAGGTAAGAAAACGAACCACTGAGGGAAGGAGCCCTCCGAAGCTGCCGGCGTTGCAGCCACCCCCCCTCCCCGCAGCTTGGAGCTCCAAGCGGAAGAGGTCCTCGGCTGTTGCAAAGAAGGGGCAGCTCTGGGTGCGCCACGCCCAATTCGTTCTCTTTGAGAGCCGTTTTGCAAACAAGGTGCAAAGCGTCTCTCGAAGAGAACGAAGCTTCTTCGCAACAGCCAAGGATGGAAGAGTTCGCTCAGGAGCAATGCCAGCGAGGAAGGCGGCCGGGTCAGAGGGAGGCGTAGCCCGAGCTCTCTGGGACGGGTAAACAAGTGTGGGGAAGCGAAGGGGAGAGAGAAGAGAGAGCGCTGGGCAGGAGCCACAGGAGGAGGAGGAGGGCGGTGGCTCTTCTTTGCCCCTGCCCGGAGAAGGATGCTCTCAAGGCGGCTCTCCACCCTAACACAGAGGCGGCCGGGGGTTGCTCTTGCCCTCGGGCAACAGCTCCGCCTCCTCCCGTCCTCAAGCCCGGCAAGGAAGCCCGCTCCTCCCACCAGATCCGCCCAAGGAAGGAGAGAGCGAGAGCCCGGCGGCTCAGCCGAGCTGCCTCTCCCCGAGCTAGAAGCAGCAGCAAGCACCAGGCTGTCCCTCTTAAACTCCACCCCACACTGCCTGAGAAAAGGAGCTTTATTTTCTCGCTCGTGCCGGGGAGCGTAGTGGTTCCGCAGGGCCTTCCGGGTGGGAGGCCTGAGAGAAAATTCTTCCCCTGAGGGCGACCCGCTCGCCCATCCACCAGCCGGGCTGGCCTGGAAGAGGCATGTCCCCTTGTGGCTGGATGTGGGACCCGAGGCAGAGTGGAGGTTGAGCAGGTGGCAGCCCAGAGCAGGGCCCGAAAGGTGGCCGAGCCTCGCCGTGTCCCCCCCCCAACCGAGAAGCCTGTAGCTGCCACCTCTTTGCCGGTGCAAGAAGCCTGCAGCCGCCGATCTTTGCCGCCACAAGAAGCCTCCAGCCGCTGGTCTTTGCTGGCGTGAGAAGCCGCCGGTCTTTGCTGGTGCGAGAAGCCTGCAGCTGCCGGTCTTTTTTGGCGCGAGATGCCTGCAGCTGCCGGTCTTTTTTGGCGCAAGAAGCCTGCAGCTACTGCTCTTTGCTGGCGTGAGAATCCTCCAGCCGCCAGTGTTTTTCTGCACGAGAAACCTGCAGCCGCCGCTCTTTGCTGGCATGAGATGCCTCCAGCCGCCGCTGTCGGCTCGGTTCTGGCCAGCAAAGAGGAGGCTGCTGCAGGCCCTTCGCACCAGAGGGAAGCCTTTCTCCTGCACGCTCATCTCGCAGACGGGACCCGGCCAGCCCGGCTCAGCGCGCCAGCAGGAGTGGGGTGCTCCGGCTGCAACCGCGGGGAAGGCCCGTCAGAGGTGAGAAGGGGTGCTTTTCAGCAAGGAAGGGCAACGGAGGGAAAGCCGAGACGACCACCACCACCCCACGGCGTCCCGACCTGGATATGGGGCCGGAGTGTCAAAAAAAAAAAGTGTCAAAAAGTCCCAAATTTTTTTGCCACCGTTTCGGTGGGCGTGGCTTGGTGGGGGTCATGTGACTGTGTGAGTGAATCACATTGGCCACGCCCACTCAGTCACATGCCCCCCTAGCCACAGAACCGGTAGTGAAAATATTTAGAACCCACCTCTGGGTTAATTGACTGACCCAATTTATTTAATCAATAAAACATGAAAACAGAATAATTTAAAATTAAATTTTTTTAAATGTAAAACAACATTATAAAATTGCAAATGAGGGAGAGTTCCTAAATGGAGAGACCAGAAGCTGTTAATATAGGTGGGGGGGGGAATTTTCATGGGGCCAATTAGTCCAGTGGCTGGTTGGGCCCCTGTGTCCCCGATGCAAAGCTACATACCCACGTTTTGACCCCATTGCAGAAGGCCAAAAGATTGGGGGCTTTCCTCACCTCTGAGGGCAAGATGTTCCACAATTTTGTGGTGGTTTTGCAGAAAACTGATACTTCTGGGTTTTTTAAGGAAAACTCTTACTTAATGACCACTACAAAAAAATCCCCATAAAATTTAAGTTGGTCACGTGACCGACCTGTTTTACAGCCATTATGACATACAATCATAATGGACAGACTCCATTGTAGTTGTATGTTGAGGACTACCTGTACTAATATTCTATAACTTTGAGCACATAAAGCATAAAATAATTTAAATAAATAAACCAGATATTACAGGAGATACCTTAAAAATAACCATATCAGCAGGGACATTAACTATGTCTTTCAGATTTACTCTGATCACAGCAGAAAAACCGATCAAACTCTTTTGCTCTATCAGAATATCAGAACTAAAATGAAAAACACTGTCTGCCACGCCTGACATGCAGAAGGGGAAAAGGCATTTACCAAGGCCTCTGGAATATTAATTTGAGTACTTGGCAGGTTAAGAATGTTCTGTATGTAAGGAATGGGGAATCTCAAAGGCCTAACTCATGCCCCCGCTGGCCTATCCTGCCTTCTGAATCTTGTGAGACCACTGCCCCCAAATCACAGGCCATCTTTCTACTATTGCTGATTGCTGTTCTTCCTGCATTCATTAATTGTCCTTCCCCTATTTGTTGTTCTAGTGTGTGCAAATAAAATTGTGCACTGATATTTTTAGCTACAGGGAGAACTTGCAATCTGTTGTCTCTAGAGATGGGGAGCCCACCATTGCCACTAAGTGGAACATAGAACTGCAAAAGTGACTATGGAGTTTAGTATTGATATTTTATTATTTGATTTTTAGCCCACCACATCTCTGGTCTGTTCAACTGCATAATTAAGACAAGAAATAGTAATTAAAAGTATTTATTTATTTATTCAATTTCTATAGCTGCCCATCTCAGCCTAGTGACTGGGCAACTTACAATTATAAAACTGTAAAACAATTAAAAACAATAAAAACAATCCAAAGAATCCAAAGAATAAATACATACAGCAGCCAAAACAGTTAAACAACTATTTTGGTTAAACCCACAACCAATTAACTGTAAAGCCAAGGAATGGGTCCCTAACACATTATGAGCCCCAGGCCCTCGCACACACAGGCAAGTTTTTAAAGCCTGGGGCCGTTCTAATCTCGCAGGGGAGAATGTGCCACAAAGCAGGGGCTACAGCAGAAAATAAATGCAAAATGGGGGGAAATGAAAAATAAAGTTGATACTAAAATTAATTAAGAAAGCATTTATGAAAGAGATGTGTCTTTACAGATTTTCTAAGTGAAGAGAAAATAGGAGTTGAAAGCAGGCAATACTTGTTTGAGTGTCTCCATAGCCTGGGAGCATCTCAAGAGAAGTCTTCTCCTGAAGATTGTAATGTTCCTATGACACAATTTGTAGCATCCACAGCCACTGCAATCAGCAATGAAGGATGCCACCTATGAAAAGCCACAGATGATCCATCTGTAATCTAATCCAGCTAAGCGTGGGATCTATACAGATATAGCTAAATGCCTCCTACAGATAAGTAGTAAGCTTTATGCAGGGGTGGGTTCCAACTTACCTCGCTGCTGGTTCGCTCCCTCCCGCGCCTCGTGGGTGCCCCTTGTGGGCACGCGCAAAGCGCGCGCGCGCATGCGCAGTAGCAAAAAATCCCCAAAAAATAAATTTTAATCCCCAAAAAATAAAAAAAGGCAAAAAAAAGATGGTGACCGCATGCACAGTGCAAGAAGTCAGCTTCTTCGCATGCTTAGAAGGAAAAAAAAAATTCAAAAAATAAAATAAAAAAAATCAAAACAATCAAAAAAAGATGGCGGCCCCCACAGACCGGCACCGACCAATCCGGTTCGGTGACATCATCGTGACGTCACCAGCGGGCTGCTACCGGTTCGGGCGAACCGGGAGGAACCCACCCCTGACTTTATGATATGATTTGTTTCATGAATGACAATACTTTACTATAAGAAGGTTTCACCTCAGGTAAAGCAAACACCTCCCCCCTCTCCCATTGAAGTTGACTCCTGGAGTTTTCTTGTCAATAATATGGAAGTCGTTTCCCACTGCTCTTTCTGGATTTATTTTTTATTTCTAAATCTTATAGATATTTGGGTATTTCATGGCAGCCCAAGTACTAACAGATCTCATCCTGTTTAGCTCTTTCAAGATCAGCCAAGGTTGGCCAAGTGCTGCCACCTTGTGTGATTTTTCTCCTAATTATTACCATAATTTGCTTTGCTACAATTTTCATTTTTTGGGCTTCTCTTTGGAAAAAATAGAGCAGTGCAATGATGCTTGGGTTGCCATGTAACTAGAATTTTTGGATGACCTATTTCCTGTTCAGTTAGTGCTGCTGCAGGATGTAGGGTCAGTTTAGTTCTGCCACAAGCTGAGATTGAAGTCCTGATAGAAGACATAAAGATTTCTCCTGATACCCAGATTTAAGAGATTAGAAAAGAAGTCGGCTCAGTTACATTAGCCTACCCTGGGGGGGCTGTAACATTACTTCTATGGTAGTTTGAATTAAGAAAAGAAAACTACTGAATCAGTAATATCTTCAAAGTAGCATAATGAATCAGATTGGGAGGTCTAGAGAAAGCCCAAGGGAAGAACGGGTGGGTGGGGCTAGACAGAATAATGGTGTGTGAAATTCAGTGCCTAGGAATGCATTTTATGTAGGTCATTGGAACAAACTCACTTTTAAGAAATTTGTCTGTCTGTCTCTCAATGGTGGTGTAAATTTGGATTAGCCTGGCAACAATTTAAGCAACACCCTGTTAGATTAGATCACTCTCACTTTGTTCTGGTGTAATAATTTTTTTTGTGAACTTAAATGGATATTCATACCTGATTAACCCTTAGATTGACCAACCTTTATATATAGGTAGGAGAGAATGAGAACGTCGTTTTATGACAAACATGGGCAATTTAAAGCCCTAAGACCAAATTCAGGGCCAGAGGCATCCCCAGGAGAGGCGAAGAAGTCAAGATGATGGCTATATAATTGAAACCCTGCCACACAGGTGAAAAGAGGGAGATGCTTTGATCATGCAGTCTCAGTTGCTATCCTAACTTGTAGATGTTCCAGCTTCTGGAGCATCTTTTGTTTGTATTGTTCTTCACAGTTTCTAAAGTGGGTGACACATTGTGAACTACACCTGTAGGGTAACCCTTCAGCCTTAATGTAGTTTTATTTTTAAATAAAAGGACAAAGTAGTTTCTCAACCCAGAGAAAAAGGGAAAACTCTGGCCTCTGTACTTTCTGTCATCATACCACTTTCTGTATCTGGTTACTAAAGCTTGTGTCTCTTCTCTCTCCTGTTCTGTGTGCTTGATTCCAAGCAGTTCTACAAAAGCTATTGTGACAAAATTATTCCATTGACTATAATAGGGATAGGCAGAAACCAAGCTTACATGATGTGCTTTTTTATCTTTTCTGCATAAATCAAGGCAATTGGCAGCAATGAAATACATAATTGTAAATTAGAATATATTTTAAAAAATAATCTACAATCACATAAAATAGTTCTCATTTAATTCCATTTCTGGAGTTGAATTATTTCACCTAAATTCTACAAAGGATAGAAGGCTGTTTTTACTAACCACTAGAAGAAAATAAAAGATAAAGTCAGTGTGGACTCTTGATAGAAAATTCAGGTATTTGGAAATATTAGGCTGGAGGAGGGTGTAGGGGGATTTTACACTCACTTTACCCAGTCCTTTTAGAATAGGAGTGTCAAACTGGCGGCCCGCAGGCCGGATGCGTCATGTGCAGGCCACGCCCACCCCAGCTCCACAAAGGGAAAAATGTCATGAGACGTCACGTGACGGCAATGTGATGCCGCGAGTTTGACACCCGTGTTTTAGAATGTGCATATTGATTCTTATGTCGTTGCTTGTATTTTTATAATGTTACATACACATAGCAATAGCACTATAGCAATAGCACTTAGACTTATATACCGCTTTACAGTGCTTTACAGCCCTCTCTAAGCGGTTCACAGAGTCAGCATATTGCCCCCAACAATCTGGGTCCTCATTTTACCCACCTTGGAAGGATGGAAGGCTGAGTCAACCTTGAGCCGGTGAGATTTGAACTGCCGAACTGCAGCTAGCTGTCAGCTGAAGTAGCCTGCAGTACTGTACTCTAACCACTGCGCCACCTCGGCTCTTCGATATGGAAAGATACACAGAATTGTTTCGAATCTGTGATCTGTTCTCTACACAAGACCCAAAACTAGATAAAGAGAACTATAATTTCCCCTTCCAATGAACTGATAACCCTAGAGGTTTTAGATTCGCTGGATTCTTTTTATACCATTTTGTCAGAACAATTGAAATTGATTTAAAGGGTCTCAGTAAGGTACTTTTTTATCTGATTCTTGTAAAGAAAATAAATTTGGTGTTGTTTTGGTCTCTTGGGAAGGTAATTCAGAGATGGGGTAAGAACAGAATAAAGCATCAAAAACTGTTGTGCTTCATAACCCTAAATCTAAGTTAACAAAACACAGTTGCTGAAGTCACATAATATATTATGCTTAAAGAAATAAATCATTCTCCATCCTGGGGAGGAGCCAGCATTCAGGATGGGTTGTTCTCATCCAATCTGGTTTCAGGACTGAGTCTATTTTTTTCTTATTTAGATTAGGGTCCGCCTCCTGCAGCCCCAGATTTGACTCGTCCTTTCAGGAGAAGGACGCTGGTAACTGGACTCCCATCCTAAATTCAGTAAATTCACCAAAATTAGGTCTTTTTATTTTCCAAATTCAATTCTATCATCTGAGCAATTCTGAAAGAGCCACTAGGTGGCTCCATCGAGTGGAAATTCGCTGTCTCCATTCAGGCAGGAAGGAAGGAATTCGGCTTCGTTTTGGACGGTTTGAATTCCCCCCCCATTCCCCCCCTTCCTCTCCCAGCTTAGAGAAAGCCCAGGGAGTGCTTCAGATCGCTGTTTTAGGGGTTTCCGATCCTCGTTTGTACCCCTCTGGCCTAAATTGATCACACGCTGGAGCAACTGCTCGCGTAAAAGTTTTACTGCCCGTTTTTACCGCGCGTGAGTCTCCCGCGCTATTTCGGATTGCATAGCCTTCGGATCCCCGACTCACAGCTGTTCTCCTGGAAGCGCTAGAGCAAACGCTCACGCAAGCTGCCTTGCTTTACTTGGAGAGTCGGAAGGCCACTTTCTACAGAATTGCTGATTCACCTGGGCCATTATTGTAATTGCGACCTCCTGCTGAGCCTCCAAAATTCCTAGCGCTTGAGCAAAGGCTCGCCGCTAGAGCAAACGCTCACGCAAGGTGCCTTGCTTTACTTGGAGAGTCGGAAGGCCACTTTCTACAGAATTGCTGATTCACCTGGGCCATTATTGTAATTGCGACCTCCTGCTGAGCCTCCAAAATTTCTAGCGCTTGAGCAAACGCTCGCGCAGGCTCAATTGCTTCATCAGTGAGTCGGAAGGCCATCATTGTAATTGCGACCTCCTGCTGAGCCTCCAAATTTCTGGCGCTTGAGCAAATGCTCGCGCAGGCTCCATAGCTTACTCAGAGAGTCGGAAGGCTGATTTTCACAGGATCGCTGTTTTTCGCCTGGGCCATCATTGTGATTGCGATCTCCTGCTGAGCCTCCAAATTTCTGGCGCTTGAGCAAACGCTCGCGCGGCCCC
>QLTV01012198.1:2600462-2638630 GCA_003457575.1 Thermophis baileyi | reverse complement strand
CATATGTCCTGGCATCCTTACCCAAGCCATCGGGTATCACTGCTCATTCCACCCGCAGTGCAGCCACTTCCGCCGCTTGGGCCACACAAGCGTCTTTAGATGAGGTGTGCCGAGCGGCCACCTGGGCCTCTCCTACGCCATTCATCAGACATTACAAAATAGACACATATGCTTCTGCAGATGCGGCCTTTGGCCGTCGTGTTCTTCAACAGGTGGTAGAGTCTGATCACCGAACGGTTGGCCAGGACAGGTCCCTCCCTTAGGGGACTACATGCTTTGGTATGTCCCATCCTGAATGCTGGCTCCTCCCCAGGATGGAGAATAGGCGTTGGACCTACCTGATACGCCTCTTCTCATCCGGGGGGAGCCAGCATTCAGTCCCGCCCTTACCTGTCCAAAATTTTCCATTTCAATCTACAATTGGTGGATGGGAGTCCGCCAGGTGCTTACCTGGGTTAAGAGTTACCACGTCGAGTCTAGTCTTCAGAATTCGTCAAATCAGGGGCTGCAGGAGGCGGACCCTCCCCAGGTTGGAGAATAGGCGTTGGACCTACCTGATACGTCTCTTCTCATCCGGGGGGAGCCAGCATTCAGTCCCGCCCTTACCTGTCCAAAATTTTCCATTTCAATCTACAATTGGTGGATGGGAGTCCGCCAGGTGCTTACCTGGGTTAAGAGTTACCACGTCGAGTCTAGTCTTCAGAATTCGTCAAATCAGGGGCTGCAGGAGGCGGACCCTAATCTAAATAAGAAAAAAATAGACTCAGTCCTGAAACCAGATTGGATGAGAACAACCCATCCTGAATGCTGGCTCCCCCCGGATGAGAAGAGGCGTATCAGGTAGGTCCAACGCCTATATTAATGTTTAATGTGATGATCTGTTTATACAACATGCTAAGACAATGGCTGGGTTCCCACAATTCATCAAAAACAATTCAATCCTTTTTTAGCCTAGCTTTCTGTGTGATGCCAACCAAACAACAGAGAAATTTAGAGCAGTTGGAGAACTATCTTTCTTTTTGTCCTCTTCTTGACATAGAATACCCTTTAGGGCCACTGAAGCAATCTTAGGCGTAACTTCTAAATATAAATGTTGTTGAAATGAATCCAGGTTAATATAATATAATAACAGAGTTGGAAAGGACCTTGGAGGTCTTCTAGTCCAATCCCCTGCTTAGGCAGGAAACCCTACACCACTTCAGACAAATGGTTATCCAACATCTTCTTAAAAACTTCCAGTGTTGGAGCATTCACAACTTCTGGAGGCAAGTTGTTCCACTGATTAATTGTTCTAACTGTCAAAATTCTAAGTTGCTTCTCCTTGATTAGTTTCCACCTATTGCTTCTTGTCCTACCCTCAGTTCCTGCAACCATTCTTCATATGTTTTAGCCTCCAGTCCCCTAATCATCTTTGTTGCTCTTCTCTGCACTCTTTCTAGAGTCTCAACATCTTTTTTACATCGTGGCGACAAAACCTGAATGCAGTATTCCAAGTGTGGCCGTACCAAGGCATTATAAAGTGGTATTAACACTTTATGTGATCTTGATTTTATCCCTCTGTTCAGGTTATTGGTGACAACCACTGAGAAGCCACTTGCTTGAGTAAAGTGGTGACCATTTGGCATAGTTGTGAGGATTGAAAAATGTATACTTTATGAATAGCTATATCGTAACCTATTTCAGGTTGCAGCAAAAACTGTAAGTGGCAGCAAAAACGCCAAAGGTGGGAGTTGCACATTGTGCTTAACTGTAACATGCATGGTTTCAAGTTTGGGTATTATATAAACCCAGCCATTATTCAATAAATCATAGTTAATATAATCATGCTCATTGCTGAGTGTGAGCCTACTCAAACTGACCTTTGGCACCTGCCAAATTATTTCATTTATTACAGGTTAGTGTTTTCATTACTTTCATGCACTGAAATTAAGTGGACTGCAAATCAGCATTGACTCCTGGCGACTGCCTTCACAAATCTCTGCAATTTTCTTGGCAAGGTTTTTTAGAAGTGATTTGCCATTGCCTCCTTCCTAGGCTTAGAGAGGGGGACTGACCCAAAGTCCCCCAGATGGCTTTGTGTCCAAGGAGGGACTGAAACTCACGGTCCCCCACTTTCTAGCCCACTGCTTTAACCGCTACACCATACTGATTGTCCTGATAGCCCAGGAGAAAACAAACTGGTACTTTATAGATTTTGGACTATTGCTCTCCATAAGCTCTTGTCAGTGTAGCCAGTGATTATGGATTATGGGAGATGTGGTTAAATACTCTGAAGAATTCTCAAATTGCCTGTTGCTGGTATTAGCTTCTGTTCATGAAAGATCAGTTCATGATGGTAGCAATGAAATAAAATTGTACAAAACTCTAGAAGGTTTTGCTGGAAAATGCAAGATGTATCTTTTTACTAAGGATTGTCATGGGCCATATGAAGTGAGCATCTACTAAAACTACTAAATTTGTTCTGTATAAGGTTTTCTTCTCCCCAAGATGTTTTTTTTTAAATTTCAATCTAGTTCCTGTTCTGGGATATCCTGGTAGTTTCTATCATGCTAGCAAATCAGCTGACCCTACTTAGCTTATCCAGATCATCCAAAGTTAACCAGGTGTTGCTGCCAGGTTGGGACACTATTTTTGCACAAGATGCCAGAAATTTGAATGAAGTTAGTTTTAAAGTTAACTCAGACCTTTATACGGTTCTATGATTATACCTTGTGTGATTTGCTGATATTTGTGCACTGTAGGAGGCATCCAGTTGATAGCCCTATTTTGGGGGTGTCAAACTTGCGGCATCACGTGATGTATTGCGACTTCCCCCCCCCTAGCTTAAACGGGGTGGGCGTGGCCAGCACGTGACGCATCCGGCTCACGGGCCACGAGTTTGACACCCCTGCTCTATTTGCATTTGTCAGATCCTTTTTCTTAAAGGGAAGAAAGTAAAAGAGCAAAAGAGTCTTAATGACCCCCATCTTTCTGTAAGCATGGTATATTTGTCTTTAAGGCTGCTTTATAGCTTGATAATAGTAGGTAATGGAAAGGCTACAGTGGATGGAAGACTTGGACTAAAATAGGTAAACATGTAAAGAGAAGGGAAATGATGTAGCCAGAGATGCAGACACTTAAACCTGGAAATTTAGATCTGCATGTCCTGTCCACTATGCTTGCTGGGAAAGAGTAGAAACCCATGTTGGCAACAGCTAACCAAATGCCCCTTCCTCTTGGCCTTATACTTTTCTGTACATTATTTTGGATGCTGGTAGACAGAAAAATCCCTTTGGATAGGCTGGGGGGGGGTTATAAATATTATTTTAGCTATATTTGTGCTCTAAATGGATTAGAAAGGGATGAGAAAGCGTGTTGATGCAAAAAAAGGTCTGTTATCATATTTCAATTTTGACTTTTTCCTGTGTAATACTGCTTCCTCACACAAAATATAATTAATATAGTGTTAGCATATAAATAAACTCTCTCCCTCCCTACATGTAAATATACACAGAGACAAACACAAAGTTACATACATACATTATAGAATTAATGATACAAATAAATTCATGGAAAGAATTATTCATTGCAGCCCAATGGATCCTTTCTGTTCATGGGTACTACAGCTTTTCAATTCTGAATTGTTCAAGTGCAAGAGATGGTAGCTTTCTTTATACTTTTTTGGTGGCTTTCCCCAAAATCTGTTGAATCCTTTCGGAACAGTTCTTATGTTACCTGGTGCTTGCCAGAAGTCTCCTGACTAAAATATTCACCCAGGAAAGTCATAGCCATATTTGCTGGGACCTGAAAGTTATAGTTAATGGTAGTTAATAGGTCCAATATTTCTAAACGGCATCAGGTTGGGGAAATGTAATTTCCCAATATTTAGAAACTGCCCATCTCCCTCACAGATCCCCCTCTCTTTGGGGGAGTTTTTTGATCATTAGACTTATTTCCCAGCTTTTGTTCAGGAGCTTAAGGAAGTATTAATAGTGTTCCCTCTTCCCATTTTGCCCTATGACAACAACCCAATGAGGTAGGTCTGGCTAAATGAGAGTGTCTATCCCAAAATCATCTAGTGAACTTCCATGCTGAAGGCTGCCAGTCCAACTTCTTAAGCACTACGTTATACTGCTGTGTTTCTTAAGTTTTAAAAAGTCCCTCTGTGAGGGAGATGGGCAGTTTCTAAATGTGATTGATAAACAAACAAGCAAACAAATTTCTTTCATTGTAT
The DNA here is from genome assembly GCA_003457575.1 of Thermophis baileyi. Lineage (NCBI taxonomy): Eukaryota > Metazoa > Chordata > Lepidosauria > Squamata > Dipsadidae > Thermophis > Thermophis baileyi. The sequence goes on along the minus strand of QLTV01012198.1, from coordinate 2,634,417 downwards.
CTAATTGTTTGTATGAGATTATTGTTAAAAAACTGCTTTTTCTTTCTTGTTTGTGATGATTTTAAGATTAGTTTTTGATATATCCATATTTCTTGGAAATGTCTTACGTTGCTGACTTATTAGATACGGCATGATCCTAAATAACAAAAGTCATCACTTCTTGTACAGTGCTTTATTTCAAATATAGAAATTCCTACAGCTCATCCTATTTACATTGTCTTACTTAATTCCTCCCTCATTGGCTTCTAACAGTGCTGTGGTTGAAGGCAATATCGTTTGAACAATTTCTTAAAAATAACTTTGAAAAAACTGCTGTAACGAAGTGAAGGGATAGCATGTTGCTGTAATTGTTTTGAAAAAACATCTAACATATCTGACTAAAGTCAAAGGGTTCAAGCAACAGCAGATGCTAAGAATAGCTTGTCTTGCTTCCCAGGTGGTGCAGTGGCTCAACAGGTTCCTGTGCAAGCCATCCAGGTGCATCAGGCCCCCCAGCAAACGTCTCCTACAAGCGACAACAGCACTGACATCACACAGACCTCTTCCAGTGGGACAGGTAGGCAACCAATCACCCCTAACTCGCACTCTGCAGCTACAGGTCAGGAGCTCTTCAGGGTTGTCCACCAGAACTCAACATCAAGAAGTTCAATGCAGGTAGTTCTTGGGTTATGATGGCAACTGGGACTTGAATTTCCATCACTAAGCAATACAGTTACAAAGAGCGATGTGACATGACATCGCTTAGTGACAGCAATCCTGGTTGCTGTTGTAACCCCAGGACTATGTGGCTCATTAAGCAAAGATTTCACATGACTGCATTACTTAGTTACCCTGCAGTAACCTGATCATACGTGTCATTAAGCAAGGACCTCATGTGACCTCTGACATGGGAAGAAGTGGGAGTCCCAGGCAAGCAGGCCAGTAGATAAGAGCTCTGGTCAGGCAGCTACTGTGGGTAGGCACTGTGGAGCATGCCCATACAGAGCCTGGGTGGGCAAGTGAAAAAGTGGCAAGAGTGGGAAACACTTGCTGGAGTGACTTGGAAGGAACCTCCTGCTAGTTTCCTCATTGACTTTGCTTGGGGAAAGCCAGCAGGGAAGGTCACAAATGACAATCACTTGACCACAGAACACTGCGAGTATTGTAATTGTGAGTTGGTTGCCAAGCACCCAAATTGTGATCATGTGACTGTGGGAATACTGCAACAACTGCAGTTTAGAGGTCGGTTATAAGTCCTCCTCATTCAGTGGCATTGTAACTTTGAATTGTTGCCATGTAGTCAGAACCGGAGGACTATGTGTAACAGTGGTGTAATTTTCTGCTGACTTTTTGCAGAAAATTTTAGAGACAAAATGAGCAAAGCCTCCAATAGACTAAGCACATATATACGAGTTTTTAAAAACGTTCTATGCCATCCCCCCATTGTCACAAAGTAAAATGAGTTGGATCAAAACTGCCCTGGTTTCAATCACATTTGCTCAGTTCCCATGTATGCTTAAGACAATATGTCATCAGTGTTTCCTAATTCTTAGAAAAGAGGATCAGACTTCCTGTCTTTTGGGGCAAAAGGCAGATCTACAATCAGTGAGTCAAAATTTCAAGATAGCAGATAACTCCTAATATGGTTTGATGATGGAATCTAGGAAATGAATGGCTCTCCTTTGCTTGAGGCTGAAGAGCAGGTTATCCTGGTTATTGTAGTTCATGCATCTCTTCCAATTATATAATAAGATATTGTTTTCTCCCTGCTCCTGGTAGGGGAAAGTAGGGGTATTCTGCAGAGTGTGCTATTTAATCTTATTGTTCTTACAGTAATAGGAATTTATTCTACATTAATTCTTGTCTTGGGTCAAAGTTTATTATTGTCCATGAGGTTAGGATTTTTTAGGTCAGTAGTTCCTTGACTAATTAGTACTGATAAGTCAGCAAATTTTTTTTAGCAAAATGAGAATTTACAACGTTGATGCCATCTAGTGAAACTAGTAAAAACATATTCCCAAAATATTTATATTTTTTTTAATGAAAATTATTTTACAAGGGTAAATAAACCAAAGTCTATTTTGTGTCAAACTTGATTCCTGTGGACTTTATGGATATGTGTGCAGTTTTCACAGCAACAACACGGAAGTGGTTCGTTGTCTTCCAGGATGACATTTGGGTATTGATGTTTTAACATTTCAGTGTAATCTATTGTCCTGAGGTTTCTAGTGGTCTCCCATCCAACATTAACCAGGTATAACCAAAAACAGACCATCCCAATTGCGTGTTGATGTTCCTATATGATTGGCTTTTCTTAATCTGGTGCAGATTAAGAAAAATATATGTTCCTATATGGTTTTTCTTAATCTGGTAAAGATCACAAAGGCTATATTTGATTTTCCCTCTAAAACTATTTTATTATACAAAATTAAAGTCCTGTTCCTTACTTCTAATCTTAATTGGTAGTGCTATTTTTCTACATTAATTGTTTTTTTTAAGTTGTTCTTATTTCCCAGGTCCTCAGTTCTTGTAGCCAGTCTCAGTCCTTTTGCACGTAAAACCTGTTTTTACTTTTCTACTACAGATTTGTGAATGGGGGTGTTTCTCTCCCCCTCAGCACTTTCTGTCTTCCTCTCTCCCAAGGTTTGTTATTTGTGTTGGAAGTTTCTTTTCCCCTTCTCTGCTGTCTTCCTGACTTGACTTCTTTTTTCACCATACACATGCTTCACTTCTGGTCTGTTTTATGGAACAAACTCTCCAATTAAGGAGAGGATGGGGCTGTTCTAACCCTGCTTTCCGAGCAGCATCAAAGCTCTGGATCCTTATTGTATATTTTATACATTGATACTTGTTTTTAGAAACAATTTTCTATCCGTGTCTAAAAATAGTATGTTCTTTTTTTTTTTTAAATAATTTTTGGTTCCACTAAAAAATAGCTCCATCCCCACCCTTCCCCCTCAATAAAGGAAAAGAAATCTGATCTGGGAATATGAAGGAGCAGCCTGATTTTCAGACATACATCACATCTTTTCAGATACATTGAACAACTGTAGAATCTGTATTCTGTTACGCGTTAAAAAGCCTTTGGACAATTTTATCTCCTGGCTGTAGGATTCAGACTGTGGCAAATGTACATGACAAATTTTTACTGTCTCAGAGATCCTCTAGAGCAGGGGCCTCCAACCTTGGCAACTTTAAGACTTGTGGACTTCAACTCCCAGAATTGCTGGCTGAGGAACTCTGGGAATTGAAGTCCACAAGTCTTAAAGTTGCCAAGGTTGGAGGCCCCTGCTCTAGAGTAGGTTTTACCCTGTGACTGTGCACACACCTGATGGAAGCGTGATACTTCTGTCTTACCTGCAGAAGCGTCTTGCTTCTGCAGGTAAGACAGCGAAGGGAAACCGATGTAGCATCCAGCTATTTCAATTGTGTCTTTTCTTTTGTTTTGCCAGTGACCCTGCCAGCTACAATCATGACTTCATCTGTGCCAACCACTGTGGGAGGCCATATGATGTACCCCAGTTCTCATGCAGTGATGTATGCTCCTACATCGGGCCTCACGGATGGTGGCCTTGCGGTTCTCAATGCCTTCTCCCAGGCCCCATCAGCAATGCAGGTTTCACATGGGCAAGTCCAGGATCAGGGTAAGACTGGACCCAGCTAAGTTTGATGTTTAAACAACCTACATTGCTTACTGCCCATCTGATTTCTCTTTCTCTAACTATACATATACATAGCATAAAGCAGCATTTGGTTCTCAACCAGCGGAGTATTTCCAGTTCAACATGGGTACCTTACTGTATCTGTCAGAAACTCTTTAAGCAATCCATCATATTTTTTTCCTTAGCTGCCACAATAACCACATGAACTCGAGAAAATAGATGTTTGAGATGTATTGCCTGTATAATAGCATTGTCTTCGGGCTTACTGAGCCTAGAAACAGACCTTGCTCTCTTCTCTATTTTAGGAACAAATTTGCTAAAATGTGACAATCAATCAAAGTAGAAACAAGGAAGGGAAATCAAGAAGGGATCCTTTTCAGTTAGCCTGCTTAAAGTTTAATACAGATGAATAAGGGATGTGATCTGAGAGAGGATTTACATGCAGATGATGTACACATTGGTTCTGAGTTTTAGGCAGCAATTCAGGAGAAGCATTTGATTGAGGTTTCCTTATCCTGTTTATGGTAGTCACAATGGCTTCCTACCCCAATTTTTGTAAAAACAACTCTTGAGTCCCAAAAAGGAGATGCTGGTCATTGCATAGGTTGCTGGGATACACATTATAAAGGAGGGAGATAAAAATGATTCCCAAATCACTTCAGAGTCTATTCTCTTAGTGAGGTTTTTATATGAAAGGGGAGGATCACATAGTGTATTAATGCATGAATTATTTAAACTTCATATATTGAATTAATTCCAATTGGCTAGATCTACCAATATGCAACACTAGAAATCTTGCTTTACAAATCACAGTGGCTGGGTTCACATAACAGAGTAAGCCTTTTTTGAAAAAGCCAAGCATATTATGATATAGCATATGTGAATTCAGTTTATCTATAGGCTATTTTTTTTTGTTCCGTAAAAACATAGCTTGCTTTGTGAGTTATTTGGTTTTGATAGCAGTAGTTCATTTTTTAAAATTTCCTACTGTGGTTATGCCTGCATAATCTAGAGCGATCTAATTTTGGAGAATGACTAGTATACATCTGTCACTTTCTCTGGCAGGTGGAGTCCCTCAGGTATTCCTGACAGCTCCGTCAGGAACAGTTCAGATCCCAGTCTCAGCTGTTCAGCTTCACCAAGTAGGTACAAAACAACCTTGTATTTTTCTTTTCAACTTTTACCCTGAGACTGCAGTCATTTTACTGAAAATGAGATACATTTGCAGGAGGATTAAGTATGATATAAAAATTAATTGTAATTATGCTTGCAATTATTTTGCAGCATCTGATTTTTTTCCCCTTAGTTATTCAAGACATGAAGATTTCATACTTCATGTTCCATTTACAGAAGTGTTGTGAGCAGACGTTCATTTAAAACAGGGGTGTCAAACTCGCGGGCCGTGGGCCGGATGCGTTACACGCTGGCCACGCCCACCCCTGGTTTAGCGAAGGGAAAAGTCGCGATACATCACATGACCACAACGTGACGCCGCGAGTTTGACACCCCTGATTTTAAAACGTGTGACTGCTAGCAGAAGCCTTTCAGTTTATTAACAGCAGCTCCAGTTAAATATATATTGAACCTCTGAGCTTGCATGGGATGTGCTGCTTGTTGAATATATAAACATGGCTTTTGGGCATCAGTATTTTTGCGTGTCACTGACTTTTATTAATTGTGATATGTACAGTGAGGTTTCATATGCCTTTAAATTCTAAAAGATAGTTTTGAAATGTAAGTGAAGAAAGTAAGCTGGGATGACATCTTTGTGAGACCCAGGAGCAGAAGAATATTTGGTGTTCGCCCATAAGGAACTGTTCATTTCATTGGTTTTTCTCTCTCTGCAGATGGCTGTCATTGGTCAGCAGAGCAGCAGCACTGCCAACTTGACAGAGCTGCAGGTGGTCAACTTGGAGGCATCACATAGTTCCAAGAGTGACTGAGCAACTTTGGGAGGGACCTGGTGAGGGGAAGGGAAGACGTGTGTACCCAGCACCCCAACATGAACCAGCAGATGCCACCGCCGCCTCCTCCAGCTTTATGCTGCATCTGGCCCTGGATCTATGGCACTCCTCAAGCTGCACGAGGATCTCGGCAGTCCCTATTTTTGTATGGACTCCATCACTTATTTATTGTTGCCTTTTACACGTTTTCTTCTCACACTTTACACTGACACCCCCACCCACAAAAGCACCCACAGAAGTACATAGATGCATATTAAAAGTGGCTGTAAGGCCAGCAGCAGGAAGCTGAGCCTGGGCTGTAGGGGGACTTTGTTACACTGCATTTACTGTTCTTTTTGTTTGTTGTTTTGTTTTCCTTCTTGTTCCAGCCAAAGAAACTTTCTCTCATGAGTGGGAGAATTTGCGCTGCCATGTATAAAACCTTCCCTCTGTTTTCATTGCCAGGGAGGGAACCTTTCTCTCTCTTTGCCTTGCTGCTTCTGATACATAAGAATGTCCTTGAATGTCCTTAGTTTGTAACCTCTAGGCAGAGCAATTGAGGCTGTGGGAAGAAGCTGCAGTCCAGAAGGCTGTGAAGCCATTCTGAAAAAAGGTAGTCTCTTTTCAGGCATAGCCCTGATATCCTTACACACACACACACACACACACACACACACACACACACACACACACACACACACACACAGACAGCTGGGAGAGTCACCACTTTCCCCTCACCCATTCCAGTTCAGGTCACTTCCTGGCTTCAGCTTTGTGCCTTCAAGCAATCCATGATGCGTTGTGGGTTGGCTTGCCTTTATTCTTGGCTGGCAAAGAGAGGGATCTTCCTGTTGGCATTCCAGCTGGAGCAACTGAGCATCTTGGATTTCCTTTTACCCTTAAAAGTATCCCTCCCTTGGAATCTCTCTCTTTTTTTTTGTTGTTGTTGCATAGGAACTGACTTGGAGCAGCTTCTTGCCCATTTAGTCTGGCTGTATACACATCTTACAGCCCAAACAAGAATTGTTTACCCATCTCCCTTTTTTCTTGGAAACACACTCAGCAGCTCAGAAGCCCAGTAGCAGACTTCATTTTGTGTAATGCTTGAGTTTTGCTGAATTTTTTTTTCTTCCTGAGAAGGAAGAGCTACAGTCATGTTATAATTATTATTATTATTATTTTAATTTTGGAAGGTATAAAGCAGCCTTCCCCACTGGTGCTGTCCAAGATGTATTGGGTTCTAAACTCCATATCCACTAGCTTTTGGCAATGCTGGGAATTGTCGACTAAAAGATTGGAAAAGGTTGATGAAGGCTAGTGCTAAGGAATGAAGTTGGAAACAAATAAGGGTCGTTTAAGAAAAAAAGTATTTAAACTTAACTCAGCAGGCTTTCCCAAGGCAATTGCACCCACGAATGAACTATAACCAGTCTGGGATACAATAATGTAACATAGCCTTTGACATGTGTTTGCTTCTCAGATAGCCCTGGAAATGAGATGGTATGTTGCGCCGCCATCATGAAGCATGTTTGGCCTGCACCTGCGAGACCTACAGCCTGGGAGTGGGTAGATGGGATGGGGCAAGCTTAACCATTTGTGATAAAGGTTCTTCCCATTTCTTTGTGAAGCCACTGCTGTGTCCATGTCCTTTAGAAAAAAATTTATGACGCTTCAAACAGGAGGTTCTCGAATGAATAAATATTGTAACACATTTAAAGGGGAAGCTGCAGGACTGCTAGTCTGTAATGGAGAATGGAAAGAGATGCGGAATAGAGAGGAAGGGCTGGGTTATTGGATCATTTGTTTGCACACAATCATGCATTTCATTCAGCCCAGAACAGGTCAGTGGTTCTTATAAACACCACCACCACCCCCGTCTCAAAAAAAAGAAAAAAGAAAAAAGGGCCAGCTTTGGATTAAGGAGGCTGCAGACTTTTAGAGAAAGAAAGCAGCTATTGTAACTCCTTTCTTTCTTTTTTTTAATTAAAAGACAAAAGAAGCCTTGAAAAAAAAAAGACTTTATTTTTCTAAGTGTTAAACTCAGTATTTATGTAATTCTTAAAGGAATTAAAGTCTGGCTCCTGTACAGTTTTCATGGGGTTTGTAGTTGGGGTGGGGTGGGGAAATGGGCCATGGGGCAGGGATGACAAAAAGAAGAAGGGCCTTTTTAATTTGTATTGTAATATTCTGAAATTGTTTCCATGAACATTAGCGTTTAAACATGTCTCTGTCTCTAGCACTTGAATCATGCTTTGGTGGAAAGGTTGCACCAGTGGGGAGGAGAGGGCTTATACTAGGTGTGCAAAAAGTACTACCTGGAAGCCACATGCAACTGCATCAGCATTCCCTTTGTAGTGCCAGAGTCACACTCAGAATAGATGGAACCAAAGTGTTGGTCCTTTTGTCTGGTCTTGGGGCAAAGTGGAGATCTTTATCCCTATGGATGCTTAAGGCATCCATTTGCCATCTTAAAAAACCTTGCATCCCTTTCTAAAATGGGCCATGCCCCTTCCACTTTGGGACACAGAGATCAATAAGCCACACAAATCCTGGGATGGCCATCAAGCCAAACTGAAGTTGTGTACTACTTTTGTTTGCATCTTCAGCTCACATGGCCACATTATTAAAATATACCCAAGCTCCATCAAATCTGGCTTATATCTGATTCAAAGAGAAAGTTAGGGTAACTTGTTTAAAACCTTCCCTGATGGGTTACATTTATTTTTTGTTTTTGTTTTAAATGTCAGAAAACATTGTAAAATATATTTCCCCAACTAGTTGCAGTTTGAAAGGAAGTGGTTTATTCAGTTCTTTTGCTTTAAATGTATTTTATAATCAATCTGAATTTACTGGTACTTCTCCAGCACTAACTTCAATAGTGAAGTTTCCAAGACTGGTACAAAAGTATCCTGTTTTAACCCTCATTCCTTTTTTAGTTAAGATGCAGATTTTTTAACATCTTCATTAGATCAGTGACATGAGAAAGAAAGGCAGTCAAGGCAGCTGAATGATTACTCTTTGCCCTCTAGCCCAAAACAGATAAACCTTATGGCAAAAAATTGCTTGGTTAACTGTCTTCTTCCATTGCCAGCAATAATGGAAAAATGATTTATATTCAGTGATGTCTATCCACTGATGAAAACATTTGTCAGCAGAATAAATCTTCAACAACTCGTTTTCTCCCCAATTCTGATATGGAGTATTGAAGGATTTGCCACGCAAATGAAACTTTATCTATACATTGATAGCTGTTTTTCTGTATGTAGATTTTTTTTCTCCCAGAAGGCATTTCTCATCTGTTACTAGGAAGTTGCTTGGGATAAAAGCACACCTGCAAAACAGTAATTCTCGAATCATGTTGCTAATTCAAAAATCCCCTGCTGAAATAGAGACGAGAGGCTAAAATCAAGAATTATCTATTTTTTTTTATACTGTACTAATTTTCTGATTGGGGATTCTACACTTGATACTCATCCTTCACCTCAAGGAAGTTCTCCCGCCTACAAAAAAAGCACCTGCAGGTTAAACGCTAATGTTGCATGTGATTAAAGTGTTGAATTGTAAGAACACTTATCAGGGATGAAATGGCATTTATTGTGTGGTGACATTTTTAGTTCACTTTACCGATTGTTTTTGGATTTTTTTTTGTGTGCACGTGCGCGCGCATGTGTGCGCGTGTGTATGTGTGTGTGTGAGTGGCTGTGTGTGTGTGTGTGTGTGTGTGTGTGGTTTGTTAATTTCCAGGGTTGTGTTTCTGGAAGGATGTGACAGTAATCGCAGTACTATGTACAGAGCTTTCTTTTGTATTAAAAAAAATAATCTTTCAATAAATGTATCATTTTGTGCACAAACCTTCGTGTCTTAAGTATTGCTTCTTTGACCAATAACTGCCATGAGTCCTCTGGGAATGTGCCAGTGGAGAAATATAAATAATTACAGACTGGAAACAAGTAACCAATTGCAATGATCTGTGATGTTAACAGCATGCATATAAAAAGAAATAATTTCACAGTAGAGGAGGAAAAGGAGATCGGTTGAGATCTAGAGGGGTGGGGATTTTGCCTGGCTCATGCTTAAAGTAGCGTGAGACGAGAAGTGTAATCCGTAGGTAATAGGTAAAGTCTCCACGTCAAGACTACTACTGATCACTGCATGAATGTATCTGTGCTGTTTTCTTGGCAAGAATGTAGAAGTGGTTCACTGTTAACCCCGGTTTGCTTTTCAGTCTCCAGCTTCTACAACTTTGGTGTCAGCCCTTCAAGACAAATCAAGTCAAGAAACAGATACCATAAGAACTCTATGATTCAACAGAATTTTGAAAGCTTATAGCATCTCTTCCGCACCCTCTTAAAGCAAAAAAAATAAAAAATAAAAATAAAAAAATATCAAGGCAGCATTATTCCTGAGTTTCTTTTGCACTGCCTCTTCCTTTCCAGATCTGTTGATATTCTTGCATTTCCTCAAGTTTAGCTACTTACTCTTCCACACCATCTCCCTGGTTAGATTCACTCTCTTCTTCTGCACATGAAAATGGCACTGCAAAGTTGCTATGGGAACCAACTATAGACTTGCTCCCCCACCCACTCCTACTTGCATGACAGCCTCCGCCACCCACCAGCCTTATTCCAGGTCACTAAAGAAAACTTGCCACACAGACAGAGCTGGAAAATCTCCCCCCCTCCCCCCCCCCCGGTCATTTACATGGCAGATTACAGGGAAGGACTTTATGGAAAAATTTCAGAGGAAACCAATGTACAAGATATGGAGTGTGGACATTTGTTGTACTTTCCCATGACCTTTTAGATTCAGGGTAGTGAATAAGATATTCAAAACATCTGTAGAATACATTCTACTTCATATTCTTCTCTCCTGTCCATCAGGATGTGGGGAGAATAGAAAGGGACAGTTTTGGAATGCAAGGGGCATGGGGGCTCCTTATGAGCAAGCAGTGCCTGATGGAAGATCAGACGAATCCACAGAAGCTGGCAATGACAAATTAAAGGCCACTGAATTAATTTACTAGGTAACAAAAGGAGTCCAAATCCGGAGTCCAGCTTTTAGATGGATGGGTTGAAAATAAAAATGTAGTAGAAAGCCACACCAAATACCCCCCTCCCCTGCAATTTTGATACGCTTGCTTATATGTGTCTGTTACCTACTTATATGCAGATTTTGGCAAATATAACTGTTCCTGTAAGATAAGTGCCTGTCTCTTTGCATAAAGTCCAAGGTACAAAGAACAAAAGCTGGGGTTCCAGTAAGCAAAATACAGGGGTGATAGCCAAAAGCTGCCTAAAAGGAGACATGCCTATGGAGGAATGTACCTTATGAGCCGAGGTGGCGCAGTGGTTAGAGTGCAGCACTGCAGGCTACTTCAGCTGCTGCTAGCTGCAGTTCGGCGGTTCAAATCTCACCGGCTCAAGGTTGACTCAGCCTTCCATCCTTCTGAGGTGGGTAAAATGAGGACCCAGATAGTTGGGGGCAATATGCTAACTCTGTAAACCGCTTAGAGAGGGCTGTAAAGCACTGTGAAGCGGTATATAAGTCTAAGTGCTATTGCTATTGTTATACCCAAATTCTGCAACAGGCAATACGGTAGTTAACTCAATTGTTCTGATAAGAGATACAGCATGTCAAATACTGTTCTATATTTGGTTCACCTGCTCCATTTGCCCAAGTATTACTGGAAACCAAATAGTATAAGATACATAACAGCATTTAGAAAATCTGATAAAAATTTCCCGCTGTCCCTATTTATGCCAAAGAGAATGAAAGCAGGTTTATCTTGAGGTTCATTTTTACTGTCTCTTCTTCCCCATTTTTAATCTAACCATTCTTGCATTCCTTCTTCAAGGTTAGCTCCTTACTCCTTTACACTTGGGGCTTCCTTGGTGAGTTCCCATCTGTGTATTAATCAGGGCCACTCTGCCAAGCTTTTACTAAAACAATTAAGATTGGCTAGATACCATCACCTGCTATAACAATATCACAACTATACCACCTGCTATACACAACTATTTACAACTATATCACAAATGAGAAGTGTAAAGCAAAACCACATTCCTCTCCATTTTTTTTTCCCCATTTGGGGGAACAGGCACAAGTCATTTGCTAGAGAATTTGTGGATAGGGAAAATTCCCAGGAATTTTTCTCTAATTAATGAATTTCCAATAAATGCTATAGGTTGGGAAGATGTAAAAGATGTAAACTCCTGTGCCTAATTAACAGCTTGCCATGTAAGCTGAAATTCCCATTCTATAAGTGTAAGTGTACAAAAGCCTTAAATATATATATATATAACTATTATCTAAAAATGTACTGGTTTGGAATACTTTGGGGTTTTATATTATAAACTGCCTCTTTTTGGGTGGATGACAGATTTGGTGATTTCGTCATTTCTAGTGAAAGTAGACATAATTGAATCTGGCTGGTTATAATTAGATTCTATTTAGGATATGTGAGATTTTGTTAGTTCACATTCACATATCTCTCTAAGGCATGATTTGGTTATCTGTGTTTACTTGGGTAAGCCACAGTTAGTTTCACATTTTATAAATTGTAAAGGGTGGATTTATTGTTTAATTTTTAATTATGTGCTATCAACTTTTTGCAACCATGCATTTATAACTTCTCCATGATCTGTTCCTAACTTGGTCCTTCAAGTGTTCCACTGATGCATCCATTATCATTGTAACTGAGGCCAACCACATAGGTGCCGGTTGTCTTCTTCTTTCCTTTCCTTCCACCTTTCTCACATTATGGACTTTTCAAGGGAGCTGGGTCTTCATATAATGTGTCCAAAATATGGTAACTTGAGCATGATCATTTGTGCCTCAAGTGAGAACTCAAAATTGATCTTATGTTATCCATTTGTTTCTATGCGTTTTCAAGAGTCTTCTCCAATACCAAAATTCAAAAGTGTCATTATTTCTCTCCTGCTTCTTCAAAAAGTCCAACTTTTGCTTCCATAGAGTGTCACAGGGAAAACCATTACCTGGACAAGTCTTGATTTGTGAAGCCCTTTCTAAGGCTTTCATTGTTATTCCATCAAGGGCTAGCCTGTGGTATATCTCTTGATAATTGGTTCCTTTACTGCTGACAGCAAATCCTAAAAGGCAGAAGCTATCCATTGCTTCAATGAAGCTTGGAGATCGGTTGGTGTATTTGCTGTTGCTGTAGTTTATTAGGCAAGAACCCCACAATTCAGTCTTTAATGTCAAAATCTGCATAAGTTGGACACATCTTTCAACACAGTGCTCCACAAATATATTATCCCAAATACCCACCAGTTTAACTTCTCTAGACATTGGATATAAGGTAAAGGTTCCCCTTGCACATATGTGCTAGTCGTTCCCGACTCTAGGGGGCAGTGCTCATCTCCGTTTCTAAGCCAAAGAGTCAGCGCTGTCTGATGACGATTCCGTGGTCATGTGGCCGGCATGACTAAACTCCAAAGGCGCACGAAACACTGTTACCTTCCCACCAAGGTGGTCCCTATTTTTTTACTTGCATTTTTACATGCTTTCGAACTGCTAGGTTGGCAGAAGCTGGGGCAAGTAATGGGAGCTCATTCCGTTACGCGGCGCTAGGGATTCGAACCGCCGAACTGCTGACCTTTCTGATCGACAAGCTCAGCGTCTTAGCCACTGAGCCACCGCGTCCCCCTTCAGACATTGGATATTAATCACTAATTAATTATAATAATAGATGAAAAAAGATGATACTTAGGAATTCTTGACTACAGCATTTATTAATAATTACTTTGGAACTTAGTAATTACTTTTGATAACATCAGCAAGTATTGCTGGCCCAATTTGCAAAAGAAAGCTCAGGACCGTATTGGTTGGAAACATGAGGAAGAAACCTTCATCCTGCAGTGGTTAGACAATGGCTAAAATGACGATGATGACTTTGGTACATCCAAGGCTGTTGAAGCATAAAGCAAGGATAAAGGATGCAGAAAATTAAGAGTGATTTTCATTTCCCTCTTATTTATAACAGTGTGCGGTTCTTCTGTTGAGCCCTGACAATCACATGTAATGCTTTATAGCCAGAGAAAGGAAAGAGCATACTGTTACTGTACCCCTTGTTCTTTATATTTTCCACTTTCTTCGTAATTTAGGAAAATGCTGTAAAATAAACATTCCCATCGGTCAGCTTCTACGCCTACTGGTTATTATATAGTTCAAAGTTTCCATATTTTTTGACTTTATTAACTACAATGTAATGTTCCAATAGTTATTCTGCGTCGCTATCGCGTTTACTTGCAGTAATGCCATAAGTAATAAAACAGGTACTGCAAACTGTCAACCACAACAGCCTTTTTCAGCGGGGACTGCCGCGTACGGCAGCGCGCACGCTTCTTTCAGCAACAGTAGTCCAGACAGAGCGAAGGACTCGCATCGAGGAAGAACTGACTCATCAAGACCACTTCCTTCCACGTTCTACCCCGCCGCTTTAACCGCTCCCAAAATGTCCCTCGCATGGATCCGTAGAACGGCCGACGGAAGAGAGTGTAAAAGAGTCGGATCCGTGCGTGCACAGGGGCTGTTGCGCATGCGTTCTAATCACCCGGAACTCGCGAAGCGGTAGAAGTGGCCGGCAGAAGGAGCAGGCAGAGCTGGGAGAGGCGCGTTGCTGCCCTCGATAGTCGGGTAAGGAGTGGGAGGGGGGGGTCGTACCAGGGGTTGGCTCCCTTTCGTTCCCGGCTTTCGTTTCTCCCCCCGCTGCTTGTTTCTAAGATGGTCTCCGCTCGGCGACCTTCAGGGTTAGGCAAACAAAACAGTTCCTGGCTGTGCAGCCGAGGGTGGTAGTGGTTCTTTCCCGTCTTCCGCTTTTCCCGCCCTTTTCCTCTCTCCCTCCCTCCTTCCTTCCTTTTCCCATTAAAGAAGGAGAGTGCGAAAACGGAACTTAGAATATTGCTCGTTTTCCTGTGATAACGGGCGCGGGCTGGGAGGTTTTTCTGAATACGGGAAAAAGGAAGCGTGAGGAAGATTTCTACTGAAAACGAAAGGGCAAAAGTTTTTTGTTTTTTGTTTAAATACAAGCGTACATTTTCTTGCTTCATTTGATGAGTCAGAATCTGCGGCTAACAGGTTTCCCCCCCCCGCCCCCCTTATAATCCAGCTCCGTTTGCCAGATGAAAGGATGAATGGAGGCTTCGTAAAGAAGTGGCAGAAAGGTTTTCCATTCATTTTGGTATCAGCCATTCACTGACTGAATGTGCTAAAACCTTTCTTGATGGAAATCCAGGCTGCTAAGAGTGGAGGAGATGGTTTAGTTCCTATCAGTTCATGAGTCTTTGTAAATTATATTTCTTACATCATTTGCTGTACTATTCATATGAATCTGCTTCTCCTTAATTGGGTCTTTCTGGCAAACCAAAGTCTCTCTACTGACTTTTGAAATTTGAGCTAGTTTAGATAAATGCAATTTTAAAACACTGAGTACCTAATCATAGATAATCCCTAAGGAACTAATGAGATGCCAAAGCAGTACAGTAGCCATCCAGTGCATCATCCTTGTGTTTTGTAATATATTTTATAACCATCTCTGTACATTTCTTTTTTTAATTTTTGATATTTTATTTTTTCTGTTTCATTTATTACATTTGTTGGCCATGAGTCTCAGATATTCCAAGTTCCATCTGATCTATGGATTAAGTGATCCCTTTCTGTTGAAGTTCAAAGAACTCAACTGAGGA
Organism: Thermophis baileyi; assembly: GCA_003457575.1. Classification (NCBI taxonomy): domain Eukaryota; kingdom Metazoa; phylum Chordata; class Lepidosauria; order Squamata; family Dipsadidae; genus Thermophis; species Thermophis baileyi. The sequence goes on along the minus strand of QLTV01012198.1, from coordinate 2,619,129 downwards.
AATAAAAGTATGGGATATGAATTTGCAGTGCAGAATTTGCTTTTCAGTCTTATAAACTACACACCCACTAGCTGTCTTCAGGCTTTAAGGAGTCAAATCTGAGTCATACGTTCCATTGGTAGTGGAAGTCCTTATTTCTTCTTCTATGTTAATTTATCCTCCATATTAAGTGCCACATCATTAAGTTTAGTGCTGAATATTCCTCTCTGTCAGCTGGAACCATCCAACAAATACTATAGTAGTATACTTTTTCCCCTTCAGCCACTATAATTGTGACACAACTTTGTCTATCAGCCATAATCTACAATTTAACTGTCTAAAGCAATGATTTTTAAACTGACCCAATCAACCTTCTCCCCCATCTTAAATAATAGCATTATCTCTACAAAAAACAAACCAGACTTTGTTTTACAGAAGTGTCTCAGCAGCAGTCTCAAAATGGATCCTAGACTCCCAATCAAACAATTACAAATTGCTCCATTACCCCCCAGCCAAATTATCCCTTTGGAGTAATTACCCCAGTTTAAAAATCACTGCTTTAAAATCAAGCAAAAGTAAGACAAACAAAAAATAGTAAAACATTGTGGTACTCTGAGAACCTCCAGACTATTCATTGTTCCTCCTGTGGGTCCAGGCAGGGGTCTTTAAAGGTTTTTCTTTCTTCTTTTCTTAAATGCCAAGTCACTGTTGTTAAATTCCATTTGCCTTAGTAGACTCAGCAGTGAAAGTATAATTAGTATTCTGGGTGGGTCTGTGACTTCTATGGGGATAGCAGAAGTAGAGTAAAATAAAAAGGGTAATGGGAAGATTGCAGGTTAAACATAAATTGAATCATCAAATTGGAAAAGTAAAAGTGCTCCTATTAGACAATTTCCTCAGTGCCATTTTACTGGAGTTCTTAAGTATATTTTCAGCTTTTGAAGTTGCTATGTATTTTCTAACCCAAAATTAAATGAAATTTAAATGAGCAGGAAAGAGGAAGAATTGTCTTCATACAATTGTGTACTTTCTTAGAAGAAAGTAACAATGAGATTTTTGAGGGCAACAGGTGCTATTACTCTAATTATGCCAAATATTTCTTTAAAAAAATCATTGAATGCAAAATTGTTTGTCACTCTAGAGTTCCAGGACAGAAATTAAAAAAACCTATTAGCTTGTTTAGAGCAAAATGTTTATATAAGAGAAAAAAACTTGAGAAATCTTGTAGGTAATGTCTTTTTAATCCGGAAAGATGCCTCTGGTGTGTTTTGCAGCAAACTTACTTATTCATTTGAAATAGATCAATGCTTCTAAATGTATCAAGTGAATGTTAATTATTTGAAAATTCCTTACTGGGTACTTTTCAAGTTACACTCTAACTTTTTCCATAGATATATTTTCCATCATGGTGGGTGAAAAGAGGAATGGAAATCTTGGGCCAAAACTACAAGCTTATGCTGAGGAGCTAATCCGCCAACGTCGTGGACACGATGGACATACTGAATACCTGATTCGCTGGAGCATCCTGAGTTTAGATGACAACGTAGAAAATACCACCCATGCTGCTTCAACTGAGAACAAAATGGATAACATTCTTATGTGGATGTCAGCAGAAGAAGTTTATGCTAATTGCCCCACACTATTGGGCAAGAGGAAGCCTGAGGGGCAGCGAGTAAAAGAGGAGAAATCACCTAGCACATTCCCATCTGATGTCACAGTGGATGAAGCTTCCTTGCATGAAATGAAGGCTGACGTCAGGAACCTGGTACAGCGTGCTAATCGACAGATGGCCAGGACAAGTGGTCCGGAGTCCTCCATCCTTAATACTGTCCATGTGCTCAGTGCTTATGCCAGTATTGGCTCATTGACAGGTGTCTTTAAAGAAACGGGTGCTTTAGACCTGCTGATGAAGATGTTGTGTAATGAGGAGAAACAAATTCGTCGTAGTGCTGGCAAGATGCTGAGAGCTTTGGCTTCTCATGATGCAGGTGAGGTTGCCTATTGAGATGTATGAGCTTTCTTGCAATAATTCAATCTGTTTTTGAGTCTTGTCATATTTGAGAGATATATTAAGGTATATTATCCTGGAGAAAATCAAAACTCGTCCTACTTGGCATATCTTTCCACTCTGCTAATAAACAGGCTCAATAATTTTATAGCACCAAAGAAACAGTGCAGAGCATCTGCCAGTGAGTTCTTTGCTGTTATCTGCTCTGTAAGCATTTGTTTTTTGTTTCATTGCCTTCAAGTCAGCCTTGATTCCTGGCAACTGCTCGGGCATGTCCCTACAGTTTTCTTGGCGAGATTTCAGAAGAGATTTGCCATTGCCTTCTTCCTATGACTGAGAGAAAGTTCACTGGGCCAAGTCACCCAGCAAATCCATGCTTACTCAAGATTTGAATAAAATCGTTGGAATGAATGGAAAAAGTTAATCACGAATAAGGCTTTTTGAATCCAGTGTCTATTCTAGGGCGGCTCCCAGATTGGCTCTTCACTCATGCAATTACAGCACATGCTTTTGGGCAACAGATTATTTGTTTCCACCTTAGCAGTGATACAAAAATAATAGTTACAAATATAGTTCTTCATCTAAACTGCTGGAACTTGAAGGCAACAGTTTCTCTTTGGTGGGAAAAAATCCTTTTTCATTTTCATGAATGGCTGTTTCCCACATGTCATCATGGCACCATTTCAACAGTCTTTATAAGCGAGTAGGGCATTTTTGCAGCCCCATTCATACTGATCAGTCATTTTTTTTTTGAAAAATATTGAACAAATAAATGCGGCATAAACTTGGGATAATTGGCTGGCTGCTGATTTTTGCATTCCATCTACAAATCTCAGCACATTGTGTCTTTTGGACATGCTATTTTAACTATGGATATTGGAGCTATTAAGTCTTTTTTTCTCGTTATTTTTAGTTTATATATTAATACTATAAGTACAAAAATACAAAAGAAAATAGGAAAGATAGGGGAGGGAAAAGGGAAGGGAAACGTGTGGGGAAAACGGGGAAAAGAAAAAAAAGGCATTGACTTCCGACTCCCTTTGGTGCACTAGAATAAAATAACATCAAACCTCAACTTTTAACTTTTACATAATAGTATAAACTAGCCATTTCTATAACAACAAACCTATCTAATCAGTAAAACCCAAAATCAAAGTTTCATTTTTTCCACCTCAAGCACAAAGTCCATTCCATCTACAAGTCTCAGCACATTGTGTCTTTTGGACATGCTATTTTAACTGTGAAGAGGATATTGGAGCTATTAAGTTTCTCAGTTCATTTAACAAGTTAGTTTCCTCTTAGGGTATTACCTATCTCTTATGGGGAAATAAGTTTGAGCTCTTGAAATTAGGAAAACAAGTTTGTAAACATGAGACTAGTATATTTGAAACGGTATTGTGTGGTATTGTGACATGATTTTAAGAGGATTGCAATGCCACTTGTCTTAGTTATCATTGCTAGCTAAAATATTGTGAAAAAGTAAGATATCTACCATGAATATTAGTCTACCAGTTTCATGTAAATTACATGACCTGTATTTATGATATACCTTCAGTTCTTTGCTATGTCAAATATTTTAATATACTGTATGTCTAGAGCTGAATAGATTTTCAGCATGCAAGTAGATAGGTAATCTTGGAGAAATAAAATTTAGTGAAGGATCACATTAAGCATGGCTATTTTGGTTTCAGGAAGCCGGGCTTATGTTCTTTTGTCCCTGAGCCAGCAAGATGGCATTGAACAGCACATGGATTTTGACAGTCGTTATACTCTCTTGGAGCTTTTTGCTGAGACTACCTCCTCTGAAGAGCACTGTATGTCCTTTGAAGGGATTCATCTCCCTCAGGTACCAGCCTTTGGGTTGGCATGGATATGGGTATCAAGATTTCTTTTTTTTCAAGAGGTGTTTGCAAAATATAAGGCTACATATGAATATCTCATGAAAGAAGGATAGTCTAAAATCAAAGTTAGGGGGAATCACATTCATGAGATGATGACCAATTGTACCTATTCCTGTACCAGAAATCCTACCCGCTATCCCTCATGTCTTTGTCATTTCTCCACTGGATTACTGCAAATGTTTTACACGGGGCTGTTCTTGAAGAACATTTAGAAGCTTCAGTGGCCTAGACGGTTTTGGGTGCATAGGGTTTGCCTGGGTTACGTCGTCATTTTAGATGCAGCATTGGCTCTCAGGATGCTTCTATGTGCAATTCAAGGTGGTGGTGACCTTTAAAGTCCTGCATGCCACATGCATTTGTGGGGCTGCCTTTCTCTGAGAGTCTCTGCCCATCTGACAGGTCCCCTCTTTTGAACAGTGCTACCTTGTGGGACTAAGGAATTGCACCTGCCCTATAGAACAGTATACCTCAGCTGGAATGGCCTGAATTTTCCCTGGGTGCCAAGCTGTATGGATGTGGTTGGTGTGGGTGATTTGTTATGTGGTGTCTTAATTATTGTATTTTGATTTTTAACTCAGATTTTTTTTATTTGATTGATTTATATAGGTTTATTATATTGATTTGGTTGACTGTCGGTAGCCATGCAGCATTCATGGGGTTGGCCATATAATTCCCCCCCCCAGTAAATATATAAATATATAAAAATGCGATGGTCGTTATTCACTTACTGGAAACTGATATGTGATAGTAATGAACACGGGACTGACAATTTGATGCTATCCAGATGTTTTATAGTACAGATAATTCTTGTTCATTAATGTAATTGGGACTGCAAACTCTTGCTAAGCAATGCAATTATAAAATGCAATATCATGTGACTCTACCATTTTACGGCAGTAATTTCAATAGTCCCAGTTGCTGTTAGGTGAATAACAGGCAGTCGCAGCATCCTACAGTCATGTAATCACCATTGGTGACCACCCGTTGGCTTTCTCATTGACTTTGCTTGTTGGAAGCTAGCAGTGAACGTTCCAAATGGTGACCACTGGACTGTGGGATGCTGCAACAATGTAATTGTGAGCTGGTTGCCAAGTGCCTGAATTACATTCATGTGACTGGAGACTGCACTGGCCGCAACTATGAGGACCCATGTAAGTTCTCCTCGTTCAGTGCCTTTGTAGCTTTGAATGGTCGCTGAACAAGTGGATGTTAAACAAGGACTACCTGTATAACTTCACACGGAATTTGACATGGAGATGATGTCCATGATCCATTTGATGGAGATGATCCACAATATTTGGAGGTAATTCCATGACCTAAGTGTCAGGTTCCAGAATAAGCCTCAGTAGCAAGAACCACAAACACAATGCTGGTTTGCAATCTTCTTTACTTGACTTCTCCGGCACTTACTGATAAACACGCTTGAAGCAAAATGTAATCTGTTAAACCTGCGCGCTGTGTGCACCCCACCACCTTTAACTATCGCGTGCACACCCAAGGTGCTTAGCGTTCCACCAATCTGTAACCAAATCCTCTTCCGGAATCTCCATAGCCGATACCCAGTTGCTCATCGGGTGAGTCGGCGTCTGATGTCATCCAGTAGAACTGTAGCTGACTCCCAGCTGCTAGTCTGCTGTGCCGGCGTCTGACGTCATCCGATAGCACCGCAGCCGACTTACAGCTGATAGTCGACTCTGCTGGCGGCAGCCTTCATCCCCCAGCGCGTAGCCCGTCGAATCTCCGAGTCGAGTCCCCCTGAATGTCAGCTCCAGACCTGGAGGTTCGCGGAGCTGACACTAAGCCTTTCTTGGAATCCAACTGTATTGCTTACTGGGATAGAATTGTAAAACATATTTTTTTTAGTTACTGGTATGATAAGCTGTATTTATTTCAGATTCCAGGGAAGCTGCTGTTTTCTCTAGTGAAGCGTTACCTATGTGTCACTTCCCTCATGGACAAATTAAACAGTACCACAGAACTGGGAGGGGATCATCAGGACTCTTCAGCACCCAGTTCAAGCTTCGGGGAGAAAAGCCGGGTACAGCGAGAATTTGATTTCAGCATGGCCATGGCTAACCTGATTTCAGAGCTAGTCCGGGTCATGGGCTGGGATCGCAGCCAAGAAAGGGAACTTCTGTCTCTGACGAATGCCCAGCCTCGAATTATTCGATCCATCTTCCAGCCCAAGGGTTCCACTTGTACTGCTGTTCAGGTGCCTTTAGTAACTTCCAACCCTTCACCAAGAAAAAAGCAAGGACAACCATTTTTGACACTCTCAGATTTTTCCAGTCGCAGCAGCTATGTTGAGTATGTGCAGGAGAATCTCAAGCCAGGAATGACTGTGCGGATGTTGGAAGAATACGAGGAGATTGATGCTGGGGATGAGGGTGAATTTCGTCAGAGCAATAGCGGAATGCCTCCTGTGCAGGTAGGTTGAGGGGTAGAGCTTTCTTTAAATTCCTCCAGTGTCTGGGTAGTTTGGTTTTGTAATACTGATGGGTATAAAAGTTAAGTTAAAAAAACTCACCTTTTTATTATTACAGGAGCAGCCAGCTGCAATTCAACCAATGCTTGTTGTTTATAAAGCACTTCATGGCATAGGGGCCAGGCTATTTGCAGCACTACTTGTCTCTCATTGTCTCTTCCTGTCCATTAAGATTGAGAAGAGTAGGCCTGATCAGCTCCCATCTTTAAAGCCATGTCATCTGATAGGACCTAGGACAGTGATGGTTAACCTTTTCGGCACTGAGTGCCGAAACTGGAGCACGAGCGCATGTGCGCACACGCGCACTGGAGTGCTGGAACCCGGAAGAGAGCAGCTGGTCGGTGTGCATGCGTGCCGGACCAGCTGGCCGGCGCGTATGCGCACAACGTAACCCAGAAGAGCAGCTGGCGACGGCGCGCGTGCCCACAGAGAGGGCTCTGTGTGCCACCTCTGGCATGCATGCCATAGGTTCGCCATCACGGACCTAGGAGATGCCTTCTCTGTTTGCACTGCTTACCCCCTGGAATAGTATCTCCCTGGAGATTCAAGTTGCCCTGGCTCTGCTGCTTTTTTTTAACGGGACTTGGAAGACCTGGCTTTTTTTCCCCAGGCTCTGATTTAGGAGTGTATCCCTAAGTGAAATGATGTTAAAGTTGTCTGAAACTTTGGTTATTGCTATGTGTTTTAATGTATTGGGTACAATTTTTAACCCATATGTTTCCATGAGCTTAGGTGACTTTTATACATACATAAGATTGAGAAAGTTGGATCATCAAAAACTGTTCAATGAAGAAAAATGGATAGCATTAGCACTTAGACTTATATACCACTCCATAGTGCTTTACAGCACTGTCTGAGTTGTTTACAAATGTCAGCATATTGCCCCCAGCAATCTGGGTTCTCATTTTACCGACATCAGAAGGATGCAAGGCTGAGTCAATCTTAAGCCAGTGAGGATCGAACTCCTGGCTGTGGGCAGTTAGCCCGCAATACTACATTCTAACCACCGTGCCACCATAATGCTTTTGAAATGTACCAAAGAAAATTTTGGAATACCTTAGACTGCAAGAAAAGTAAATCATTCAATATTAGATGAAGTAAAGTAAAAATGTTTATTAGAACTACTAGTAATGAGGCTAGAGTACAGATAATGAGGCAATTAGAAAAGAGGTTGATATCTAGATGGGTAAGTATCACCAGTGAGGTTACAAGAACTGAAAGAAGCAATTATTGACAAACAGTCTTGACAAAATAATGTCCATTGGGGTTATGAGAATTTGGAAGTAATTGAACAGCAATAGGCACTGGGCACTGAACGAATTGTACAGGAATGCATTTAAAATGAAACAAACTATATAATGAGGTATTGTGACAATTATCAGCTTAACACGAGCAATGCGTCTTCTCAAGAAAGATGAATATAATGTATTTTATCCTTATTTAATGATGTTCTTATCCTTAAGAATGTGCTGCAGCAAGAAATGCGCCAGACTTTAGAAGTAGTAAAGAGAAACTGCTGGTCAGCCTATAATTCTGTGGGTAATTCATCTAATGAGTTGGTCAGAAGAGGGAGTGATTGCTATTTGTAGAATACCAATTTGCTAGGGAGAAACTGATTTTATGCTTTCTTAGCGCTGTTCTAAAAAATGCTGTTATGTGACTCTACTATTATTCTATCGTATAGAGCTAAAACTCAATTGCTTGATTGCTGTTAGGAGACAATATGCCCTTAATAACAAAAACAAACAAACAAACAAAAACCCCTGTTGTGGTAGAAATAAGATAATGTGCAGCCTAAACTATCTTTCCTAAAGTTGGTGCCCTCTAGATGTGTGAAAATTGCAGTACTGTTTTAATTTTATTTATTTGTATGTATTATGCCTTTATGATTTTTACAAATACTGTAACTCAAGGCAGCAAACTTGTCCAACACACCTTCCCCCTTTTATTCTCCCCCCCCCCCAACAACTCTATGAGGTGGTTTGGACTGGGAGAGAGTGACTTATCCAAAGTCACCCACCTGGCTTTCATGGGTAGGGCGGGACTATCTCACGTTCTCCTGCTTTCTAGCCGGGTGCCTTAATCACCAGACCAAAGTATATCGCTTACTGATACTAAAAAGTGATTCAGTTTATTTTGATCATTAACATAAATGAAATTATAAGTACTTCTGTTCCATGCAAGCTGGGCAGTGTTTGTTTTTCTTTATTTCAAAGCTCCTATTTTGTGGCATGCAGAATTTGAGGGAATAGATGGCTTTAACTATGCAGTTCATTGTTTCACAGGTTTCGTGGCAGTCTACTGGCCAGACTTATTGGGTGCACTGGCACATGATAGAAATTATTGGCTCTGGGGAGCAAAATGAAGAGGATGCTGCGCAAGAAAAAGTATCTAGTTTAACAGAGAACCTGAAACTACCCACAGGTGAGATTAGAGGTACTTACACACTAAATTATGTGTAATTTTAGTTTGAATTGTTGCATGCTATGAATTCATTGTTGTTTATTTCTTTTAACTAGTGAGATATTAAATTTTAGATGTGTTTACAGAGAGAAAAAAGTTTACTTGGATAATATTACAATTTAGGTTAGATTGTAGCTTACTATTAGGATTAAAATACTTATGAAGTATTATAAAATAGATATCTTAGTTCTACAGCCTTATCCATTGTCATCTGAAGAAATGAAATATGGTCAAATGCTAAAAGTTGAATAGTAACAGCTATTTTGTACCTTACATTTTTCACTATATTATTTTCTCTGAATTGCATTAGAGATGGATTTATTTTATTTTATTATTTAATTTAATTTTATTATTGATTTCATTTTATTATTATTTCATTTTATTATTATTATTTCATTTTTATCCCATCTTTATTCTTTTAACAAATAACTTAAGGTGGTGAACATATTTATTATTTATTTATTACATTTTTATGTCGCCCATCTCCCCTGTAAGGTGATCCAACCACACCTTCCTCCTACTTTCCTCACAATAGCAACGCTGTGCTTGAGAGGGCTGAAAGAGAGTGACTGACCCAAAGTCACCCAGCTGGCTTTTGTAGAATGGGTGTGCATTTTTAGTTCAAAAATTCACATTCTTCTACAGCTGAATAATTGTTTGCTTACAGGAATCTATAGCCCTACAGTGAGATAGGCGGTAAATAAATTTAACAAATAAATATCAGGATTGAGCATATTCTTTTCTTTAGAATTCTAGAGTGCCTACAAATGAGAAGTTCCTGAGGAAGAATCTTGCTAACAAATTAGTTAGAAATCTTCATTCCTTCTTCCCTGATGTATCTTATGCTGCCTCCAAATTTGCTCTGATGAGTTGGAGGACCATCTTGAGTGATGGAAATGCTGGTACTGGGGACTGGAAAGGAGAAGGGAGAATAGCAGATATCACCTCTCCTCTTTGTAGGGCTGGGAACTATTCCAAATGTTATCCTGTTTTCTCAAGCTATAGGCAAGTGACAGTCAAGTCTCTTGAGTTCAAAAGTTTGTTTTTGCTCTCTCTCTCTCTCTCTCTCTCTCTCTCTCTCTCTGCAGCTACTCAGATCAAGTGTCTTGAGTTCAAGAGTTTGTTTTTTCTCTCTCTCTCTCTCTCTCTCTCTCTCTCTCTCTCTGCAGCTACTCAGACATTTTACTGCAAACCTCTTGGAGGACTTTACTGCCTGCCATACTTAGTGGATCAGCTATATGAGAGTTCTGGAATGTTGAGCCGGGCTGAATGGTGGGAGCTACTTTTTTTCATTAAAAAGCTAGAGCAACATGAACAACAGGAAATTATTCGGTTCATCCAGGAGAATCATGAGGAACAGGTAAATGGAACAAATTTAACTTGGGAGGAAGAGAACAGGACAAAACAGGCATCTGATTAGGAAAAACTGAGCCGTGGTGGCGCAGTGGTTAGAATGCAGTACTGCACTGCAGGCTAACTCACTGCTCACTCCAGGAGTTCGATTCTGAGCGGCTCAAGGTTGACTCAGCCTTTCATCCTTCTGGGTAAAATGAGGGCCCAGATTGTTGGGGGCAATATGCTGACTCTATAAACAGCTAAAGAAGGGCTGTAAAGCACTGTGAAGCTATATGTAAGTCTAAGTGCTATTGCTATCTGGAATTAGGATTAGGAAAAATGCAATGGCCATTCCTGCTTTTTAGGAATTAAGAAATGTGAACTGGCAGCCAGGAAGAGCAGCTCCTGTGTTCTTTTCCTAATAAAGACATAAACAACTAGTGACTTGTTTGTCCCCCCCTTTCCCCATATTATTTAGAATTGTACTGTTGAAAGTTAGAATCAGACTGGCCACCTTCCCATGGTACGATTTTGCAGATTAAGAATCAGAATGCACTATTTTACAAGGGTTTGGGCTTAAGTGTAAGAATGGTGATGCTTTACCTTCTTATCGCTACCATGTCCTGCCACTACCATTCTAATTAATGAACGTTAAAAACAGTCTGAAAAGATTTTTCCATATTCTTTCCATTGGATTCTTATACATTGGATCCCATGATTCTACATAGGGTCCAGAAGCTTAAATACAGCCTCCAACTGCTCAAAACGTGCCCTTTCTTGCCCTAGTATATGGATGGTCCATTGGGCAAGCAAGGCTCTTTTATCCTCTTACAGCTGTGATTGGATTTGAGAAGCACTATGTATATAGACTTCTGATTACTGAATTGTCTTTTGCATTTTAAGCTGTCGGAACTAGATGAAGAGGGCCTGATTCAGCTGTCAATATCGGTAGAATTGGCTCGGAAACTCTTGCCGCTCTTGAGCAAGTACTGTCAAGGCTGCACCCAAAATGACCTCCAGAACTCCCACATCTATCTCAAATACACCCTCAGCAAGGAAAGTTCAGAACAAGGTTGCCAAAGTGTGGACATGACCTCTGCAAAAGATAGTGGCTTTTCTGAAGCCATGGCTTCCCAAAAACCAAAGGAGTCCCTTTCTGCTGAAATGTCTTCACCAGTGCTGTCCACAACAGAGAAGACTGACACACAGTTGATTAATAAACTTCTTCACGTAGAAGGACTTTACTCTCCAGACATACCAGATGAAAAAGCCAAAGGTAAATGCCCAAAAGATACGTGTTTAAGCTCATTTATGCCAAATAATTGCAGGAAAGAGAGGGAGGGTGGAGTTGAAAAAAAATCAGAAACTAGTTTGGTGCACTTACAGCTGTTGTGGAAAATAAAGAATAAAAGTTTAACAAAAATTTCATAATTGGGTAGATACTAAGAGTCTATTTTACTGATCTGTCCTTTGTTATTGGATCAGCTTTCTTCAGTGGGAAGGTGTCAGGAAAGAGGAACTCCTTGGAGAAGCTTGCAGATATTGTAGACACAATACAAAAATCTAGTTCTGAGGTTGCACTACAGGTGGCTGGACTCAGATTCATAATCAAGATCTTAGAAGATGAACCTGGTCAAGAAAGACAGATTATTAAAGTAGAAAGTGGACCCTCAATCAGGTCAGTTTTCTTCCTTCAATATGCAATAGTTATAGTAGGCCTGTATTTCATTATAAAGTGTCTTTAGTTAAATTCTCTGTAGTTCCATGGTATTAACTTTGTTTTCTTTTAACACAGTCATTCTACTTCTGTTTGTGGGTCTTTGTAGTTTGTGATTTTCTCCAGTTCTTTTTCTTCTATTCTGTTGTCTCCAAGTACATCCACTTCCACTATCCAGACCTTTTTGTCTTCCTTATCAACAGTTGTTAAGTCTGGAGTCACTCCTTGACAGTTGTATATATAGTTGTATATTTCTGTCTCTTTCACAGAAATATACCTTTGTACATAGTCGTCTGAGTTTGCAGTGGCCTTCTTTTTATTGAGCTCCACTCCAGCTTTCCTGGTTTGATTTTTATCTGGTCGTCTAGTAATCATTTTATTTTCCTTAGGAAAAATTAGAGGTAGCACCTGGAACTTCATTTGCTCAGCCACTTATAAAGACACAACTATATATTTAAAAGCTTTTTTGTGCTCCTCAGAGAGAAGATGGTGAAGATGCTGGTGGAGCTGCTCAGCAATCAGCTGAAGGAGAAATTGTTGATGGTGACAGCATTAAGACTGCTTTATGTGTTAATGGCAAAGTACGATTGGCGAATCCTTTTTGCCACGGAAGGCGGGGTGCGTGCTGTGCTGGGCTGCATGCAGGAATATTCCCCTTCAGCATTGGTACAGCAGGCTGGCTTGGCAGTAAGTTGAATATATAAATGACAGAAATTGATGATGGGAATTTGATGTATGTGTGTGTCTGTTTGTTTTAGAAGAATTTTCCATTAACTCGTAATGGAAATAAAGTATATATATTAAACAATAGTTAATACATTAAAGTACCAGAGCAAATAAATATGCTTAGAAATTAGAATTATGTAAGAATGTTTCTCAGAAAAATTCTTAGCATTTATCATTTTTTAATATAACGTTCGGTAAATAATATGATAATATGTCTTAATCCCACATAAATGTAACACTCAGCATGAAATTCAGTTGTTTGGATTTCAGCTTTCAGTCTAATGTATGGCTCCCAGTAAGTGATTACTGGGGCACAGAAGTGTGTCAAACATCATCTCCAGCATCAGGAGAAAATCCCTGGAAGCAGCATAGGAGTAAATTAACTTCAGACCTTCCACGGGCCTAAAAATAACAAGTAAAACCAATAATTCACTATGAAAAGGAAGGCTATGGATAACCAGAAATGGACAGTGATATAAAAGAATAAGAAAATAAAGCATACTTGGACAATCCTTTACAACATAGCAGAGAATTAAACCTTAAATATGAGATAAGAAAATGAAAGAAGTTAGTATGCTTGAATAGTGAGAAGCTATTGTTTTATAAGGTTGAAAAAGAATTCTTTTTTTATAATTTTATTAAAGATTACATTGTGCAGATAAAATTAATGCAAAGTATATTTTTTTTAAAAACGTATGAAGAAAAAAGAAAAGAAAAAGAAGTCAATTCCTCCTTTGTCTCAGAAGTATAAACAACTTTAGCAACTTGTCACCATCTCTTAAAATACAACAATCTCTTCCATCCCATACCTCACTTCATTCTCTTAAACAAATCTTTAAAACCTCATTATCTATCTTAATCAGCAAAAGTCCATTAAGGGTTACCAGAAATACCAGCCTATCTATTATATGCTTGATCTAATAAACCCACCTGAATTCCATCCTTTTGTGTCCATTGTTAACAAATATCTCCCGTTGATAAAATATTTTGCTCCATTCTGCATTATCAGATTGATACCAATAAAAGAGAGTATTTCTAGCTCAGGGTTGAAATGAGGGGTCCTTGGTGCTTTCTGAGCTTGGTGGTTTTCTTGCAGCAGTGATGATGTTACCTAGTTTGGGTAATGAAACGTCTGCAAGAAAAGCACCAAGCTCAGAGAACACCAAGGACCCCACATTATCAGACTGAGTTTAAGTATTCTTTCCTTTTAATTATAATACTTATTTCCTTCTGGTGCTCTCTAGTCTCCAATCTTCAAAATCCCACCTTATGTTGTTTTTCTTCTGGATGTAAAAACATGGATAGTTTTCCATGGGAAGGATTCTTATATTTAATTTCAGAATGTTATTAAATGCATCTGCTGCCCATAATAGTTTTTAATGAGATGGACAGATATATAAATGGAATGAATGAATGAATGAATGAATGAATATGGATCTTTAGTCAGTTTATAAAATCAACATTCTAATCTCCCTTTTAGTGTCAATTCCAAAAAAAAGTGAGTCGTTAAACTTAAAACTTTTCTGAAAGATTGAAGGAAATTGACTCAGTGATTAAGAAATGAGGATCAGCTGAACCATCTTTCCTTAAAGACTACATTATTAGCTTTGATGGAATCCCTGACTTCTCATCATTCAACTCACAAGCACAACAATGTCAGGTCCTGCCACTTACGAGGAGCCACTATCCAGAATATGTCTGGGTGATCTCACAATCTCTCCTTTATCCTGAGAGATTTCATGAGCCCAGATTCAGCATCTAGCCAGCAATTTCAGCTGTAATGTTGTCCTTGCTTTTTCAGAAATGTCTTCAGTTCACTATGTCCTCACCAAAAGTCCAAGTTGAACAAGATTTCAAACAGCTGAAGTATAAAGTGGGTGCTGATGAAATATTGTGACAAAGGGAATCAGTTACTTATTTCTGATCTTCATTTTCTGTTTTTGGTTTTTCTAGGCCTTGAAAGTATTGGTGGGTGCTGGGAATTGCGAACTGCTCGGTACCAGTGGGAAATCATACCCTCTGAACCATTCAGATGCTCAAATGATGCGGGAAATTTTTGCCAGCATTGGTTCTGCTTCCAGCAAAGAATCTGATAATTTACTATGTGTAATTTGTATTGCTATTGAGAAGATGTTGGCTACACCTGGGTAAGATGAAAATGAAATCTTGACCAAATAAAGGAGCATAACTTAAGTTCAAGGAATTAACATTAAACAAGGATAAGGAGGGAATATTGAGAATTCACTTTTTTTTCTCTTGTAGGGAGAATTCGGTTGATGTCTCATTTTGATAAGTTTTTGTCCTGTACCCTGCGATTGGAGGCAATCTGACAGACTTATTAATAGTATTATTGTTATTTCAAAACATGTAATCATTTCTTGGAACTGAATAGGATTTTCAATTGCTTAGTGTTGGAATATTATGTATTCCAATAATTTTTCCTTCCACGTCCTCCAGCATTGCCTTAGTTGCTTATGCCAACATTCCTCTTTTCCTCAGAGCCTCATCAGCAGTGCAGAACGGGCTGTTGGTATTAAACATGCTGATCAACAATCACAAGGGCCTGGCAGAACAGTTGGGAAGCTGCGACCTCCGTTCGGTCCTGCAGAGTTGTTGCCAAACAGGCCAGAACTCCAATGAGATGCTAGCTCGAATAGTGCTCAATCGTTTGGCTGAGCATAAATTGCCATTGAGCCAGGAGAATGCAGGTACAGATTGCTTTTAAGTTTCCAGTTGCTTATCTTTATCCTTTTGGCATTTTTTCTTCGTAAGTGTGTAATGGTTTGTTTTATTTCCATTAGCCTTTGCTTCATAGAGTGCCCTGTTTTGAAGACCTAATAAGGTCTTACCTCTCCATTATGTTGGAAAGGATTGCCTAAGCACACAATCATCATTTTCTTATTCTTCTATATTACTATGTCTTTCTGATTATCCATAGGCTTCCTTTTAATAGCAAATCACAGGAGATGGTTTTCACTTGCTGTGTTTTGGATCTTGGAAGGCCAGAGGTTAATTATCCCCATGCTGCTTCCAGGGATCTTTTCCTGCTGGAGAAGGGGCCCTGCTGGAGAAGATGCCCTGCCCCTGTGGCCACTTATTGGGGACATGATTAGCATCTGTTTTTTTTTCCTCCATAGCCTATTTCAGGAAATTCTATTTTGACATAGAGAGACCTTCTCCTTCTCTCCCCTTTCCTATACAGAATCTGAAGCTTCCTTTGAGTTCAAAGATATGGATGTACCCACCCTGCTGAAAAACCTGCATGAAACCAGCTTTTCAAAAGATGTAGTGCTAGCACTGGAGCACTGCCTTTGTGACGAGGGTGTTTACCCTGAGAGAAATGGAACGGACGTTTTGCCAGATCATGAGCATTTCTTGCTGCTGTTGAAAACCCTAGAACAGTTGGGAGCTGAAAAGACTGTCCAGATGGCCATGATGAGGTAGAATGAGGATGTATTTTACCATCATGGACTGTGGGAGATACTTTTAGAAGAGTATTTGGATTCAGAGAAAGTGGGGTGGTGTCAGGGTTCCGACCAGTGCCCTATCGCAATCAAGAGTCTCAAGCCATCCGGCAATAAAAATCCAATCTTTTATTAGGAGCACCAGGTCAGCATTACCTAGGTGAAGCCAACTCTGACTTCACCCCCTTCACGCCTTGCCTCTGACCCTGTTTCCCCCTCCCCCCAGAGTGTGTCACCCGGTCACATTCCCCAACGAGGTAGTTTCGCGGGTTGCAGAAGTCACTCCCTTCCACGGAGATGGCCTTGACTTGGTCAGCCAGAATGCATCTTGTTATGACTGAGGAGTAAATTCCTTGGTGCAGCTGCGAGGCGCGATTTCCCATCTCCCTGCCTATGGCAACTCGGGAGCAGGTCAGGGAAGCTTCACGACTTAATAGCAATAGCACTTAGACTTATATACCGCTTTACAGTGCTTTACAGCCCTCTCTAAGCGGTTCACAGAGTCAGCATATTGCCCCCAACAATCTGGGTCCTCATTTTACCCACCTCGGAAGGATGGAAGGCTGAGTCAACCTTGAGCCGGTGAGATTTGAGCTGCCGAACTGCAGCTAGCAGTCAGCTGAAGTAGCCTGCAGTACTGCACTCTAACCACTGCGCCACCTCGCCTTTAACAGGTGGTTTGAGCGGTGGTTTCTTAAGGTGGGGCCACTCACTCTTCTGGATAGGTTAGCACGGAAGCTCTGAAGTAGGTAATTTATCTGTAAATAATGTAACTTGCTGACCTGCATCACCACAAGTCAGTCTGTACAAGAAAATGACTTGAGGCTTGTGTATACCATAAGCTTAGGAAATAGAACATTGCAGGAAATTGTTTGAAATGGGAATACTTTATTGTTATAAATTTTGGGACACTGCACTTTATAGAAAACTATCACTATCATAGAGGTGGGTGAAATGCCTGTAGTCTTTTGGGCTGTATGTGAAAGAACTGAACCACAACTCAGAAACACTTTGTGATCAAAATCATAAAAATGAATATTTGGCATCAGACAATACAGAAAATGTTTGTTGCTAGAGTTAGGCCTGTAGAGAATGTGCTTCATCCCAAATGGTATTGGAGCATTTTAAATTGATGAGAAAAAGAATTGTATTCTTTGAGAAAAAGAATTGTATTCTTTTTGCAAGGAAGTGTTAATAATGAAGTATATATGCAATAAAAACCTGATATTTATTGTATATTTTAAATGCAGTTATTAAAATCAGACAGTCAGCTGAAGACACTGAACTCAAGACTACTGTTGTTCTTAAATTGAATTCTGCATTTATAACAAGTATCTTCTCTTTGCAGGATTTTGAATAAGTTTTTGGATATTTCCCAAGAGGATGCATTGCCCTGGCATGAGTGCATTGAGCCTTGTCTGTCCTCAATGAGTACCCACAATAGTGAACGGGAGGTAAGGGATTAATTGCAACATAAATTGAAAAGGAGTTTAATGAGAGGCATTTGAAGAAGGTATGAAAAATATTAGTGAGCATGTTGACGAAATTGCAGATTCTCAATTCAAGCCAGGTGTAGTTGGCAAAAAGGATTTTTCATCCCTGCTGGTAAATATATATTATTAGTAAATGAAATTTGGATTGAAAATCAGATAGAATTGGGTCAGGAAGCCAAAAGCATATACAAGTAGTCCTTGACTTACAATCACAATTGAGCCCATCTGTTGCTAAGTGAGACATTTGTTAAGTGAGTTTTACGGTACCCCATTTTTACGAACTTTCTTGGCAGAGTTGTTAAGTGAATCACTGCATGGTTAAATTAGTAACATGGTTTTTAAGTGAGTCTGCCTTCCTCATTGACTTTGCTTGTCAAAACGTGGGGAAAGGTGGTCACATGACCCCATGACACAGCAATAGCAATAGCAATAGCACTTAGACTTATATACCGCTTTACAGTGCTTTACAGCACTCTCTAAGCGGTTCACAGAGTTAGCATATTGCCCCCAACAATCTGGGTCCTCATTTTACCCACCTCGGAAGGATGGAAGGCTGAGTCAACCTTGAGCCGGTGAGATTTGAACCGCTGAACTGCTGAACAGTCAGCTGAAGTAGCCTGCAGTACTGCACTCTAACCACTGCGCCACCTCGGCTCTTTTGACAGCAACCGTCATAAATATGAGTCAATTGCCAAGCATCTGAATTTTGATCACATATGTTGCAATGGTCATAAGTCACTTTTTTCAGTGCCGTTATAACTTCGAACAGTCACTAAATGAACTACTGTATGTCAAGGACTACCTGTAGGTACAGTTGCAAGAAAAAGTATGTGAACCTCTTGGGATTACGTGGAGTTTTGCATGAATTGGTCATAAAATGTGCTCTGAACGTCATCTAAGTCACAACAATAGAAAAACACAGTCTGCTTAAAATAATACTACACAAACATTAGATGTTGCCATGGTTTAATTGAACATAACATGTAAGCATTCACAGTGCAGGGAGGAAAAAGTATGTGAGCCCCTAGCCTAATGACTTCTCCAAGAGCTAATTGGAGCCAGGAGTGAGCCAACCTTGACTCCAATCAGTGTAATG
>QLTV01012198.1:2565470-2599929 GCA_003457575.1 Thermophis baileyi | reverse complement strand
CCGCAGAGGATGGGTGCTGCACCAGGACAATGACCCAAAGCATACAAGTAATTCAACAAAACAATGGCTTCACCAGCACAGAATACGCCTTCTGGAGTGGCCCAGTCAGAGTCCTGACCTCAACCCGATTGAAATGCTGTGGCATGACCTTAAGAGAGCGATTCACACTAGACATCCCAAGAATATTGCTACACTGAAAGAGTTTTGTGAAGAGGAGTGGTCCAAAATTACTCCAGATCGTTGTGCAGGTCTGATCTGCAACTACAGGAAACGTTTGGTTGAGGTTATTGCTGCCAAAGGAGGGTCAACCAGTTATTAAGTTCAAAGTTTCACATACTTTTTCCTCCCTGCACTGTGAATGTTTACATGTTCAATTAAACCATGGCAACATCTAATGTTTGTGTAGTATTATTTTAAGCAGACTGTGTTTTTCTATTGTTGTGACTTAGATGACGTACAGAGCACATTTTATGACCAATTCATGCAAAACTCCATGTAATCCCAAGGGGTTCACATACTTTTTCTTGCAACTGTATATTTGCAAGTATAGAACAGGCATAGCTAAGTTCTTATCAGTCTAGATAGAGTGATAGAGGTTTCCCATGAGATTCATAAATAGGCATCGTCTTTGTCATGAAAATTTGCTTTTCCAACAGTAATAATCTCTTTCCAGTTTCTACTTGAAACACTTTCAGAATGATCAAATTAACTGGTTTATGCTCAGAACTGCTCATATTTGCTATCCTTAGGAAAAACTAAAAAATTAATTTTTAACTAGCAGTTGATTACAGGCAAGAACTACTCCCTATGCCTTTAAATAGGCTCTACAGATATTACTTAAATGTTAAATTCTTGTGGGTAAATAGAGTGTATGCCTGGAGTTTCTGTCTTTGTAAGTGGCAAGAGAAAAAAAAATGTAGAGATTGCACACTACATTCACTGATAGCATGTGACCCACAATATGTTTGAAAAAAAGTTAAATTGTCCATTGAGCTGAAATAGGTCTCATACCCCTGATGCATGGATTGATCAGGTGTTCCTGAAGGTACGTTGAAGAAGGGTTGTAATCCCCTGGAAGATGTGACTGGTGATGAGGGATAAAAGGAAATGCAGATGGAAAGAGGAACTGACTTGTCAAAAACTGTTTTTCTATACACTTCCTTGCTGAGATTTTATTATGTTTCTGTCAACAGGTTGTGCAGGAATTCATCCGTTTCCTGCATCGTTTAGCTACCACCAACAAAGATTGTGCAGTTGTGATGTGTCGTGTAGGCACAAAGGAAGCTCTGACCAAAGCTATGGACAAGCACAACTCCAACCTGTTATTGGTGACAGAGTTGCGGGACCTTGTGACTGACTGTGAGAAATATGCTAGCCTTTATAAGAAGATGACAACCAGTATCCTGGCTGGTTGCATTCAGGTAACTTTGACCTTTCCTGTGTGTGTACTTAGGTAGCTGGCCTAGGAACAGGTAGACAATGAGTATCAACAGACTGGTGAGATAATCTGTAATAAATAAGAGCAGAACAAACAGTCAAGAGCTAAATTTGGTCAAAAACATCTTAAAATTATGAGATTCTATTCTCTGTTCTTGTATAGGAATAAGCAACTTTCTGACCCTTGTGTGAGTTTTGTGTGTGTCTGTGTCTGTGTCTGTGTGTGTCTGTGTCTGTATGATTCAGTGCTGTATACAGAGGGTGGTAGGAAACAGAAGCTTAGTAAATTCTGTTCAGTTGAATAGCTTGCATTATAGAATCAGTAGATTTAAGAATAAAAGTTTTTCTTCAACTAAATCTTAAGCTTTATTAATTAATATATTCTTCTATCTACTTTGTTTATACAGATGGTTCTAGGACAGATAGAGGAACATAGGCGAAGCCACCAGCCTATTAATATCCCCTTTTTTGATGTTTTTTTGCGCAACCTTTGCCAAGGTAAATGATTTGCGTCCTTTGGAACCTAAAAACTGGAGGATTCATGCAGAGATCATCTGTAAAAGGAGTAATTCTCTTTCTCCCTCTCTCTCCCTCGCTCCCTAGGTTCTAATGTAGAGGTGAAGGAAGACAAGTGTTGGGAGAGGATAGAAGTCTCTTCTAATCCACATAGAGCCAATAAACTGACTGACAAAAATCCAAAGACTTATTGGGAGTCTAATGGTAGCACAGGTTCCCATTACATCAATGTCTATATGCATCGTGGAGTGGTAGTCAGGTAAGTCCCAATGGAGGCAGTTAGCTAATTGGCTTTGAGAGTTTCTAGGCAGTAGGGTAAGAGCGAACTCTATGATTAAATGTGAATTAAGCAGATAGTTGATCAAAGTCATGAAATTATGTGCAAACTTTTCAGTTATTGGGAATTCTTCATTAGGCAAAATGATAAAGCAAAAGCAGGGAGGAGGGGTAGATAAATCGGATTTAATTTCAGTATGGTGGATTGTGAGATTAGTAGATAGCAGATGATGAAATAATTTCTCACAGTGACTTTTGAAATGAAAAAGCAAATTAAAAATCTTCTCTCCCCCCCCCCTTTTTTGCAAATTGCTCTGTTTGCAAAAATGCAATATCATACATTTAACTGTAAAATGGCCTAGAAAAAAGTATTGCCCTGATTGATTAGTTACATTTGGGGGTTGGTTATGATTGCATATGTAGGTCTATATGTCAGTGTTTATGTCTATGTAGTGAGTTCTTCTTTGAGAGGAATATATTGGGCTATTTCATGAAATATTTTTAGTTACCCAGGCAGACTTCAGTGAGTATGTCAGGATGCATCCAAAGTCTGACATAGATACAAAGTTTTGTTTTTGCTGCAGGCAAATGACTTTAATAGTAGCTAGTGAGGATTCCAGCTACATGCCAGCTCGGATTGTCGTGATGGGACGAGAGAACACATCTAGCATCGCTAGTGAACTCAATACTGTGAGTGCTTCATTTTTTTTCTCTAAAGCCGGTCTGCTTTTAGAAACCTTCAGTAAGGAAGATTTTCTGCTATATTGCTAACATACAGTCAGGGTTCATAGACCTTCTACAAAGAATATGCATTTGTTTGAGCTGTCCATCCTTTATTTGAGATCCCGTTGGAAACTTGCCATTTCTCAAATTATCTATGCTCCATTCTCTGATACAGTTTAATTAATTTATTCTGTTGAGGCGCCGCACAACTCCAAATGATTCTGGTGTCTCACAATATAAGAAGAAAGATAAAATGCAGTTGCAATTAAATAGAAAGCCAATAAAGCATTAACTAAAAATCAGATAAAGAACAAGATGGTGATTCTGGTCAAGAATAAAACTAATGATGGACTTTAACCACCCTCGCCCTAAAGTCTGGGAAAAAAGACAGGTCTTCAAGACCCCCCAAAGTGCTTTCAGAGTAGGAGCCACTCAGATGGGAGGGGAAATTGCATTCCAGAGGGCAGGTGCCATGATGGAGAAAGTGCGCATCTTGGGTCATGAAAGATGACACCATTTAATTGAAGTGTTGTTGGTTTGTATCAGCCAGGTAGACATGATAGGCAGAGGAGCCTTCAAATAACCAGGCCCTATAACAGGTAGGGCTTTATAGATCTTAACCAGCGCCTTGAATTACACCTGGAAGCAGAGTAATAACCAGCCTTTATAGAACAGAGTTGTCACATGGACATACTAAAGCACACCCATCCCTTCCTGCACTGCTGTATTCTGGACCAATTGACGCTTCCAAATTACTTTCAAGGGCAGCCCTCTGTAGAGTGCATTGCAATAATCATGCTATGAGTTGACTAAGCCGTTAGTAATTATTTGAAGATCCTTCCTATCCAGGAAAGGGAACATTTGGCACAGTAGATGAAATGTAATACATTATTAATTACATTAATTCATTACATCTGTGGACAGCGCATACTTGATTTGTGGTTTTCTTCACTACAAAAAGGCAGGTTGATGTCTCCATTTGCATTTCTTATCTTGGTGAGACTTTGGCTCTTTTTCTAACAGGTGAATGTCCTACCTACAGCCAATAGGGTAGTTCTTTTGGAGAATATGGGCCGCTTCTGGCAAATTATACAGATCAAAATTAAGCGCTGTCAACAGGTAAGTCTGAATGTTGTTTCTTGAAACAAAGCAAAGACTAAAGAGCTGTGCTTAACCATCCTAATAGTTTTTGACCCATTGCTATAAATCTGTCAGCAAAATAGGTCTTTTCTCAGATTAATGATGCTTTTCATAAGTGTTTCATTTTCCAAATAGTAAGTTGACACTTACTTATAGTTTATATTTGGAAATGGTATAGATTCATTGGCTGTGTGAATTATAACTGCATGAGTATCTGAGAAGATATAAATTTTTACTATACAGTATAGTGGATGACAAATTATTTTTGGCTTAATCACGATTTATGCTGCCTTTTTGTATGGAATTTTATTTTATTTGGTTTTTTCTTTCTTTGAAATATTGACCTTCTGGCATTCCTTTATTGCACAGTTCATACATTAAAAAAACTGGTTTTAAAAGCATAGTAGCTGCTCTCCTGCAAAAAAGGATTATTACAATTTTCTAATTGATAGAATACTGGGGGTTTTTTTTGTTAGTAATATGAGAAGCATTGTTCAACTGTAAAAATTGAATGCGCTGCAAATTAAATAGAAATATCTTTGAAAAGCACCTGCATATTAGACAGAAATACTTGAAAAGTATTTACTTGAAAAGTATTTCCCCATTGGAGAAAACTGTGTTATTTACAGGGTGGCATTGACACACGTGTGCGTGGCATTGAGGTGCTAGGTCCCAAGCCCACCTTCTGGCCCATCTTCAAAGAGCAGCTGTGCCGGCGTACATATCTCTTCTATACCACCAAGGCACACACTTGGTGCCAGGAAATCTTAGAAGATCGGATGCAGCTGCTGCAACTTTTCAACAGGTCAGGCCTCTTCTGATATAATTCTTTTGTCCTTTTCCTCAGGGCTGTCCTAGGGATCAGGGTCTGCCCCAGAGCTGGCTTTTGCAAATCAAAGAAATGAGCACTGCTACAGGCCAATATTCCTAAGATACCCATGTTCCTGCTCGTTAATTTGTGTCAGCACTTCAAGTTAGATCAAAATAGGACCCTGAGTTATGAATGCTACTGTTTTTAAAAGGTTACAGTAACAGAATCCTGTAAAGTCTGAATGTTGTTCCTTCCTTCCCTCCCTCCCTTTATGTTTATGACACTTTCTGAAGTTACATTTCTGCCCCAAACTTAGATTTTGTTTATCTGACTTTTGCCTTGGTTGCAGCTCCATGCATTATTATGGTTCATCGTACAGTCAGCAAGTTGTTTAGACTGAATTTGGCATTCTTGTTCATCTATTGAGTCCATTCCAAGGACCTGGGATAGGCAGTTGCTATTATTAATATTAATAATTTGATTTGATTTGTATGATCACCCATCTCACATAAGTGATTTTGGGTGACTCACAACATATAACCAATGTATCATGGTATCTTAAGCTCCTGCTTCCTATCTGTATTTCTTTTTTTTTTTACATTATGGAATTTATTTGTTCCAGTCCAATTAAGCTGCATCTTTTTCCTACTGCAGATTGAACAGTGCCTTGCGCCATGAGCAAGTATTTGCCAATCGCTTCCTTCCTGATGATGAGGCTGCCCAGGCTCTAGGCAAGACCTGTTGGGAGGCCCTGATTACTCCCTTGGTGCAGAGTATCACCTCTCCAGGTACTGGTTGCTTCCTTGCACAGGTCTTTTGATAACCAGGTCTTGCTTATCCCTTCCCATTCCAAGCAGATGTGTTAACTGTCTTTCTATCTTTCCAGACTCTAGTGGCATAAGCCCCATGTCATGGTTACTAACTCAATACTTGGAAAATCTGGATGCAGCCAAGAATTCCATGAGCCGAGCTTCCATCTTTAATTCCCGTGTTCGGCGCCTGAGCCACTTGCTAGTGCATGTGGATTCTGCTGGCTCTGAAGTTGAGGAGCTGAAGCCTCCTGTTAAAACCAGTGAGTGTCCTCCTTTGGGGCAAATAAGTGAAAAGGGGGCAAGCCCTTCTTCCAGTGTTGACAGAATGGTAACAAAAGGCTGTATGCCCTTGGATATATTATATGATCATACTGACAAGAACAGGTGTCATCTGTGAGATTATATTGTAGAGATTGATGGCATGGAATTATTGACTGGAGAAAAGTTGTAAAGGATTTGGGAAGTTGGAGACAAGTATTTGGGGACTCTGTTAGCTCTCTATCTCAGAAATCTTTTTGCTATAGTCTGAGAGGGGAAATAGTGTAAAATGTTGTCTCCTGTTTTATCTTCCTTTCTTTCTATTTGGAATTTAATAGAATGCAAAGAATATGTGAAAACCAGTATCTTTGGGGAGACTCTTGCTTTTTCCATATCAAATGCCCTGGGTATAGCTAAAAATCTGAAATTATCTAGTGTCTAAAACACCCACTTTTCTAATGGGGATAATTTTAAAGGTACACCGAATGTCCATTTGTTGTACAATCGTATAAACGGAATTATATGGAACAGACATTTTGGGAAACAGTATCCCACCTGTTCAGGAGGGTCAATTTGTCAGGTGCTTTAAGTATTGTTGTTGTGTCATACTAAAAACTAGGGATTTGTATGGCTCTTTAATATTGTGTAACATGCAATTTGCAGATGGGAAGAATGGTAAGAACAAGGAATCAAGCTCAGGAGTTATCAAGCCAGCAGTGAATAAACCCTGTGGGATGACAGGCATCACACAGTGCTGGAAAGATGTAGTACAGCAGCAGGTAAGGATGGCTGAAAGGTGCTGTCCAGCAACAAGAGGGTGAATGCATGCATGCAGTGGTGAATCGTGATATTAATGCAGGTTTTGGGGTTTTTGTACTGACATCTTCTATCATAAGCTATTAGTCAGTTCATCATTCATGCTTCTTTAGAGTTCATGGTCCAAGTTAAGGCATCTTTAGAGAATTGTATCAGGAGCTCTGAGGCTTCAAAGAGAGGCTGATGTGAAATCAAGCTCTCCCGTGAAAGTATGTTCCAACTTTGTTATCTGCTAAACTGGGAAGAGTTTATTATTAAATTTCCAGCACATGGCTCCTAGTTGCTTTTAGACAATTATGTATACAAATAACCAGACAACTATTTAAAATATTTAGGTGGAACATCTTGAACAAATAACAACTGGGCATGAAATTTGCTTGAATCCAATGAAAAATTGTTTGTTTGTTTTTTTGTAAATTTTTTTATTTTATTTTATAATACAAAAATTCCATTTTCAATTCAAACAATGTGTTGTCAGAGTGCATATACATACATACATCTATATATATATACTTTCAAATCTAATTATGTTCATTTAATAATATTTTTAACCTTTTTTAACATCCTCCATTATAATAATAATTATCCAACCGTCAAATCAACCAAAAAATCCAATGAAAAATTGTTAAGCCTTCCTTAACAAAACTTTTCCCAGGTGAGGTCCCATTGAGCTACTTAAAAAAAGTTGAAATGTTGCCTCTCCCTCTTCTCTGTTGTCCAGGTGAAATGCTTCTTGGAGTCCTCCTGGCAGGCCCCTGATTTTGTGGAACAATATTGCAGAACCTACCAGCGCCTCCGGACTGCCATGGAGGAGCTTTTTGGGCAACAGATTTCCTTCATGCTGGCCTTATGCCATGGTTTCTCTGGAGGCTTGTTACAGCTCTCCTTCCTGACAGCGATGCATGTAAGTCAGAGATCAGGTAGATATTTCCATAAAACAGAGATGTACAACTTGAGACCCCAAATTTGTTCTCTAAAAAAAATAGCATGTGGTTACCCAAGATTTCCAAAAGTAGTTATTAAATTGTAGTTGGTTAATGCGACAGAAAGAAATACATGTTAAATAAATGTTTGGCAAGTAACATATTCATCTGATTTCCAGGTGAGTGAGCAGTTTGCCCGTTACATTGACCGGTGGATCCAACAGAGCTGGGCAGATTCGGGGAACGTGGAGACCTTTCAGTGCCTACAGCAGAGCCTTGAACCCGTCCTCTTCCTAGCAGATCTGGAGTTGGCCAACACTTTTGAGCGATTCTACCGGTGAGGCTTTTGTGGAGAGGAAGAAGGAAGGGAAAGATGAATATACTACTTTTATTAACAGAGTAGACAGGTCTCAGGTAGGGAGCTTTTTGGCTGTAATGATAAAGCATCTTGCTGCTCCTTCAATCTGGATGAAGATGTCTTCAAGAACATAAATATGGCTCTGTTTTAACGAGTACAGGTAGTTCTCAACTTACAACCATTTGTTTAGTGACTCTTCAAAGTTACAATAGCACTGAAAAAGTGTCTCATGGTCGTTTTTCACACTTACAACTGTTGCAGCATTCCCATGGTCATGCAATCAAAATTGTCAACTGGTATGTATTTATGATAGTTGCAGTGTCCCAGGGCCATATGTGGTCACATTTTGTAATCTGACAAGCAAAGTCAATGGGGAAGCCAGATTCAATTAACAGTTAATAAAAGTTAACCACATAACAACTGAAGTGTTTCACTTAACAACTGTGACAAGAAAAGTCATGGGGGACAGAACTCACTTAACAACTGGCTCAATTGTGGTTGTAAGCTGAGGACCATCTGTACTTTGAAGGGACCTGGCTCCTTATGAATCAAATAAGCCTATATCTCCAGGCACACTGCAAGGACTGTGAGAATAAGCGTGGCTGATGGATGACTCTTGTTCTGAATTTCACCTTGAACACCTTGCCTCTCCAGATACTATCTAGGAGATCGTCTTCTGTCTCAAGGGAAGACGTGGCTGGAATCTGCTGTAGTGGAGCACATTGGGATCTGCTTCCCCAACCGTTTCCCTCAGCAGATGCTGAAGAACTTGAGTGAGATGGAGGAGCAGCAGCAACAGTTTCATCTTTTCCAGTTGCAGCAGTTGGACAAGCATCTGCTGGAACTAGATCAGCAAGGAAACCAGGAGGAGGAGGAGGAGGAGGAGGAGGAAAATGAGGTGAGCAGGCAAAAAGAACAAAGCTAAAGCAAAAGTAGTCCTCTGAACTAAAAGTTTTTTTGTCTTCTCAAGTCTCTTTTGTCTGGTTGATTGTTGCCAAGAATGTCCTGTTGTTAGTCTCAAAATTGATATTAGATCTGTTTTGCTCCCAGATGATGGAAGATAAACCATTTTCTCAGGAGGAAGAGGCAGAAGTGAAGATATTGGCTTTGTCTCCACGTTGTTGGACCATCTCTCCCCTCTGCTACCTGGAAGACCCTGCCAAATTTTTCCCATCCTCCCTCAGTCAGCAGCTGAGAAAGTTTGCAGACTTCTATACCCAGAGTGAGTATGAGGCTATCCTGAGTCCAAATTGGGTTAGGAAGGAGTGTTCTTTATAGGTCCCACTGCATCCTGGTGTAGTTGTTGGTAAGCAAACCAAAAACTTCACCCAGAGACTTTATAATAAGGGGTTTCACAAACCTGGAAACTATTAGTTTAGATTTCCGCTAAAGAAATTTCAGTAGATTTTTAAAAAATATATGTTTTATTAATATATTTTGTTTATATCACATAAAAAATTCCATATCTATCTGAACAGCGTGTTGTCTGGGCACAATTAATTTTAAGTAGAAATGCCATATTGATCAACATTAATCATAATAATAAACATAAACATATCAGTAATAATCGAAAATAGTAATACAGTTAATTTAACTATCTTACAAAGTTTTCAATACAAAAGTTCTTATTATCTTTTAGATCACTTAGTAATGAAATTACTATTATGAAATTTCAGTAGATTTTTAAAGAGGCCATCATAAATATTTATTATCTCTGGGAGAAATGATCAATTATAGTAGTAAGGAATGTAGTAGCCAATTGACAAGGAAAAATCATATTTAGTTAGTATAACTGTATCTTAGAAGTGAAAATTTCAGTGTTTATAAAGTGCAAAGAGTTGTCTAGACCCTAAATTTCCAACATGGCTAACCTCACTGGAATATTGCCTGGCACTTGCCAAGTTTTGTGCCTACCTCATTTTATTGTTTTAAATTAGGGATGGTTGGAGATTTTAAAAAAAATGAATAGGAAACTACAGTAGAGGGTTGCAAAGTGTACACTGTTATTTGGCATAATATTTACTTCTAATATGAATGGAGATTCTCAGTCATCCAGTTCATGGTTGTCCCAAAGGTGCTTTTTCAAGATGAGACTGGACTTTCTGGTTTTTCTTTGAAGACATTTCGCTTCTCATCCAAGAAGCTTCTTCAGCTCTGTGTTAGTTGTGCCTTCTTTATAAATTCTGTGACCTGTTTCAATATTTCTGTTGGTAGAAGTGATTTCAGTTCTTGGAGTTTGTGTTCCACTCTCTCTTTCAAAACCTCAATTGTGAAATTAATCTGTCTTATTCTTTCATTGAGAAGTTGGAGCTGAAGAAGCTTCTTGGATGAGAAGCGAAACATCTTCAAAGAAAACCCAGAAAGTCCAGTCGCCTCTTGAAAAAGCACCTTTGGTTTGCTTATAATAATGTTTCTAGTTCCAAAAAGATCCAAATGGTATTCTTAGAAAAAGAAATTATGTTTGGCTGCCACCAAGTTTCCCTTTCTTCTTGACATACTCTTTCTTTATATATCTGTTTTGCTCTTCAATCCTCATTCTCTTTGTAACCAAACCACCTCACTGTACATTTTTCATACTGGTCATTCAGTTTGTATTCAGTCAACATTCATTCAACACCCACTCATTTTTAACACTATCTGTTCTTGTTTACCTCACAAACTCCTTAATTAATCTATTCTCACTCATTTCATTAAACTTTTTCCCTCAGACGTATCAACATTTCTATAACAAAATAGGCAAAAACACCATTTTCAACTCAGCCCTTTTTCATTTTTTTGATATTCATTTCTCACAACAGATTACTGTCATTCTTCCAGTGTTTTGCATATCTTAAAATTTATCTTATTCTTATCATTTTTTCATATTTAGAAAGCAGTCATTCCTTCAGCCCAACCTACTTCACAGAGTTGTTATTGCAGGGAAAACAGGAGTGAAACATTATGCAAAAAAACCCACCTTTAGTTGTACAGAATAATGGCAGGATGTAAAACTTACCATCATTGCCTACAACCTCTGTTGTACACCAGCATACTGTTGCCCACTCTCCTCCATTAGTAGGGATACTGTAAGTAATATACTCAGTGACCATGAGATGATTTAATTTAATTAATTAAATTTTATAGTAAGGCTCCCCAATTCAGAACAATCTGCGTATAATATTAGAAGCAGATAAAAATAATTATCAAAATATGAAGCAACACAAAAAGGTTGGCATTTATTCACAGCAAGAGTACTCTTGAGGATCCCACCATCATGCTGTCTTGAGATCTGAGAGAACGAAAAACAGGTTTTAAGGGATTTTTAGAATAGGGTCAGAATGGGGGGGCATACGAATCTCAAGGAGAATGCTGCACCAGAGGGCAGCACTACTGATTAGTGATAGTGAAGGTATGCTTTCTGCATCCTATTAGATGATGGGATTATCATTATTGGCTTATATGATTATTGTTGCCATCTTAAAAAGGAGAGTTCACAGTGTCTAAATAATTGCCATGCCTGGGACTGAGGGCTTATAGAAATGTTTTGATGAGCTTTCAGTGTATTTTTCTCTGACTGACTTATTCATCTCTTTTAGGCCGGAGCCATTTTGGGATGGAACATACAAAGCCACAGCGTTTACAGTGGACATGGCTGGGTCATGCTGAGCTAAAGTACCAGGGCCACATCCTGCAGGTGTCCACCCTGCAAATGTACATTCTTCTGTGCTTCAACCATGCCGAGGTCCTGACTACCTTGATTCTTACTTCATTGACATCATAGGAAATTGCTTCAGACCTATACTTAGTATTTATCCATCTGCTTTAGTTTTATTGACATTGATTGGGCTAGGAATAGAATAATTGTTATTTAGCCTCTCCATTTCCTTCCCCTGTTTCTGGCTTGTGGAAGGGAAAGCATGTTATTGAAAAATGGAAATGCATATCCTTGCATTTCCCAAGGATTTGTTTTCTACTGAGGCATCAGTGATAGGGAATTCGGTTTGAACATGCTCTATTTGGATTTTTGTTTGGTACAGATATGTATAATTTGTCCTTTTCATAAGAAGGATGTTTTCTCCCTGATTAGGTGAGTGTAGTGGCATAATGGTGGATCAATGACTTTTGTTTATCAGCTTGTGGTCAGCCAGCTAGTTTGCCTGATTTAGGCTGGAGGTGGCTTAGGGCTTCTGTTGTCTTTTATTTACTGGTATTGCTTATGAAGACAGAATAAAACTCTGATAATTAAAAATAAAATAAATAAATAAATTTAAGCTGCAGACAGTTGTATAGAATACCTTTCAATAAGACTGCCTCTTCTGAAAAAAATAGTTTCCTGACATTTTCTGCAGTGTTAGAATCTCAGTATAACCTGAGTTATTCTGAACGGGATGATAGTGCTGAACCGTTGGTGATTCTGGATTAATTCTTTCTGCTCTGTACTGGGAAACTATTAGGGGCTTTTCCCTTTGTCAGTAGCACACATCCCTGTAAACATGTTAGGGTCTCGGAAGGGAAGTGTTATTGAATTTGCAATAGTCTTTACAGTAGGGGCTAAAGACTAGATGTCACCGCTTTCTTCTCTGTGTCCCTTTTTTATATCTTTAACTGTATTTATTTTTTCTTTTATTGGTTATAGGAAGTTTCTGTGGAGACACTATTAGAAGTCACAGGTCTCTCCCCTGTCCTCCTAAGTCATGCCCTGAAACCTCTGACAAAGGAGAATGGGATCCTCACCCAGAGGCAGAGTAAGTAGAGAGGACTTTCCTGTAAAAGGAGAGGGGATAATGAGAGTATGTAAGCTGGCCTGAAAATTCGGATGGGATTATGACTTTTATTTGTCTATATAATATATTCTATCTTAATCTCTTCACGACAGAATCATTAAATAAGCTTTTAGTTGATTTCATGACTCAATGATGAAGTTTCATTTCAATTTTAGTGATGAATTTAAAAGAATTTTCCTAGTCATGTGTCACAGAATACAGCTGAATTTAGGAAGGCAAAAATGTCTTAGCTCTGCTCAGTCCCTGTCTTCTCTGATTGCTAGGTCTTTTGAGGCTGAATGAGGGGACACTGAGCCAGGCATCCGGTCAGCGCCTGTGGTTCTTGCCCAAACAGATGTATTTGAATGTAGAAGAAAATGAGGGCTGTGCTCTGGAGAAGAAGAGGAATACCATTTGCTGTCTCCTTGTCCAGATCCTGAAGGCAGAAAAAGAGATGCATATTGACAACCTGGTATTTAAGGTATGGAATGCAAGGACTTAAGCCCCTTGCTGAGCTCAGTTGGCAGCCAAAAAGAAGATTTTCTTCATTCATTCTTTCTACCTTGTTCAGGTGATTGATGCCTGCCAGAAACGGGAGTCTGGCAGTACCCAGAAATTTTTGAACTTTTGCTGTAGTAGCACAGATGTCCTCTCTTGTGTCCTGCATCTGCTGAGCCAAGGTTACATCCAACGCCAGGAGGATAACCCACATATCCTGGAGTACATTTCGGCAGAGCCCACCACACCTCACCGGGGTCAAGCCCAGCTCATTTTTCAAAACATTAATTGCCAAAATTCAAAGATCGCTTCTGGGACAGGTACAACCAAAAGGTAATGCTGTATGTTAACGTGCTGTGCAGATACAGTAGAAAGTGAAAGCAATCCTTTGTTGTTATTGTTGTTGTTGTTCTTGATAAGGCTTTTCTTGTCAGATTGGATACCTTTGGCCTTGACACAGAACAGGTTCTGATGGAGACGGTCCTCTTGCCTATGGGACGTACAATGAATCAAGAAGAAGTTGAGTTGCTGATGACCCAAACAATGGAGAAGGTGTCAGATACTCTAAGCGTGACTGCAGATATAGCTCAGCATCTGCTGATACACTGTAAGTGGAATGTGGATGTTCTGATTCAGCGATACACAGAAGACCAAGAGTCGATGCTGTTTTTCTCAGGGCTGCAAGTGCGAAATCCTCAGCCACCTTCAAGCCCTGTCACCCACTGTCCAGTTTGTGTGAATCCTCTGAATGAAACAGACGATCTGCCTCTTCTGTGTTGTATGCACTATTGCTGTAAGGTAACAGCTTCTTTACTACCGTGATAATAGGTATTTGGGAGGGGGAGCAATTGCTTTCGTTCTGTCACATTAGTAGTGTGTTAGTCTGCCATCTTCCTCTGGAAGCCTGAAACATTCATCTTGCGTTTCATTCATCTTTGTGGATTGCTGTGGATTTTATTCATATCCATGAAAGAACGTTGTCAATATTTAGAATTGGTTTCCATTCCCATTCTCAAATAATGTAGTAGCATTTTCTTTTATAATCTATGATAAACTGCAGTTCAAATATTCCTTAATTTTTTCCTCTGCCTTCATTTTTATTTTTTATTTATTTATTTTTTCTTAACTAGTCCTGCTGGAATGAATACTTGACTACTCGGATTGAACAAAACCTGATTCTGAATTGCACTTGTCCCATTTCTGATTGCCCTGCACAACCCACTACTGCCTTTATCCGCTCTATCATTTCCTCCAAAGAAGTCATTGCTAAGGTAAGCAGGGTAATTATTAAAAAAACAGGCTTTAGCTGATTGAAAAACTGACCATTCCCCTCCAGAAAGGAATTTTGTTCTTACGAGTGGATGCTTGCTATATCTTGAAGCCTGAAAGCTGCTCATAGATGGTTAAGCTGTTAATCCATTATGCTAGGCATGCTAAATTTCACATGACTAGAGACTCCCTTGCTGTATATGACTCAGGTAGTAGTTGCTTAATGTCCACAATTGGGCTCAGGATTTTTGACCTGACTTGATTTTATGACCATTTTTATGATGGTTGTTAACCGAATCACCATGGCCATTAGGCGAACCATCTAGTCATTAAGAAATACAGCACATCCAATGGGAAAGTGGCAAAAAATATTGCAAGTTGCAATCACGGGACCCTGGGATGCTGCAACTAGTTGTAAATGTAAGCCTACTGCCGAGCACCTGAAATGGGGTCACTTGATCATGGCACAATGTTTTGCGACAGCCAAAAGTGATTTATGGGCCGTAAAGCACCCTTGCTGAGACCCTCGTAACTTCAACAGGTGACCAGTCATTAAGCGAGGGCTATCTGCAGAATTTCTTTTTAAAAAAATCTTAATCTTCCTAAAATAATTGAAGCAATTTGCTCTGCAGATGTCTCCTCTCCTTGTGCAGTGAGCATTGGTGGAATCTAAAGAGTACTTGGTCAAAGTACTTGGTATATGACTTTGTAGAGAGCGATATACGAAACAAAGTAAAAGATAAAAAATATTTTTTGTTTTTTTTTATCCATACAACAGTATGCATACTGGTTTGCATACTGTTGTACTTTCTCTCTCTGTCTCGCAAATTATGTTATAGTAAAAATAAAATTAAAAAATAGATGTAGATATAATCCCATAAAATGTATTACTGGAGGGTGTGTGTATATTTTTCCAGCACCTCTTGCCTTCAGAAACATTGTATTGTTAGTTTTCCAGGCAGAAAGCTAGTGAACATGATGCTTCTGAATGTTAGAGGCTCTTTTTAGCCTTCGGAACAACGGCAAGAAGAATGCCATTTGTGTGAGCAGTGAGCGGGTGCACCCACCTCTCATGCAAAGGAAGCTTCATGCGCAAGCACCAGCATCCGCCGCTTGCATGAGGCGAGTTTTGTGTGTGAGTTTCAAGGGGAGCTTCAGCAGAGCTTTCTGCACGCACGTCGCTCACACAGCCCAGTTCCAAATAGGCCACGTAGTGGGCCATAGCACTGGGGTTGGGGACCCCTGATTTAAAGCACTACATTAATTGTGAGTTTGCATCATTTCCACGTTAATCTGTCTATATCTTTAAAATGGATTTAAAAGTAATCTGTTTATTCCATCTGAAGTTTTAGGATTTAAAATTTCCCAAAGGGTAAGAGCTTTTCCTAGTTAACCTAGTTACAGAATTCCACACAGTGACACACAAACCCATTATCCCATCACAATAAAGACATTTAAATAACGATTTTCTGATCAATGGTTTTGGGTAATGAAGGAAAAAATTTGGGAAGCACTATTCTAATTGGTTTTGCTGACTGTTTCATTTATAACATCATTTTATCCGCCTGCCCTCTTCAGAAAATGATGTAATTTAATATATTACTTAATATATTACTTAATTATGTAATTACTAAATATATTTCTTTATTGAGAAAAATATTATTAGATTAGTTTATGAAGGGATAAGTCTCATCTCAAGAAATTCTTAGGGAATAAGGTAGCTTATTTTTGCACCCAACATTGGTAATATTAGTAAGGATGAAGGTGCTATCCTAAATAGAATTATCTTTTAAAAAAGTAAGAAACCTATTGAATAGCAATAGCAATAGCAATAGCACTTAGACTTATATACCGCTTCATAGTGCTTTACAGCCCTCTCTAAGCGGTTTACAGAGTTAGCATATTGCCCCCAACAATCTGGGTCCTCATTTTACCCACCTCAGAAGGATGGAAGGCTGAGTCAACCTTGAGCCGGTGAGATTTGAACTGCCGAGCTGCAGCTAGCAGTCAGCTGAAGTAGCCTGCAGTACTGCACTCTAACCACTGCGCCACCTCGGCTCTTAAAACCTGCTTCTTTTGTTAAGAGATGTATAATATGCATATAATACAAATGTGTCCTAGATATTTTTAATGAGAACTCCAAAGCTAACATTCATGCATTTTTAATACAGTATGAGAAAGCCCTTCTAAGAGGTTATGTTGAATGCTGTTCAAACCTGACTTGGTGCACCAACCCTCAAGGCTGTGATCAGATACTCTGCAAGGAAGGCCTTTGCTATGGAGAAGCTTGTTCAAAGTGCTCTTGGATCTCCTGCTTCAGCTGCAATTTTCCTGAAGTAAGGTTAACATCAAACTTGGAGGCAGGCGGGGGGGGTGCGCTCTCTCTTTTTAGGACCATTTACCAAATAGTTCACTCTCTGGATTCTTCACAGGCCCACTATCCTGCCAGCTGCAGTCACATGTCTCAGTGGATGGATGATGGTGGTTTCTATGAAGGAATGACTGTGGAAGCCCAGAGTAAGCACCTGGCCAAACTCATATCTAAACGGTGTCCAAGCTGCCAAGCTCAAATAGAGAAAAATGAGGGCTGTCTACAGTGAGTATGTTTTTCAGTACATTTTTGTATAAAGAGGAAAAATATAGAGAAGGAAACTTCAGTAATTTATGATTTGTTTGACAGATTGGATTATTGTGCCTTCTCTCTCAAAGACATAATTGATTTGTGTCTTCCTCACTCTAGAGCAGGGGTGTCAAACTCAAGGCGCAGGGGCCAGATCCTGCCCACGGGCTACTTAGATCTGGCCCGCTCTGGAAACAGCAAAGGACCGGCCCGCGGTGCCTCTGCCAGCAAAAACGGAGCTCGGGAGCCCGTTTTTGCTGGCAGAGCGCTTAGGTCACCACAGGGCCCCCCGACACGAGTGACGTCGAGCTGGCCATGCCCATCCTGGCTATGCCCACCCTGGCCCTCCAGATTCAAATACAACCCTGATGCGGCCCTCAATGAAATTGAGTTTGACACCCCTGCTCTAGAGGCAAGAGGCTGCAAGACAAAGTAACACCCAGTTTGATCACCTTTCTCCATCCTGGTGCCCTTTAGATATGTGGGAACTACCATACCTAAACCATTCTGCTGTTTTGGGGCATTTTCCTTAAGTAGTTTTCATAATACCAGTCCTATCTCCATTGTCATTTAAGGAGCATTCTTCTCCCTCTTTAATTACGTTGATGTGTGGGTGTTATTTGTCATTACTGCTAACATTCCTTTGAAAAGTTAGAATGGAAAACTTGATTTGATGGACAGAAAGTACTCTCTAGGTTTCCTCCTTACATATTGGTTCTTGGTGTCTGGGCACCTTGGCTCAACATTTGCAGCCTTAGTTGCTCCTCATGTGATCTGAAATCTCACAGGGCAAATACAATCCAAATAGAGCTTAAAGAATATATATTTATCATTTAGTGTTTTCACTGACCATGTTTGGATGTGATGCCACAGGCAGAGCATCACCTGAACCTTACTATTTATCATCTTTTGGAAGAGAAAGTGTTCTCTAGTATTTGCTTTTATTTTTATCATTAAAGCAATATTTCTTCCTTTTCCTTTTTAATACTGTAGTGCCATTCTGTATGTCTTTCCGTGTTTTATTTATTTGGTCAATTTATGTGGCCACCCATCTCACAAATAATAAAAAAACAATAAAAACATTACCCACCCCCATAATCTGCTGGAGAGTACACTTAAGTGCCTATCAACACAGCCACTTTGCAAGCTTCATGTTACTAGATTCAAGCCAGATGGAAAAGCCATGGCTTGGAACGTTCCAGAAGACCAATAAGGTTGGGGCCAATCTGACCTCAGGGGGAATTAAGTTCCAAATGGTGGGTACTGTGGCAGAAAAAACTTTCCTATTGGGTCCCGTCAGATGACATTTCTTTGTGGAGGGATCTGGATCTTGCTCATTAGCGTGTACTTAGCTGAAACAGCCCTAGACTACTTTTCACATTAATGATCCAAAGCATGAAGTTGGTGGCCACATCTTACTAATGGCCCTCATCCCCATTATATGCAGTATGACTTGTGCCAAATGTAACCATGGATTTTGTTGGCGTTGCCTGAAACCTTGGAAACCAACCCATAAGGACTACTACAACTGCTCTGCCATGGTGAGTGTTTGTGCAAAAGACAAGTCTGATATAGGAATATTCTTTTCTAAGGAAATATAAGTAGTAATACGATCTTTTTTTTAATCTAAAGCAAGTCCAGGTATTTTTTTATTTATCCTGGCATTTGGTAAATAATATTACTTTTGTTTTTTATCATTATACTGTATATCAGTTACCAACTCTTATGTTTCAGAAGTATAATTACATCTGTAATTTTGGACTTCTTTTCCAATGTATGTATAAAATCCACATTATACATACAGCCTAAGAAATTTTAAAAGAAATAATGTTCGCTGTTACTTTGAATAACTGCATTCCATCTCTTTCCTTTAGGTAAGCAAAGCAGCTCGACAGGAAAAGCGTTTCCAAGACTATAATGAAAGGTGCATTTTTCATCATAAAGCAAAGGTCAGGATCATTATTCTTTAGTTGAACCTGCGTCATTAACCATGTACTTTTATGCATTGGTCATCTTAGAATATTTAGCTATAGGCCATTCTAGTCATTGAGAACAGTAATATGTCATCACTTCATCACGTGAAAAGGCAATTTAGGAAGATCAATTGTTTTGTTTCAAAACCAATACATGAAATTAAACCTTGTTACTAGAAAAGAAAATGCTTTTCCCTCGTACTTTCTGCATTTTAGCAGGAAAGTAGAGCTCATGTCCTTTTTCTTTTTGTTGTAAATACTCTGCAAGTAATCCTCCTCAACGTTGTTTTTTCAATATTACCCTAGAAGTTTTATATACATAAAAAGACATAATTTTTTTCCGAGTAATGTAGTAAATAAGAGTAGACATCAGGAAAACTGATGCAGTTTTCATCAATTTCAGGAATTTGCTATGAACTTACGAAGTAGAGTTTCCACTGTCAGTGATGTGCCACAGATTCGGACCTTGACTTTTGTTGTTGATGCCTGCAAAGTGCTGGAACAGGCACGAAAAGTAAGTCCCATCTTTCAATGTATGCTCTGTTTTTCTGCAGCATTGTCCCCTTCTTTTCAATTCTGCTTTTTTTATTTTATACTTTTTATAGCCCCACAAAGGATGTAGAAAATGTAACAGAGGAGGTCCACATCATGTGCATAGAACTGTATTGGATGGTCAGCATGTAAATGAAAGAGTGGAAATAAAAGTAATTGGAAAAAAATGGAATGGGAGAACAGTGTAAAATTAAGAGGCTAAAATGTTATTGCAACATGATATTTTACTTTAGTAGAATGCAGAATAATAAGGTATTTGTGGACACTTTCATTCTGTTCAAAGCCTAAATAGTATTTTGTCAAATTTACATTCAAAGCATAGTAATCATGAATGTGTCCTGATTTATTCTGAGACAATTCAGCCATTACCGTAATTTTCGGAGTATAAGACGCTCTGGAGTATAAGACGCACATTAGTGTTTGGGGAGAAAAACAAGGGGGAAAAATTCTGCCTCTGCCTGATTCTTTTATCGCAGCCTGATTCCGCACAAGCAGCTGATTGGCGGTTGGATCGGCCTCCTGGAATATCGCCAATCAGCTGTTCCAGGCTGCGGAGATCGCCACAGCCCATCACTGCCTCCGTGTGTCGCATTTTTGGCCTCCGCACGTTGCATTTTTGGCCTCTGCACGCTCTGTTTTAGACCCGTTCCAGGCTGCCGGGATCGCCACAGCACATCGCCGCCAATTGCCACCTCCACGCATCGCGTTTTCGGCCTCCACGCACTGCATTTTTGGCCTCCAAATGCGCCATTTTTGGCCTCTGTGCGTCGCGTTTTTGGCCCATTCCCGCCACCACCGATCTCTGCTGCCTGGAACCATTTCTGCCATGGAGAGGCACCTGTGGAGGGTGGAACCTGCAGAGATTGGGGAAGGCACGGGCGGCAGGAATGCAGGAGAAAGCTAGGGCGTGCTGGGGGGTAGAAAGGTAGGGCGTGCTGGCGGGGAAACTGCGGAGATCGGGGAAGGCCCCGCCCCCGTGGATGTGCGGCAGAGACCCGAAGACCAGCTGGCCGGCGGGAGGCGCGCATGCATGTGCGGTGGAGCTGGGCTGGGGCGACGGCTGGCGTGCCCACAGAGAGGGCTCTGCATGCCACCTGTGGCACATGTGCCATAGGTTCGCCATCACGGCCTTAGAGGAATCTATAGTGGCTTTCAGAAAAAAACAACAATTCCAGAATGCTTTTTCATTCTTAGTTTTTCTTTGGATTCTTGTTACAAGCCTTTGTCATTCTATGGATGTTCCATAACTATGTTCATGAAAGAAATAATACAAAAACATGGAAATTTACCCTAGCATTATTTATTTATTTTATTTATTTATTTTATAAAATTTATATGCCGCCCAACTCCCGAAGGAGAGATTATTTCTCTCCAACTCCAAGCACCTATGCTTTAAATTTGAGTTACGAAATATTCTTTTTCTCTCCTGCTCTAAGTAGGAAGGTGATACTATGGTGTAACAAGCTTCTTCCAGTTACTTCATTATAATTCTCTTCTAGGAGAATATCAGAGGAGAGGAGCAGAGTTGTGGGAATGAGGGGTCATTACCTTCTCTCTCTGCTCCTAGTGAAACCATTCCCCCATTGGAGAGGTTCTAACTGGATGCCTTGTGATACATGATGTGTTTCAGGTCCTGGCGTATTCCTGCATCTACAGCTACTATAACCAGGACACAGAAAAAATGGATATCATGGAACAACAATCTGAGAATCTGGAGCTGCATACTAATGCTTTGCAGATCCTTTTGGGTGAGCCATTATTGATATGCAAATAACTGTCATTTCTTTGAGACAAGTTCAGAGAATACTGGCAATATTCGTAATACGGAGAGCATCAGTTGTCATAATAGTATTTCCTTATTGCTACCTGTACAACTCACCCATGTCTGCAAGTTCTTCAATATGCTGAGACAATAACTATTGTGACTCATTTATTTCTTCCACACTTTTTCTATATCTTCATTGTAGTGGCCAAGAAGACTTGTGTTTTATTCAATAAATGGTAAAGACTGAGGAAAGGGGACATATGGATTATTTATAGATAAATGCTTAGTATCCAAACTAAAAAACCTAGGAGTAGTGGAAATTTAATCATTTTGCATAGTTCTTTTAAACTGGTCTATAATTCATTGGAAGCGAAGTAGAATGAAAACTTTTTTTAGCTTATAACAGTTTTGTTGACGCACCTATAACCTTTAGATTGTTAGTATTTAGGCTGGAGCTCTTCCTTTTTTAAAAAAAATAATAAAATATTTTTAAAAAGTCTACATCATCACCAACAAAAGGGATAGTGTTTATATAGTTAAGGAAAAATGGCATTATAATGATTAGTGAGTAAAATAAACTAAATTTGACAAAATAAAAACTAATAGGAATAATAAGTAACTATAAGTAATAATTTTTTTCAGTCATTAAGCTTATTAACTCTGGACTATATACCGTGTTTCCCCAAAAATAATACATGTCCCCATAATAAGGCCAATCAGGCTTTTCAGTGCATGCGCTGAAATAAGCCCCCCCCCAATAAGGCCCCCCCAACTACTTTCCGGGGAAAGGGGGGCATGCCGGGAGCTGCTCTTTTTGCGGCGGGCACTCTTGGCCGAATAAATAAAATATGTATAAGCATTTTTCTGTCCCCATCTCTCTCATTTTGCTGAACAAACCACTGGCTGGCTGGCTGGCTGGCGAAGCCGTCGCTTCATTTCTATTTCAGCGGCCGTGGACTCTGCTCGGAAAGGCTAAAGCAAGGATGCCGGGCGAGATCGCCCTTCCCCTTTCCGCCGCCTGCACGCCCACAGCCGAACATGGGAGGGTCTCCTAGCCGGGATGAGGAAAGGGGAGGGCGAGGAGAAGGCTGTGTGGCTCGGCGAGAATCAAACAGACAGGTGGCGGTGGCCAATCGCCGCTTTCCCGAGCCACAGAAAGCAAAAAGCGAGCCAGCAGCTTAGGAGCTTTTTTGCTTTGGAGGTAACCCAGAGCTTGGGATCCAGTGCGTCTCTTGATCGCGCTCTTTCCCTGGACTGGGAGCAGCTGCGCATAGGGGAATACAAGTCGCCTTCTCTTTCCTCCTCAGCCCCACACCCCACCCCTCCGTTTCTCTCTCTCTCTCTCTCTCTCTCCCTCTCTCTCTCTCTTTTTTCTCCCCCCCCCCCACCCCTCCTTGCCTCCCACTCTCCTGCCCGCNCCCTCCCCCCTCCGCTTCTCTTATAGCCCTTAAAGGTTAGGGTAAGGCTTTGAAATGAAACGACCCTTTCCCCCTATCCCCACCCACCCCTCTCAACCCCCGAATCTATGCATTCTTCCCGCGGCGGGGCAAACGGGAGGCTGCCATTTACACAGTCCTTGCAGTGCCAGAGAGATGCTTTGAGGTCGGGACTTGCAATTTTTGCACGGCCATGGTGTGTCTCCCTTCTCCACCTCCTCCGAGGTGGCGCAGTGGTTAGAGTGCAGCACTGCAGGCTACTTCAGCTGACTGTTAGCTGCAGCTCAGCGGTTCAAATCTCACCAGGCTCCAGGTTGACTCAGCCTTCCATCCTTCCGAGGTGGGTAAAATGAGGACCCAGATTGTTGGGGGCAATATGTTAACTCTGTAAACCGCTTAGAGAGGGCTGTAAAGCACTATGAAGCGGTATATAAGTCTAACTGCTATTGCTATTTTCGCCTCTTCTTTCTGCCTTTTCGCCCGAGAGCTGCTGGGAGCCTTACCCTTGCGACTTCCCTCG
The DNA here is from genome assembly GCA_003457575.1 of Thermophis baileyi. Taxonomy (NCBI): domain Eukaryota; kingdom Metazoa; phylum Chordata; class Lepidosauria; order Squamata; family Dipsadidae; genus Thermophis; species Thermophis baileyi. Next base: position 2,576,484 of record QLTV01012198.1, on the reverse strand, counting down.
GCTGCGGTGGTTTTTCTTAGCCCAGAATGTTTTTAGTGCAAGCTACTGGTAAAAAAAAAAAGAAGAAGAAGAAGGGATAGGAAGGGGAACATCCTCGCCCGGGTGCTGGGTTGTGCTTGCATGCATTTTTACCTTGCTTTCTCCTCCACCCCACCCCACACCACTCGTGAATGTCAGCGGCAAACCTTGGTGCCACTCCTCATCCTGGGGGTGGGGTGGGGGTTGTGCACCCCGTGGAGTGGGGCTGTCAGTCAGATCCGATAAGGAGAAGAGGGCACAGGTGCGGAGTTGCCGTGAGGAAAAGCGGCGGTTTGCCCGGTCCGTGCATGGAAACGCAGCCTCCTTGAGTCCCTGTTGACCTTGCTTTCCCAGGTGCTGAGCTTTTTTTCCCCCCCCTTCCTTCCCCTGCCCTTAAAAATGCAGCAAAGGAGGATGGCTGCCGGGAGCGCCTTCTTCCTAACGCGCTCCTGCCTGCGAGGAAGAGGAGGTGAGCCTCGATCCCTGCCTCGCCGCCTCCTCGCAGGCAGGAGCGCGTTTCAAAACGCTGCCGGATGCAGAGCCCAGAGGAGCCGTGCCAGTCCCGCGGGGTGCGCGCGCACCCGCCTCTCGCTTGCTCTCTCTCTCTCTCTCTCCCCCGGCCAAAAGAGTGCCTGCCACAAAAAGAGATGCTCCCGGCTGGGAGAGAGAGAGAGAGAGAGAGAGAGCAAGTGAGAGGCGGGTGCGAGCACACCCTGTGGGACTGGCTTGGCTCCTCTGGGCTCTGTGTCTGGCGGCGTTTTGAAACGCGCTCCTGCCTGCAAGTAGGCAGCGAGGCAGGGATCGAGGCTCACGTCCTCTTCCTCGCAGGCAGGAGCGCGTTTCAAAACGCTGCCAGACGCAGAGCCCAGAGGAGCTGAGCCAGTCCCACGGGGTGTGCGCGCACCCGCCTCTCGCTTGGTCTCTCTGAGGAATGCGACGGAGCTACAAGTCCCAGGTAGGACGCGCGTCTCGCGGCCTACCCCACCCTGCCCCGCCTCACCTGCCACCCCCAAATTGCACCCCACCGTGAGACGCGCATCCTACCTGACACTTGTAGCTCCGTCGCGTTCCTCGGTGTTCTGTCCAGAGAAGCGCATTTTAAAACTCGCGAGTTCAATCAAACTTCTCGAACTCGCGAGAAGTTTTCTTTTACAATGGGCTTCTCTGGACAGAACGCCGAGGAACGCGATGGAGCTACAAGTGTCAGGTAGGACGCGCGTCTCGCGGCCCAACACGTCCCACCTGCCAGAAATAAGTCTCTGTGAGACTCGTTACGCCACTGTCGCTGCCTCGTGGAGCAGGACTCTGCAAGGCTTGTGCCGTTGCATGCATGAACGGCAGCACTACCGTGAGGTTCGACGGCACAGCCGCGAGCAGCAGGATGCCAGCTGTGCTGGTATGATGAAGTTCGCGGCAGTCCTGCAGTTCGTGCATGCAACGGCACAACAAGCCTTGCAGAGTCCTGCTCCACGAGGCGGTGGTGGCGGGCCAGCTGCTCGGCCAGCGCCAAGAACAGGGAGGGGAGGCGGTGGCGATGGTACATACAGTCCCACGCTCGCCGCCTACTGCACCCCCAAAATAATAACCCCCCCCCCCGACAATAAGGCCAAGGCCATATTTCGGGGGTCAAAAGAAAATAAGACCCTGTCTTATTTTCGGGGAAACACGGTAGCAACATATTCCATCTCATTTTTAGAACACAGACTTTCCAGAATTAGTTAAACTCATATTCTGGATTCATTCCTTAAAATAAAAAATAAGTTTCTTTCCAGTTGCATAAAATTATCCTCTGCTGTATTTCTAGGCTCAGAGACAGAGGTGGGTTGCTGCCGGTTCGGACCGGTTCATTAGAACCGGTAGCGGAAAGTTACTGCCGCTCACCGAACTGGCAGCAAAGACTTGCGGTCTACGCCCCTGTACCGGTTCTCCGGTCGCTGCAGCTTGAAAAATAACCCTCTGCACATGCTCAAAGGCTTCTGCGCATGCGCAGAGGGTCATTTCCGGGTGTTTTGCGCAATGTAACGGGAGCACGTGAGCGAAGCGAGCACACTTCCATCACGATCAGAACCAGTAGGGAAGGTAAGTAGAACCCACCCCTGCTCAGAGACCTAAAGCTCTTTGCTTTTTTACAAAAATGTATTGCAGTTTTCTAAAACACATGAATAGAGAAACAATATTGAAAAACAAAAAAATATTCAAAACAAAAAGAAAAGTTAAGCAAATAAACAGAAAAAGAATTCTCCCAAATTAAGGTAATAAATTAAGATAAATCACCGAAATATATCACATAGTCAATCACATAATAACAGTATATAAAATTGTGCACAGCAATTTGTCTTTTCTTGAAATATATGAAACTGTTAAATGGAAAACATACTATTTTTTAATTACTAGAAAAAATAGCTATTTCAAAAAGGATTCCAAGGATCCTAAAGTTTCCAGATCCTCAACCCTGTTAGTAGTAATAAGTCCAGTATAGCCAGTTGTTTAGCTTCATCCTCCACCTTTTGGAGTTGTCTGCAAGAAGATCCTAAACCTACTTATTGCAGAATGTGATATATCCAGTTCATATCAGAGTAGTTTAAATTTCTCACTCTCTGTGTGTTTACTGGACACCTTCGCCATCTGATTTGCAAATATTTTATTTACCTTCTTTTTCACTGAGTGGTCTATAATACATACCCACAAAAGTGTCTATTGTTTCTCTTCCACTTATAGACCTTCAGAAGCTTTCAGCAGGGTTTTTGCCCTTTATGTCATGCATGGTTTATATATAATACAATTCCCTCACCCCTTTTATTGTTTTTTATTTTCTTTGAACTTATTATATTTCCAGGAGTTCCAATTACGAGTTCAATCCCATCAGAAACACTAACAATGTTGTATTTGCCATATGACTTCAGGTCCCCTCTGGTTTTTCTATACATTAAGCATTTCTATACATTAAGCATTGGTGTAGAGACATTTGAACCCTTTAGTGCTGCCCTTTTGGACTTGACTACAGCATCTCCTGGCACATTTCTAATCACTGCTTCAATATATCAGTCAAATAAAGAATAAATTTTGCTTCATTTTCTAAACATTTTTGAAACCATTTCTTTATGTGTACCTTTATTAAATAAAATAGCTTAATCTGACCTTGATAGCCATGCTTTTACATGAGATGACAGATTCCATATTTTTAAGAATATAATTCAGAATCACATAGACACCTTTATAAGATTTCTTCATGAGATTATATTAACATATTATTTAAGCTAAAACAAGGCTTTAAAGAACAACACTGAATGATATAAGTTAAAAAGCTTTAACATTTCATAAAGATCTAACATCAATTCCTTTTCAAATGTGATTTGAAGTAATATTTCTGATGAATTAATTTCATTTTATAGCAAGTTTATTTAATTTTTGTTTTTACACTTGGATTCATTTATTCACAAGTGCTACAGTTGGAAATGGATCTGCTTTTTCTTTCAGAGGAGATGCTGTTACACTGCCAAGATCTTGCCTCTTCCATTCGGTTGCTCAAAGCAAAGCATTTTAATATTGGTTTAGAGTTGGTTCGAAGGATCCAAGAACGGCTCCTGTCAATTCTGCATCATGCTACTCAGGTAATACCTGCCTAGACAAGATATATATGGTAGTAAATGTATTTTTGCCAATTCAGTATTGCAGCAAAAAGAAATGTCTTAAATCATTATATCTAGGTTCTTAATGGTTCCATTTTCTTTAGGAGAGTGATCTCTGTTTCCAGCATTTTGCTATATCCTTTCAATCTTTATTTTGTTGCAGGATTTCAGAGTGGGATTCCAAACTCGACAAAGCTCCGAACAGGGGATTAAATTATCCAATGTACTTAATGGCACTTCTGCTTATAAACAGTAAGTTTTCTTATGGGGATATGTGAATAGTAAGCCGGGTTTCAGGTTTCTAGTGAGAAGCAGTCTGGCTAAGAGGAGCCTAATTCAAGCATGCCAGCAACTATTTAGATAGATGGTATTTCTCAGTGGTCCTCATACAAATTGATTTATGACTATAGTGGAGTCTACCCATTACAGTCATAAGTTGTGATAGTCCTAAAGTGAGCCAGCTACATGACTGATCTGATTTTATGTCGTTTAATGTGACGATTGTTAAGCAAAATGCTGCAGTCGTAAAGCAAACCCATTGTTTGCTGTAGGCTGACTTTACTGAAAACCTGAGGTAAATGTCAGTTTTCAACAAAACTGTCTCAAAACATGTCCATGTGACTGTCGGATGCTTCAAACGGCTGTAAATGCGAGCCAGTTGCCGAGGGCCGATGTCTGATCACTTGACCAGAGGGATGACTGTCAGACCTGCAGAATTGGGTTGAAAGTACCCCGAGGGAGATCTGTTTAACTTCAAACGGTCGCTATGCAACCAGTCGGATGTTGAGGATTACCTATACCAAAGTACTTTCTGTCAACCAGGAGATGATTTCCTTCTTCTACATATAAAATAACTTTATATTTTCCATAACAAGCCAGGTAGATTTGAATGTCAGGTATTTAAATCAGTGATCTGATGTATATAGATTTGGAACAAACAAAATGCTTTTGGGAGCGACAAAAGAAGCCATATTTTTGCTGCTCCTTGAGTAATATAATGTATTATTATCATTTCTCCAGTTGTTGGTAGTGTCAGTGTAACAGTAACCTCTTGCATCTCTTAAAATAACATTGGTAAAAACAAATACAGAGTTGAATTCTGTTACAGTTTAGAAAATCTCGTATATTGTGAATGTTAGCATTTAAAGCAGAGGCAGGTAGTCTGTTTATGTTTATGAATTATATTACTTTCGAGTAGCTGAAGGCAGTATCATCATGTCATGTAAATGGCATGTCTTGCTTTTTGTTTGCCCAATTTTAGAAAAACTTTTAAAAATGGTTTTATATTCAGTAAGCCTATCCATTCTATAGTTCACTAGTCCTTTGCTAAAAATCAGTAGAAATCAATACTATAGTGAATTTTAACAGCAACGTCCATGGAGGTGACCCCCAAAAATATGATTTAGGGACCCCCAATAGCTAATCAAGAAATTTCTATTGAGGAAAGTCCTTATTAGCTCACGTCAAACATATTGGGGTGTAAGTCAAGCTTGATTCAATAAGTATCCTGTTGGAATTTAGACGACTACTGTAATGCAAAAGGAAAATGATACTAAATTTGTTTCTGCACAGGCTGATTTTTTATGAAGGATCTGATTCACCTGATACAGATGATGGGGGCAAAGAGGAAGATGAGGAAGATGAGTATGTTCCAGAGTGGCAAGAAGAATATGATGATGAAGACCTTGATGATGATATTTCTTATGATGATGAATCAGAAAATCTAGAGAGAGATTGCTTTTTTTTTGACGATGAAGATGAACCATTTGATTAGGGTTCACCTTTGGACTTCCCAAATTCTGAAGAAGAGGAAGCTTCAGGCGATCTTGTCCCTGCTAATTCTGCTACTATCATTGTCACAAACGGCAGGGAGAGAATTTCAGTTAATTGGGAGTCAATTATATGATCGTTTACAATTAAGGGCACCTTCTCTTTGAGATAGATCTTTGTGGCTGTTGGAAAATTCACAGTGCCTGATTACATACAAAGTTCATTAGCCAAATAAACAAAAGCTGGGGAGCAGTGAAGCTGCAAACTTTCTTAGGGAATAAGACTAGGCTCCAGTCTAGAAAAAAGACCATTGCCTCAACTCCAATGCAGGCTTCAATTTTAAGAGAGCGCTGTATATCATCAATGTATGTGAAAGTTTGCACATCATCCCTTCCCATATTCCCTATACCTTATTGCCCATTAGCTAATACTTACACAGAGGTTTTATTTGATAAATATATTTGACTTTATTATTTTGCCCAGCATTGAGTTAAAATTCTAGGACCTAATAGCAATACAGCCTTATTTATGAGTGCCAGTTCAGTTTTGTTCTCCAATAGCGATTCATACAGTAAATACATGGAAGCATGAATGTGTGTGCGTGTATGTACACAAATGTACATAAATATGCAAAGTCTCTAAGGGGCTTCTTGTCTGTCTGAACAATTTTCATTTCCATTCTAACACAGCTCCAAAACAATGAACGGAGATTTTGATTTCATTTCAATATAAATTATTCTATAAGATTCAGTGCCAGGGACAATGATATTCTCTAATTAGTGAAAAGGCAACTTAGGACATTGATTGTGTGTGAATCACTTGAATTGCATCTCGTTTGGGCAAAAATTGTGTGTGCTTGTGTGCATACGTGCGGTTGCACGCTTGCATATAATGCTTATGAATGTTGGTAAGCTGGTGTTTTTTTTTTAAAGTAAAACAACTCCCAAATTTGGTTAAAATGCCCTATTGAATAAATCTGTAGGTTGCTTATGTTTTGAACTGAAATGGTTTTGTATTTTGTATGGAACTCTTTCATGAAGATATTTTTTTTTCTTTAATGTTCTTTTGCCATTTGGAATGCACTCTGCAGGTGGGAATTCTGCAGGATATAGACGTTCAGAGGGTTCATATATACAATATAAACATATGTATACATACATATATGTGTGTGTATGTGTATGCAGGAGCTAAAATTGTTCAGAGTATTATGCTTTCTCTTTTCTTGAAAATGAAAAAGAACCCCAAAATTATACAACTTCTGTTTATGAAATAAACTGGTTTTTTTCTGTTTCTCTTTTAATATGCTTTTCTTTGATTCTGCTTTGCTATTCTTTCTTAGTGCCAAAATGTTAAATGGGAATGGGAAGGTTGTTGTTGGGAGAAGCCCCATAATCTTGGGAGTATCTAGTTAAAAGAAACATTTGCCATGATGCCATTTTCTCAGTTTCTCCAGCTCAGCAGATTTCTAATACTTCATCATTTACAGAGAACAGGATAATTTGTATGTTCAATGTCTCAATATCCATCTTTTATACTCTAGACTAGAGCAAGTGTGGGGTGTAATGGGATATAGGAATGACCTGTGAGACAGGAGGAAGAGCCACAGACTACACAACCATCATGCAAAAGTCCATTGAAGCAGAGGGAATATGGAAGGTGTTTTAGAAGGGACTCTTCCTAATTTTCTGGAGAGTAAAAGAAAAGGAAGGGAGAAATACTTTCAGACTTCAAGAATCTGTTAATGCAACCTTACAATAAAGTTAGAGCTAGTATTCATTATCATGCTTCTTGTCTGAACTATCTCTGATTTTACCCAAAAGCAGTTTTTAAGACAAAAAAAATTAGCATATGGTAAGTTTCCAAAGTGGAAACAATTTTGCAGTGGTGGATGTCTTATCAGTTATGAAAACTTATGAATACATATTTTAGTTGTGGATATTGAATTTTAAGTTTCTTTTGAGATAGTTGTCATGCAACATCTCTGTTCTCTGTTTTTATATATGCCATAGCTTAAATTCACTGTGCCAGCAAATGTACCCATTACTATCATTTACTCTATATTTGTATATCACTTGTCAGCTCATAAGGAGAGAAGGCATTAGTGATAGGTAAAACGTGTTTTTGAAATATTTTAGAGAAAAATATATATAGCTTGTGTACATTAAAAATAAGACATTGTAAAGCTGCTCTTAGTTACCTCCCCACTTTCAAAAATGGATATATAGGATATTTGTATATTTGTTTTGAATTAACAAATCAGATAATACATTTCAAACAACCAACATTGAGAATCATTGGCTAGATTTACACATGCTGAGCCACTGGTAAATGATGGTTGACTAAGACACACTTAAGGTTTTACACACCTTACGAAAGCATAAACCATATTTATAAGCCACAATGCATGGGTTCACATACTGCTCTTAAACTACATTAAATTTAGTACAATATATGAACTCAGCCCCTTAATTGCTTGGTTGAATACCATTGTTCTGATAAAAACCAGAAATACAACCTTTCCTAGAAAAATGTCCATAAAATATCATTAGTTAAAAAAATGGTTCAAGAATGCCCTAATATGACAGTTTGTAAAGAGGAACCCATACCTACTAAGAAAAGATCTTAAATACCATCGCTCTGGGGTGTGTGGTTTTGAACTTGGAGGCATGCAGATGTGAAACTATTTGCTGGAAGAAAATACCAGAACATCATATGAATAGTATGATTTTGAGATGTATGGATTCTCTAACAGAGCTACATTGAATGGCATGTGAAATGTACTAGCAATGATACCATGAATGCACATGTAAAAAAAAAAGACCTTTTATTGTGAGGGGAGAAGCAAACATCACCTGTTACAGGGAAAACAATAGACTTCAACCTCTTGGGGGTGGGGGATGCCCATTTTGCAGTGATATATCTATCTTTACAATGAACAGTGGACTTGATACCCATATGTCCACTCTAGACAAAACTTGCATTTTCCCAGTTCCATGGCCTTGTGGTTACATATTACGAACAATAACAGAGATGTGATGGACAATAGAAGATTAAAGAATGATACAGGAGTTTTTTCATATAGTTCCTTCAAATTTAGTAGTTATTTCAACAGGCATTGGTGATAAGTAGATCTATGCCAGCCCACTTGTCCCCCACAAATATTGGCAAACAAGTTCCATATTGCTGCCAAGAAACTTACTTGAAAGAAAAACTTTCTTTCAAAAGAAAAAAAAACTAATAGGAAGAGAAAATACGTTATGTATGTTTCCTGTTTTGAGTGATTTATAAAAGTAAAGGATAAAAAAAATCTAAAAGTAAATAGTTAAAAGTATCTGAAGTTACTTGGAGTTGAGCTGGCAAACATATTTTACTTAGGGGTTGAGGAGGGGAATAATCCAGGTTGCCAGACAATGCAAAATAGGCATAGCCAGAGAAGGTGTTCTGTCTGAAAGCCCCTTATTTCACTCCAGGCAAAAGATTCTTGGAGTGGTGGGTGAACTTTTTAAGAGCTGTCAGATCTGAAGTACTAGGGGGCAATTAAAATGTCCATATTTGAGTGGACAGCTAATTAAATTTTTCTATACCTAGAGGCTGTTATATGTGTATGTTTCCTGCACTATATTCTAGATCATAGTAGTTTAAAGGAAAGAATGTGTTAGTAAACATGGTTTCAAGAAATGTCTGCTTCTTGAATACCTGTTCTTGAATAGAACATTTTGTACAAATTTTGAGTTATAATTTGATGTAAATTTTACAGATTTAGTCCATATTCTTCTTGCTGTGTTGAAATTTTATTTCAAAGGTTTAGCATCCATTTATCATAGTTTTTAATGTCTATCCGTCTTCATATCTCTATTCCATAAGCATCTATGATGTCCATTGGCATGGAGGCTTTGGCTATTTTACTGCTTTTTAATTTTTTGCACATTTCGTTGGTTGTCCAGTTTCAATGTAGGAAAAAAACCTCCCAGTTTACTGCAGATAGTCCTCAACTTACAACTATTTGTGTAGTGACCATTCAAAATTACAACAGCATTGAAAAACGGGATTTGATGACCAGTTTTCACGCTTACCATTGTAGCATCCACACTGTTATGTGATCAAAATTAGTACGCTTGGCAATTGGCATGTATTTATGACAGTTGCACTGTCTTAGGGTCATGCGATCACCATTTGCAATGTTCCAGCCAGCTTCCAGCAAGCAAAGTCAGTGGGAGAAGCCAGATTTCCTTACTGATTGCATGACTCACTTAACAACAGCAGTGATTTGTTTAACAACTATGGCAAAGAAACATTGTAAAATGGAGCAAAACTCACTTAAGAACTGCCTCAGCAACAGAAATTTGGGGCTGTGTTGTGGTCATCGGTCGAAGACTACCTGTACAAATACAGGTATTGGGGACATTATAATCCCCATAATTAAAAAAAAAAGAATATATTTATGTGCTTTATTTTTAAGTGCATTTAATAATGATGAATGAGTCATGAAAATACTTGAGGGATAAAACAGGGAAATAGGTTGAAAGAAACTTTTGTTCCGTTGGTCACCTCAGCAGCGAAAGACCTAGTAGGAGTGAGTTGATGAAGTATTAGTGCATGGTGTCCACTCATGTGCTGGAGCGATCAGGATTTTCCATTTATCAGAGGGTAATCCTATCCGGTCAGCAACAACCCCAGACGAGCAAATAAGTACAGACAATCCTAACGTGTTGTGATGTGAGGTTTGGAGTTTTGCAGTCCAGACATACTAGCCCTAGTTCTCTTAAAAGGCACGCAGAAGGCTCGGAGTGTTTGAAGGAGGGTTCAGACCGGTGCCCGCAGGAGGCACTTCGTGCAACGGCGCGCCCGCACCGTGGAGAGGCAGCCGTGTTGTGGCGCGTGGAAGCCACGGGAGATCCCGAAGGAAGCCGGCAAGGTAGGGCGGGGCGACGCTGCGGAGGCTGGAGCTGATGTCAGGCACGGCGGCGCCCGCTGCTGCTTCTGCGCGTAGTGCATTGTGGGCGAATCCCGCTAGCGGAGCCTCCTCCTCCTCCTCCCTTCTGCCGCCGCGGACCCATCCCGAGGCCGGTGCGGGAGGGGGGAGGATGCTCCCCGGGCGGCCCCCACAGGAGGAGGCAGCTTCCCATACGGTCCCAGGCAGGGCAGGAAGCCACGCGCCGGTGCCGCACTGACTGAGGGCAGCTGGTAGAGGATGCACCACCCTCGCCAACGGCTGCGGCAAGGACCAGGTGAGCGGCGAGGGGACGGGCTGGCCTGCCCGGAGATTGGGGGATTTTTGAGGCGGGACTACGGCCCCGCTATCCCCCTAATCGAACACTTGGGGGAACGAGGAGGGGCTGGGGCCCAGGAGGTAGGGCCGTGCCTGGACCCCTCCTCTGAAGTGTGGCCTAGTGGTGCATTTTGGGAGTTGTAGTTCTCTGTGTCTCCTTCGAGGGCGCGGAGGGGGTGGGGGGGAAGAGACGAAGACTGGAGGCTCGGCGTGGCGGGGATCTTAACCTCCCAGGATGCCTCGGGGCTGGATTGACGATGTGTTTGGCCAGTCGCAATTCGGAGCAGCCTCTGAGTGGGGTGGAAGCGGCCGAAGGCTGGAGGCGAGT